>CM053032.1:209357968-209710468 GCA_028564925.1 Lithobates sylvaticus
AGTCAGGAAGCTTTACACCTACCACCTCAAATAAGACAACACTGGTCAGCAGTCACACACCACACATACTTCCATCAGAGCACAATTCAGACAGTCACGGACACAAGTGTGGTAGCCAAAACGGCCCACTACACAAAAATGTTGTCTGGAAAAGACCTTCACAGCTGTCGCATGTATGCATCAGGAGCTTACCAATCCCCATCGGCTACCATGCTGGGAGCAAGCAGGGAGCGCACTCTCGGTACAGTAAGTTGTTTACACAGGGCCACATATATGCGGCCACTCGGCCTTAAAGCCCACTCGTTGAGAGACTGCATACATGTATACTGTCAGCACCAAGGGGTTAAGATGGATGCAGGGCTTATAGCCCTCCATTGGACGTGAGGACACCCATGGATAGTTCACTACCAGAGAATAGAGGAGTGCTATCTGGAGAGCGGAGGATCAGGTAAGTGAAACTGCTTTTCTGCCCCTTCGACTTAAAAAAACGAGCAGCTAATCCTTGCAGCCCCTTGGGCTAAAAATAGTGCCTGTAAAGCGCCTGAAAAATGGTTCCCCTGCAGTCTCAGTGTGAAAGCCTGAGTGATTTCACACGGAGGCGATGCGCTGGCAGGACGTTAAAAAAAACTCCTGCAAGCAGCATCTTTGGAGCAGTGTATACACCACTCCTGCCCATTGAAATGACTGGGCAGCACCGTTTTGTGGGTCGTTTTAACACTTTTTCAGCTGCTAGAGGGGGTTAAAAGCACCCCGCTAGCGGCCGAAAACCTCTGCAAAAACAACGGTAAAGTGCCGCTAAAAATATCGGCACTTTACTGACGCCGATGCCCCAGTGTGAAAGCAACCAAAGTGATAGGCATATCTGCACAGAAATAAAAGTAAACAGATGTGGCCACTAGAGTACCACAGGAGGTGAAAGGCTGGTGGGCAATTCAACTCATCAACCAAATACTGAAGTATTAGGGTAAACCGACCCTTTAGCACAAATTTTTTGGATATGCTAATTAAAACCAAAAGCTGTAGAAAATATCCAACAATAGTTTTTCAAATAAATTGGTTTCTATCAAGATGTGCCCCTCCAGCTCCATTCAGGCAACCAAGGAGCCCATGCAAATGCAGACTTTATCAGAGCCAGTATGTGCATAGCCACAGGCACCCCCACATGGTAAAGTATGAAGGGTTAGTACACCGTCAGTTTTTTTCTTTTTTTTCGGTGTGTTCTGGTTAGGAAGAATAACTCACCATTTTTCCTGAGCACCAGGAATTAAAGTGAAGGTAAATTCAATTTTGAGTTGCCACCAGAACAGGAATGAAGGGAAATCTTCCAATGCTTATACTTGTTTCCTGTGATAACTGTCTAAGAGGTCACATTAAAAATATAATCTCTCGCTTCCAGCTGAGTCTACGATGTGGGAAGTCCCCCCCCCATTCATCCAAAATTAAAAAGAAAGAAAACCAGCAAAAGTTTGGCTTTAAACAGCAGTTTAAAGTGGTTGTAAAGGTTCAGTTTAAAAAAAAAAAAAAAATCTAATATTTATACTTACCTCCACTGTGCAGTTGGTTTTGCACAGAGTGGCCCGATGCTCCTCTTCTGGGGTCTCACCGCGGCGCTCCTGGCTTCTCCTCTTCTTGTGTCCCACCGGAGAAGCGCTCTCGGACGGGACACCTGTGCGGGCGTGCACCCCTGTCCTGCTGCTGTGTCCGTTGGCACAGACAGCAGGACTCGGCTCCTCCCAGCGCCCATGTCATTGGATTTGATTGACAGCAGCGGGAGCCAATGTCAATCAAAACTTGGACGGATCTGTTATGCTGTCGCTTAAAAAGGCCAGTCCACCCACTGATATTTGAAGTGGAATTTCATCCAAACACTATGCTAAAAATGTTCCCTCCCCCTCCTGCTAGCTATGCTGCCTAACCTGTTTAAAAAAGGTGTGTGTGCTTACCCATTTTTAGCACACTCCAGTGGCCAAAAGTAGACAACAATGTGGGTGGAACATAGAACCATGGCAGGGAAATCTTACAGCTGAACCTAGCAAAGTAATCAACCCACTAATCTCCACTTATCAATTTTGCACTGGCTCTAAAATTGCCATAATCTTGCAAAGTAGGCCATTTTCACTAAATAAAATGGAGAATGAGACATGGGACAAGATTCAGCAGTAGTATTCTAGCAATGCCATAAAGGTGCAGAACACACTGTCAAAAGGTTGCCAAGCTGTACTAGAGCATAAAAAATACTAAAAATGTTATATTTACATGATAGCCTTAAACTCAAAATATATACAGGCTTTAATTAAAGTGTATGTAAACCCAAAATGTTCAGGGCATCATGTCACACATACAGTTAGCCTAAAGTGTAAGTCCAAGAAAAAACAAACTAACTCTATATCACATTCCAAACCTAATCTATCTAACCCTGTAAAGCAAAAATCACTAAAAGACCTGGGAAGTGATGTCACCCATAGACTTACTATGGGGCTTCCGTTGTCAGCTGCCTCTGATGCTGGGACTGGACCAGATCCCCTGCAGAATAGGTACAGTGCACCCGGAAAGTATTTACATCGCTTTACTGTTTCTACATTCTGTTATGTTACAGCCTTATTCCAAAATGGATTAAATTCATTATTTTCCTCAAAATTCTACAAACAATACCCCATAATGACAACATGAAGGAAGTTTGTTTGAAATCTTTGCAAATTTAATAAAAAAAAAAAAAAAATAAAAAAAATAAAAATAAATCACATGTACATAAGTATTCACAGCTTTTGCCATGACACTTAAAAATGGAGCTCAGGTGCATCCTGTTTCCACTGATCATCTGGGATGTTTCTACAACTTGGAGTCCACCTGTGGTAAATTCAGTTGACTGGACATGGCTTGTAAAGCCACAGACCTGTCTATATAAAGTCCCACGGTTAACAGTGCATGTCAGAGCACAAACCAAGCCATGAATTCCAAGAAATTATCTGTAGACCTCCGAGACAGGATTGTATTGAAGCACAGATCTGGGGAAGGGTACAGAAAGATTTCTGCAGCATTGAAGGTCCCATTGAGCACAGGGGCCTCCATCATCCATGAATGGAAGAAGTTTGGAACCACCAGGACTCTTCCTAGAGCGGGCCGACCGGCTAAACTGAGCGATCGAGGGAGAAGGGCCTTAGTCAGGGAGGTGACCAAGAACCTGATGGTCACTCTTAAGCCCCATACACACGGTCGGACTTTTTCATGGATTCTGTCCGATCGGACAATGTTGTTGAAAAATCAGACCGTGTGTATGCACCATCGGACAGTGTACGTTGGATTGTCCGACGGACAAAGTCTTATCTCCTGCTGGAAAGATTTGCCGACAACACGGTCCGATCACACCAAATCCGATCGTGTGTACGGTTGTCCGACCGGACAAAGTGCTACGCATGCTCAGATCACATTACAAGACCAAAGCTATTGGCTACTAGCCTCTACGTAGTCCCGTCGTAGGCAACAAACGTCACCACGTTCAGAATGATCGGATTTTCCGACAACTTTGTCCGACCGTGTGTACGCAAAACCAACATCGGACAAAGTATGACGGACATGATCCGACGGACCTGGTCCACGGATTGTCCGACCGTGTGTATGGGGCTTTACAGAGCTGCAGCATTTCTTCATGGAGAGAGGAGAACCTTCCAGAACAACAACCATCTCTGCAGCACTCCACCAATCAGGCATGTATGGTAGACTGGCCAGACAGAAGCCACCCCTCAGTAAAAGGCACATGACAGCCCGCCTGGAGTTTGCCAAAAAGCACCTGAAGGACTCTCATCAGACCAGAGAATTTTGTTTCTCATGGTCTGAAACAAAGATTAAACTCTTTGGGCTGAATAACAAACGTCATGTCTGGAGGAAACCAGGCACCGCTCATCACCTGGCCAATACCATCCCTACAGTGAAGTATGGTGGTGGAAACATCATGCTGTGGGGATGTTTTTCTGCAGAAGGAACTGGGAGACAAGTCAGGATTGAAGGAAAGATGAATGCAGCAATGTACAGAAACCTCCTTGATGAAAACCTGCCCCAGAGCGCTCTGGACCTCAGACTGGGGCAAAGGTTTCTCTTTCAACAGATAAACCAAGAGCCTAAGCACACAGTCAAGATAACAAAAGGAGTGGCTACGGGACAACTCTGTGAATACCCTTGGGTGGTCCTGCCAGAGCCCAGACTTGACCCCGATTGAACATCTCTGGAGATCTAAAAATAGCTGTGCACCGACACTCCCCATCCAACCTGATGGAGCTTGAGAGGTCCTGCAAAGAAAAAAAATGGGAGAAACTGCCTAAAAAATAAGTGTACCAAGCTTGTGAAAATCATACTCAAAGACTTGAGGCTGTAATTGGTTCAACAAAGTATTGAGCAAAGGCTGTGAATACTTATGTACTTGGGATTTTTTTCCTTTTTTATTTTTAAAACATTTTGCAAAGATTTCAAACAAAATCCTTTCACATTGTCTAAATGGGGTATGGTTTGTAGAATTTGAGGAAAACACTGAATTTAATTAATTTTGGAATAAGGCTGTAACATAAAAAAAATGTAGAAAAAGTGAAGCACTGTGAATACTTTGTGTATGCACTGTAAGTATAATGATTTTTGCTTTACAGGGTTAGAAAGATTAGGTTTACAATATGGCAGAGAGCAGGTTTAGCGTTAGTTAGGTTTTGCCTGAGCTTCTACATTAAAAAGGAAATACATTTTTTTGTGAAGTTATTGTAGAGTTTTTTTTTTTTCCTGGAGATCGTGCCAGTAACAGAATTTCATGTTCCCAGCTGACAACACTAAGCCACTACCTCACAAAAAGCAGCAGCATGGTCAGTCTGCAAGGTGAGCCATTGGGCTGCTTATCAAGTCTATCAGATAAGCAGCCCAAGAGCCAACCAAAGGAACTTGCATGGCAGGTTGACAATGTGGATGCCATCTGGCATGCAGTTTATGGCCCCTTTCACACGGACGGATAGAATGGTGCTTTTAGCTGCAGATTTTCTAGTTTACTACCGCAACTAAAAGCACACAATGCTTTCCTATGGCCCCATTCACACACAGCGTTTAGTTGCGATTTCGTTACATGCGGTTCGGTGCGAATAGAAAAAATAGAATTGAAAGCGTCCAGGTGCGATATAGTGCAGCTATATGCACATAACGACAGGTAATCGCAGTGTACCATTTCTCCTGCAGATAGCAGCGGCAACAAGCAAAGAAAAACAACAGGAAGCACATCAGAAATATCAAGAAAGTTCCAAACGCAGCTAAACGCAGCCGCACGTAAACGCAGCTAATCGCAATGTACAACTGCAAGTGAACTCTGTGCCAGGATTCTCTGAATTTCAAAATAACAAAACATGCTTTTAACAGCGGCAGAACAGCCGTCCATGTGAAAAGGGGCCTATAGCAGTCAATGCCCATTAGGAAGTGTAGCAATTAGCAGGATCTTCAAGTAAGAAAAAAAAAAATATATTTGCTTAAAGTGGTTGTAAACCCTTTACAACCACTTTAACCTACAGGTAAGCCTAGATTAAGGCTTACCTGTAGGTGCTTGAAATATTTCCTAGACCTGCACAGTCTAAGAGATATTTGCAAGGTCGGGTCATGCCGTTAAAGGCGGCGCACGCGACTCCGGCCAGTCACAGAGTTCGCAGCCCTGGAAGGAAGAGGGGTGAAGAATGGATGCTCGCTACTAGCAAGGAAGACGGGAACATTGCGGGCTTCTCCTGCAGGTAAGTGTCACATAATGGGCTACTATGCGATGCATAGTAGCCCATTATGCTTTACCTTTGCAGGGAAACAGAGGAAGTAACATCCATCAGGGTGTTGAAAAATGAAGGCGGCAACGCACCTGCATTGTCGCATCGCACAGCAATGCACTGTGGTAGATAAAAGGGTCATGTACTTTTAAAACACATTAAGGGGAGTTAGCAGTCCATTGATTTTAATTAGCGTGTTAATGTACCACAAGGAAGAAAATGGGTTCTTAGGGTTTACATACACTTTAAAGCTGAACTCCAGGCTGGATAAAAAGCTACCCTTGCAGTGGTGGTCCTCTCCATTCAAGAGCTGTCCCCTGAAGCCATTCCTTATTGCAGCTTTCTGATGTCATTGCGTACAATGCATACATCACATACAGCAGTCTTGCATTGTACATGAGGATGCCAAAGGCCTGGCCACATCCCAGGAGTAGAGGATAGCGCTGGTTGCTCGAGGAATGAGCAAAAAGTTAAGTATTGTGCTTATTCCTACCACCCTAGACAAAATGAAAAAGGCACTGCAAGATAATTATTTTCCTCAGTGTGTCACTTAGCTTTGAAAAAAAAAAAAAAAAAATTTGAAGAAAAAGAAGAAGAAAAAGAAGCAAAAGAACACCAGTGTATTCAAACCAACAATACAAATTAAGGATAAAAAAAAAAAAAAAAAAAAAAAAAGAAAGAAAGGAGTATATTTTTATTATATCACACACAAAAAAAGTAAACACTTTTTGATATATAAAAAGTGCATTTTATATACAACTATATAGATCAGACCAAAATGAGGGACAAATGAGGAGGAATGAGGGACATTGCTCCAAATCAGGGACAGTCCCTCGAAATCAGGGACAGTTGGGAGCTATACATTTATTAGCGCTTTGCTGGGCTTTGAGGACCCAAAGCCAGGGGAGTGCCAACTAAATTTTTTTAAAGCAAATTGTTCTTCTCTGTATATGTGCCATTTGCTTTTGTTATTTACTAAAGCAGCAGAAGTAAGACTTTACCACAGCTTTATAAATGGGGTTGATTTACCAAAACTGGAGTGTGCAAAATCTGCTGTGGCTGTGCATAGAAACCAATCGGCTTCCAGGTTTCTTTGTTAAAGATTAATTGAACAAGCTGAATTTAGAAGCGGATTGGCTACCATGCACAGCTGCTACATATTTTGCACTCCCCAGTTTAAGCAAATCAACACCAATGTGTAGATGCAAGAAGCAATTGATACAAAACTACTAAATGTCTACTCGGTAGAGCTGCTCTGTATCTGCTAAATTTAATGCCGAAGCTGGCAGGTGATCTTAAAAGAGACGTTTGGGTTTTAAAAAACACAAATTATACTCGCCTTGGTGGATGCAGCGTCGATTGGCTGCTGCGTCTGTCCCCCGCCAGCTCTGGAGTGATCACTCAGTTCTCCCCCCTCTGCTCTGAGCAGAGGGCCGTGACTGTCAATCAGCAGCTCTCTGCGGCTATGGAGGGGGCAGGAGAATTGCTGAGAGGCTAAGCCAGGTGCTGGTCCAGGCATCTGGGCAGATACAGGGGGTCCCCGACTTACAAACATCCGACTTACAAACGACTCCTACTTACAAACGGAGGGAGACAACAGGAAGTGAGAGGAAATCCACCCCTAGGAAGGGAAATTCACTCCTGTAAGAGTTAATATGGGGAAAAGGTGTTTCCACTGATGCTTTATCACCAGTCCATGTTTCCCTAACAACCCAAAATTTACAAAATCCAATTGTCATTGGGGCAGAAGGTGAGGTCAAATCTTCTGAACAGGGGCACAGACAGCAAAACAAATGTTACAGGGGTGATAACCCTTCTCTATGTTATCCAAAAAACTTAAAAATAGATTTTTTGGCTGGAGCTACACTTAAAAAATGTACCTGTTCCGACTTACAAACAGATTCAACTTAAGAACAAACCTACAGTCCCTATCTTGTTTGTAACCCGGGGACCCCCTGTACAGAACATATGGTCGGGACCTTTCTCAAGCCTGGACGAGTGATGTTAGCCAACAGCAGGCTTTAGCCCGCTGTTGGCTGAAAGTGGGTCACAGGAGTGCAGAACTAACTGAACTCATGTGTCCATAGGAGAAGTAGCTTTGGCTATACTTCTACTTTAAGAAAAATGTACTGAGGTAAATAAGTTAATTAGTTATCATCTCTATCTAAAATATACCAGTTGCATGGTTACCATTCAATGGCTTTGATACTTTTAAAGTCACTTACATGAAACAAGCAGCCACAGAAGCCAAACCTCCTGATCCGTCTACGTTTTATGGGTCAGTAAAAGTATTGAAGCCAAAAGGACGAGTAATAGCGAGTGTTTTCTCAGTATGTCTTTAAAGTGGAGTTCCACCCACTTTTACAACTGTGTCTTAAAGGAAAGACAACCCCTCCACCACTCGATTTTGGATAAAAAAAAAATGTCTTACTTACCTTTTTATGAAGTACCTTCCGTCCTGGCATTGCCGCGGCCCAGTGTAATGTCCTCTTCTCCCCCCGCTGCCTTCTGGGACCCGAGTGTGTCCCAGAAGACTACGGGGCCATTCAGGAAGCGACTTGCGCAGTAGGAAAACCGGCGGTGAAGCCTGAAGTTCTCCACTGCCGGTTTCCCTTAGTTGGAATTGCGGCCCCTGCATCCAATCCGATGGACGGATCGGCCTCAAGGGGCCGACATCGCGGGCTCCCTGGACAGGTAAGTGTCCATATAAAAAGTCAGCAGCTACAGTGTTTGTAGCTGCTAACTTTTAATAAAAAAAGTGAAGTGAAAACAGAAAAAATATGTAACTTTACACGGTAACATTTTTCTGGTTTTCAATCAGCATTTTAATGTCATGACCCTTTAAACAAAATATTCCTGTGTAATAAAAAACTGTATGAGGGAAGAATTTGAACAAAGCCATCAGATTTACCTTCACATGGGTGTAACATTTTTACTGATCTTATTACAAGTTTTTTTTCTAGTACAAAAGTTCCCATGTAATGATCAGTAAATACGTGCATAAAATTTGTCCCCCTCAATACCTGCATCTGGCATATGTATGTCTTCAGACACAGGATTTTGTGTTAGGGATATGCGAACGTCTACTTTGAAAGCAATGCAGCCGAGTTCAGATCCATAAATAAAAAATGCTTGTAATGCATTTGAAATTTTTATTTTGCAACTGTCAATTCTAATACCATTTTGAATTTAAATGGCTGCGGCGAGATACAATTCTTACTTCAGGCAGTATAAAGCCCAGTGTAAGAAACCTCATATGAAAGCTGCGATTATCTGGCTCCTGTCACTTTAGTTTTAGGGCAGTGAAAATGAAGCTATATAGCTGCAAAGCAAATGATGTCACTGCCCCGCAGTAAGTATGCTTCCATCTGAGGCGTTCACAGAGGCGATTTCCTTTAAAGCATAAAGCGGGTTTCCCCCTTAAAAAAATAAAAGTCAGCCGCTACAAATACTGCAGCTGCTGACTTTTAATAAATCGGACACTTACATGTCCCAGGGTCCAGCGTTGCGGCGAATTGAAGCCCCGCTCATCATCCCCCCCCTCCACTCTGCGGCGCCAGCATTTTAACTGTGGGTGCCCAGCTGTGGCTTTACAGCCGGGCACCCACTGCACATGCGCAAGCCGCGTTTCGCGCCGTCACTGGCCCAGATGATTGACGAGAGGGAAGGGGGAGAGGCGTTCTCCCTTTGTGCGCTGAGGGAAGGGACGTCAGGAGCCCAGGCGCCAAAGGGAGGCAGACTACGAGGGACCCCCTAGCAACAGGAATTTAGAGGCGAGTAAACAAAAAAAAGAAAATTTTCTCCAAATGTTTTTTTTTTGGGGGGGGGGGGGGGGGGTGGAACTCCATTTTAAGTTTACCAACAAAAAAAGGTAGACATTTTCCTTCAATGCCCCCCACCCCTGAAATTTTCCAGTGCAGTGAGGGTTAATAGAAATCAAGAGTGCCTGACTATTCCCACTCTTTCCGTCCACCTCTGCCATTCATAGAAGCTGTTACTACAGCTTCTATGAATTAAATGTGGCCTATGAATGGAGGTGAACCCTTTTTTTTTTAAACAAGGTACGTGTTAAGTCACAGCGCTATGCTAAAGAATGGCCTTACATAGTGAAAAAAAATTACACACACAGGTCCTAGCATTCATACACATGGAGATAACATAAAAACACATTGGCAAAAAGAAAAAAAAAAGACTGTACATAAATGCGTAGGGTAGGGACACTGCTCAGCTTGGCTTTATTTTGCGTTTCTGCAGAAAACAGGGAGCTAGTGCACCAAAAGCAGGACCATACATAAGTGCTTTTGAGCATCTCTTGTGACTTTCAAAGACCTTCTCCAGCACCTAGCGGCATTATTCATTGGTTGCTAAAAGTATGTAGTAGAAAGGGACATGGGGACACTACTTTCACACAAACAAAAAAAACAAAAATAAAAATTAAAGGGTTTTTGTCGCCATTTTAAATACAAACATGCTTAATGGAGTTTTTCTATAAAATACCTGTGGCTTATTTATTATGACATTTTGTATACCATTTCACCTTTTATTGAGAGAAATACATGGGATGTCATAGCGGACTGTTCTTTCAAAAATTCTAGCTGCCTTACTGATTCACCAGCCTTAATACTTCTGGGTCACTAACAGGGGACGAGATTTAGACAATGCTATCTGGATGCTTATTCAGGGCCTGTGACTGTGTACTGAAGCAACGGTAGCTTTTTCTCATTGCAGAAGCTCAAATTATAACAAAATAAAAAAAAATATTTACCAACTCAGAATCTTGCCGAATTATACTTCGTCACAAGTATAGTTTTTTTTTAATATTTATGTTCAATTCATCTCTGTGGAAAAAGTCTTCATTTTTAATAGACAATGCCACTTTCCTGTTCAGAGCTCACAGTTTCATATGAGGTATTTGGAGTGAAAGCTGCAGCCAATGAATGAACTTCAGATTAAGTCGCTGGCTTGGTGTGGATTTACACAAAGTTCTGTGTCATTACAATTGGTGGCCCATCGCTCCAACCACAACTGTCACTGTTTTTAGTCACAGCTGAGGACCATTAATGTTGATGAGAAGTGAGGTAAAAGACTGAGAAAGTCCTATTTTACTCCAGCCTTGTTGTCCCAGGTTATCAACAATGGTATCTGAACACAATAGACTAGGGCTAAAAGTGTATTACAAATAAACTGGCTTGTTCACCTGTAACAATCAAATGCTCCATTTTAGTTTTCTGGTGGGGTATTAATTATATTTTTATGGGAAACTAGATTTCCTTCAAACAGTTCTGAACATAGAGCTCTGTATGAGTGCACATATAGCACTGATCCCATTTCCTGTTGTGCTTAAAAGAATGGCTACCTTCATGGACTGGCTTTGAATTCATCACATTCTTTCACATTCTGTTTTCCAGGGAACACAGGCAACACAACATGCGAGATGCGACTCCACACTCCACCCAGTTTGTCCCCATCCATCTCGTTATGGGACGTCCTGGACTTTCCTTGAGTAATGAATGTTTCCTTGAAGAAGTCATAGACCGTCTCCTCCAGTTCATTAAGCCCAATGTCTGGTCGCAAAGTAGATTCATTCAAAAGCACCGTTAGCACCAGTGCAACATTCTTAAAAGCCGCATTCTCATGGTCACAATATTTGTAGAGAATGATCAACGACCCAGGAGGCAGTAATTCCAAACGATGCAGCACTGCTGCTTTGCGGTTACCCTGGAATCCTGCATTTAGCCTTTGATCAATATCCATCTTAACATCTTCACTGTCTTCAGAGGGCATATCCGTCCTAGAGATGACTGTGTAGCTGCTGTTAAGGGTAGAAGCATAGGTTTTTGCCAGATGGTTTCCTACACAATATAACATCTGTTTTGCATCCTGGGCAGCGGTTAATAAAATAATGGCAGGTTCCTTGTTTTCATTCCCATGACGGAGTTGCAATTCTAGAATCCTTTGGCTTCTGTGCCAAAGGTCCGATGACTGACCAGAAAAAATCATTTGAAGCTTTCGAAACTTATCCTGGAAAGCATTCATGACTTGCAGTTGTTGTTTTTCTGCACTGAGTGTGGAAGGATTCTTCAGGACTAGTATGCAAACTCCCAGTAAAATAACAATCAAAGCTATAATCAGGATCCAGAATGTACCTAGAAGACAAAACACAGTTGTATTTGAATGAGGTCTCAAAACAAAAGACAATTTCACTGGTACTGTGATGAGAAAGATATCACCAGTGTTAAGAGGTCGTTTGAGTTAATTGCAAATTTCTCTATTAGGTGAAACCACCATTTATGCACAAGAAATTCACACAATTATATACAGTTATAAACATCTGTTTTCGTGTTTCTAGCTTTAAAACTACCGTGGTAGCTGATTTTACTAAAATTGAGCTGTTTGGAGCTCAGATCTTGATAACTGTATCTGATCAGTGTTCTCCTTTTCTATTTTAGTAACTGCTGTGCTCTATAACTAAAGAGCACATTGTGGGGGTTATTTACTAAAGGCAAATCCACGGTGCACTTGACAGTGCAGTCGCTGTAGATCCGAGGGGGACGTGCAAGGAAAATAAAAAACAGCATTTTTGCTAGCACATGATTGGATGATAAAATCATCAGAGATTGCCCTCATTTCAGATCTTCCCCTCAGATCTACAGCAACTGCACTACAAGTTCACTTGTAGTGCAGAGTGGATTTCCTTTAGTAAATCAACCCCTTTGTCTTATAGCAGCCCAGAAGGGAGTCTGCCATTTTTTTGAATCATTGTCTCACAGGAGACCTGAGGGAAGTTTGCAGACTTTCTTCAGGTGTACTGTGAAAGAAAGAAAGAAAGAAAGAAAGAAAGAAGAAGAAGAAGAAGAAGAAGAAGAAGAAGAAGAAGAAGAAGAAGAAGAAGAAGAAGAAGAAGAAGAAGAAGAAGAAGAAGAAGAAGAAGAAGAAGAAGAAGAAGAAGAAGAAGAAGAAGAAGAAGAAGAAGAAGAAGAAGAAGAAGAAGAAGAAGAAGAAGAAGAAGAAGAAGAGAAGAAGAAGAAGAAGAAGAAGAAGAAGAAGAAGAAGAAGAAGAAGAAGAAGAAAGAAGAAGAAGAAGAAGAAGAAGACGAAGAAGAAGAAGAAGATTTTATGCTGTGGGTATAGAAAAGAATCACCCCTTTAAAATAATCACATTTTGTTGCTTTGCAGCCTGAAATTAAGACAAAAGGATTTTTGACTTACCGTAAAATCAGTTTCTCTGAGTTCATTGACAGACACAGCCTTCTTTATTCAGAATCATAGAGTTTTGTCGGGGGCGATACGAGGAGGACACTAGACAGGAAAAAAAAGAAGAAGACTTGGCTACGCCCATGGGCAGTCCTAGGTGATATACACCCCCCTCTCTGCTATAGGCCTTCAGTTATGTAACAAGCACTATCAGAAGTATTAAAGCTCCATAGAGGGGTGGGTGCTGTGTCTGTCAATGAACTCAGAGAAACAGATTTTTACGGTAAGTCAAAACTCCTATTTTCTCATTCGTTCACTGACAGACACAGCCTTCTTTTTTCAGAACCATAGGGAAGTCCCAAAGAAGTGCCAAACATGAGGGGTAGGGCAGTCAAAAAAAAAAAAAAAACAACAACAGGTCAACCAGACATCCTGGAGCTCAGTGAGAACAACCTGGAGCCCACCTGACCAGCAAAAAAAAATAAATAAAAAAACCCCTTCACAAGGGGGAAAAAAAAAACCTCTCTAGACCGCAGCCTGCAGAACCTTGCAGCCAAAAGAAGCATCCGCAGATGCCAGCAGATCCACCTTATAACATTTTGTGAAAGTGTGCACCGACGACCAGATGGCCACCTTGCAAACTTGCGTTACCGACGCCTGATGACGGAAGGCCCAGGAGGCACTCTGTGCCCAAGTCGAGTGCGCCTTCACCGGGAAGGGAGGAACCTGATCCTTGATAGATTGGGCCTGATCCACCGTCTGCCTGATCCATCTAGAAATGGTAGCCGAGGAAGCAAATAGCCCCTTCCTTGGTCCGTTCGTGATCACGAACAGAGAGTCTGACTTTCGAAAAGACTCAGTGGCCGCCAAATACACCCCGACAGCCCGTACCACATCTAAGGTGTGCAAGGCAAATTCCCTCTGATGTTGCGGCCTGGGACACAGAGAGGGCAACACAATGTCTTCATTTAAAATGGAAATCAGAGATAACCTTTGGAAGGAAAGAAGGACAAGGACGAAGCCCCACCTTGTCCCTATGAATCACCAAGTAGGGCATGCGACAGGATAGCGCAGCCAACTCTAATACCCTGCTAGCAGAAGTAATAGCCACCAAAAAGGCCACCTTCTGTGATAGCGTGAGCAGGGGAATTTCTCGAATATTTTCAAAACGGAGGCTTCTGTAGAGCCGAAAGTACAAGATTCAAGTCCCACGGTGGCAAGCGAGAATGCACCAGTGGAACCACATGTCGCACTCCATGAATGAAGGTACTCATGGAATATGAAGCCAGGGAGCATTGAAAGAAAACCGCCAAGGCCGACACCTGGCCTTTGACAGTACTCAAGGCCAAAATTCTTTTCAACGCCCCTCTGAAGAAAAGTCAAAATCAGAGTCCCCCAAAACCCCACTGACTCACACCATGAGATACGCTTTCCAGGTGAGATGATATATCTTCCTGGAAGTAGACTTTCTAGCTTGGAGCAGTGCCGGAATCTCAGACGCAGATAAGCCCCTATCCTTCAACACCTGGCTTTCAATAGCCAGGCCGTTAAAGCAGGGTGGAAGATCGGCCCTTGGGATAGCAGATCCTCCCTAAGAGGCATCTGCGACCAGATGCACCAGGTCGGCGTACCAGGGCCAACAAGGCCAGTCTGGGGCCACTAGAATGACCGGAATTCCTTCGGCCTCGATCCTGCGCAACAGCCTCGGCAGAAGCTTTAGAGGAGGAAAGGTGTAGAGCAGACAATACTGGCCCCACAGAGTGGCCAGAGCATCTGAGGCATCCGCCAGAGGGTCCCAAGACCTGGCCACAAACCTCTGCACCTTCCTGTTGATTCAGGATGCCATCAGATTTACCTCTGGAGATCCCCAGCGTAGATCTGTTGAAATACCTCCTGATGGAGGAACCACTCCCCTTGGTCCAAAACTTGTTAATCTGCCTGCCAGTTGTCCGCCCCCAGAATGTGAATGGCGGAGATGGCCGGGACGAAATGCTCTGCCCTCCATAGAATTCCGGCTATTTCTAGGCCAGCTAACACACGCCTTGTTCCTCCCTGGTGGTTGACATAGGCCACCGCCGTGGCATTGTCTGACTGTATCTGTATTGGGAGCCCCTGAAGTCGATCCGTCCAATGATCCAGACAGAGTCTGATCGCTCTGAGCTGCAAGATGTTGATGGGTAGCCTGGATTACTCCAGCGTCCAGTGACCCTGAGCCGAGCTCAGGCCCAGAACTCCTCCCCACCCAGACAGACTGGCGAAGAGCCGGGGGAACGAAGCCACCAGATCAGGGACCCTTTGGTTCCTTGACTCAGCTAAATCTGACTGTCTAGAGACTCCGAACATTTGTCCCATTTTAACAAGATCTCCCCTTTGCAGGGGTCTCGTTTGGAACTGATCGAACGGGACCGCCTTGAACATAGACACCATCAGGCCTAGTACCTGCATGCAAGTCCGCAGGGAGACCCACCTGCTGGACAGCAGCAAATGAGCTACCGCCGGTAACTTTGAGTTTGTCCTGAGGAAGGACCACTCTGGCCCGAGCGGAATCCAGAGTCAGACCCAGATAAACCAATTTCCAAACTGGAATCAATGCAGACTTTTGGTAATTTATTAGCCACCCAAAATCTCCCAGTGTCTGAACAGAGATCTCCACGGCGCCCCTCAGGGCCGCTGGGGACTCTGCTCGCAGCAGAGGGTCGTCCAGGTAGCCCAAAACAGCACTTATCCACTGGCGCAGCAGCAGCACCAGAACCAGGGCCTACACTTTGGTGAAGACCCAAGGAGTGAAGGCGAGACCAAAGGGTAAGGCCGCAAACTGATAATGCTCCTCTCCCACAGCAAAGTGGAGGAACCGCTGGTTCTCTGCAAAAAAAAAAAATCAGAATGTGCAGGTAGGCATCCTTGATGTCGATGGAGGCAAGAAAGTCCCCCTGATGAAGAGATGCCATCACGGAGTGAATGGACTCCATTCTGAACTTCCGCACATAGCGGTTCAGGGCCTTGAGGTCCAGAATCGGACGTACCGTACCCTGGTTTTTGGGCAACGTAAATAGGTTTGAATAAAGGCACAGGAAACATTCCGACACCGGAAACCAGGACAATCACCCCTTGAAGCAACAACAGGCCTTGCACCGCGCCCCGGAGGGCTAACAAGCGGTCCAGAGACAGATGCAGATTGGGCGGGAAAAAAATCTGCTTGGGGGACAAGTCTGGAACTCAATCTTGTAACCATAATCACTTTGTGGACCCACTTGTTGTTTATTAGGAGAGGTGGGAAACCAGCGAAGACTCCACCCCCCTCACCTGGATTGTGGGTGAGGGCGCCACTTAATGCCGAAGGAGCCTTATCTGGGGGTCTGGATTAGCCCGCTCTCGGTTTGCCCAACCAGGACCTCCCGTGGGGGGCTTGAAATTCTTCGAGCCTTTGTCAGTGGACCCTGAGGGACGAAAAAAAACTGTGTGCAGAGAAGAAAGGGCCACGCTTGCGGCTTGGCTCCTTCCCCTTCTTTGACTGTGGAAGAAAAGTACTCTTCCCCCTGTGACACTCCTAATGATATTAGGGATACACCAAAATTTCGGGCACCGAAACATATTGGACGAAAATGGCCTTTTCAGCAATTTGCCGAAAGAGAAAAATGGCCGACAATGGAGCCAAAAATGGTGCGCACATTACTGGGGTGTTTTATAGCGCAGAAGAGAGAGGAGAGCCACCGCCCCCTGGTTGATTAGAGTGCCGGGAACATAAAAGCTTTAATTTCAATAGCTGTGTGTTCACCGCCGCGCGCCATCACATACAGCCACTCCCCCTTGTCCAGAGAACTTTGATAGACTGATCACCCATCCCAGGATTGAACGGGTGATCTATCAAAGTGCCCAGACAAAGAGGGGTGGCTGTATGTGATGACGAGTGGCGGTAAACACACAGCTATTGACATTAAATCTGTTAAGTTCCCGGCGCTCTAATCAACCAGGCAGCGGCTGCACTGGGGGCACAGGCAGGCTGGCTGTCTGGCTGCACTGGGGACACAGGCAGGAATGTGGGTTTCAATAGCCAAACCACAAAATGTTGCGTTTGTAAGGTAGGATGGAACACCGGACCTTGCAAGAGAAGGTCTGGCCATAGGGGCAGGGTCCAAAGGTCCCCTACTGCCATTCTTATGATCTCGGCAAACCAAGATCTCCTGGGCCACCAGAATCACCTCTTTTCCCTTGTGCTTGATCCTGCGTAGGAGATGCGGAAGCAGCAGCAGAACAGGAAGGAATGCATAGATTCGTGAAAACTGATCCCATGGAAAGACCAAGGCATCTGTTCCTTATGCCATCGGATCCCTTGTCCTTGGCACAAAAGTTGTCGATATTGTTGTTGAACCTGGATGCAAACAGATCCACGTCCGGAACTTCCCATTTTTTGGCATATTGACAGAAAGAGGTCGGGGTGAAGAATATGATTCACCTCTCTCTGGGCCGCACGACTTCTCGTGCCCCCTTGGTGATTGATATAAGCCACAGCTGTGGCAATGTCGGATTGGATCCTGACAGGATAATTCCATCATCCATAAGTCTGAGCGTCCAGGTCTTTAGGAACAGGCGTACTGCCCGAATCTCTAGAAAATTGATGGGCAAGGTCAACTCTGATTTGGATTACTTCCCTTGGACAGACGCTTCTTCCAGGACTGCTCCCCAGCCCAAAAGGCTGGCATCTGTTACTACTTTCCAGGTAACAAGTAGAAAGGATTTTTCGTTTTGAAGATTTTTGGATATTAAAACACCAATTGGGGCTCTGACGCACTTTGGCGGATAAACGCATCGGGAAGTCCAGAGTTTGGACCTTCTTGTTCCAAGTTGACAGGGTACTGTTCTTGAATGAAACTGCGCATAAGGAACGGCCTTGAAAGAAGCCACCATTTTTCCCAATAAACTCATGCAAAGATGAATAGAAGGATTCTTCTTTGTTTTGACCAACCAAATCAGTTCCTTTAAGGAACCGATTCTTTCCTGGTGCAAAAATACCTCTTTCTGGACTGTATCTATGATCAGCCCTAAGTACTGCAATCTCCTTGATGATTTTAAGGAGGATTTTTCTAGGTTGAGGATCCAACCCAAGTATTCCAGGTAGCCGACTGCGGTGACCAGACTTTGGTTTAAACAGGCTACCAATTGATCTATCAAGAGTATATCGTCTAAGTAGGCTAGTATCGTTATACTTTGAGCCCTTAACCTGGCTAAAGGATCTTTATAAACACTCAAGGTGCAGTAGCTAGCCCGAAAAAGGTAGAGCTACAAACTCGAAATTAAGATTTTCTACCTCGAAGCATAAAAATTTCTGGTGAGCAGGGAAGATAAGCACATGGAAATAAGCATCCTTGATGTCGATCGACGCCAGAAGTTCTCGCCCTTGTAGGAAGGAGACTACTGATCGGATAGACTCCATGCAAAAAAGGAGTTTAGATCTTTGAGATCCAGAATGTCCATTTGGATTTAACCAAACCCAACCTCTGCTCTTACATGGGGACCACCATGACCACTTTTGCCAAAAAAAAAAAAATGGTCCAATGCTTGAGAGAAAGACTTCTTTTTTTCTGGATCCTTAGAAACATTTTATCTGAGAAAAAAAACGAGTAGACGGGAACTCTTGGAACTCCAGCTTGTACCTTGGAGCTATTGAGGAAGTCCTCCATTTTTTAACCAACCTACAGTATTCCTGAGAGAAAGAAAGTTTATCTACTGAGAAATATGAGAATGATAACATGTTCAGACCCACATGCCACATACACTTTTAGTTGTTGATGCAAAAACTGTTTTGACGTTACTGATTCTGATGTTCTCCAATAAATTGCTCTGCATGCTACATGGCTATGCACCGTCTATAGGCACCTTTTCAAGCCGAGAGTATAGCTGGCCATACGCTGATCAAAATTCAACTTGGTTCAGCAGGGGCCAGATGGACTTTGATCAGTGTGTGGTCATCCCAACTCAACAGAGGTCAATTGTTTAATATATTTCTGTCAAAAGGACATGGTGCTTTCATAATACAATGTCCTGGCATGTGGGCTAGATTCCTCCATTCACTTTGTTTGTGTAGATAGGGGAACCTGATAGTTTTGTACATTCATCTTGCCAGCTAAATGGAATAAATAAAAATCATCCAACAGTGTATGGCCAGCACTAGACGCTGTCATTCCCACAGTAAAGCTCGACTACCTGCATTTAACTATCAAATGGCAGAATCTTTGTATGGAGCTACAGCAGTATGCAATGTCCTCCTTGGACTTGTAAAAAAAAAAAAAAAAAAAATTTGAAAACTCAAAAAGCAAGAACCCCTACCCAATTAAGGTAAGAATGAAGTACATATCTGTAGGCAAAAACAAGGTTTCAAAGCAATGTTAGCTAGAGAGTTTGGTGGACAGGTCAGGTTCAATTTATTAAACATACATTAGTGCTCTATCACTCTCACACGTTTTCCATGCTAGAAATCTCAAATGATTAATCTTTCCATTATCATCATCATATCAGCTGTGTTTTATTGAAAGGATAAAAACAACCCCTAATTTTGCCACACGGTGTTCATCTCCACAATTGGATTATGAGTTTGTGGCAGTAGGAAGAAGAACGTAATTGGCCTTGTAATGTGTAAGGCCTTTTTCACACGGCGCATCCATTGAACGGAATCCCCTTGCTAAGCAGGGATCACTTTCGCTGATCCCCGCTGAGCAGGCAGATGGACATGTCCGTCTCCGCTCACTGTGCAGAGCGGAGATGGACATAGTTCCGCTTCTCCTCTCTGGTAAAATCAGGTGTAAATGGACCGCCTGTCAGTTTTTATCCGCCAGATGGATGGAAAATTGGACCACCATCCGCCTGTATTTTACGGAGAGGATCGTATATCGGTGGATTTCAGGCGACATGTCACCCCTAACATCCGCCGTTCCATAGGGGAGACTGAAGGGTCCAATCAGGTCCACCTGAAAAACTGACAGGCGGAACTGATCGTATAGTCACACGTATAGTTCGTGTGACAGGGCCCCAAACCTAAAAATTGAAAAGCATTAAATAAACAGTGAAGTGAACCTACTGCTTACTTTAACTGTTAAATAAAATTTTTTGACTAAGCGATTATATTAGAGCTTATTAAAATTATCAGTGAAATGTACCTCTTACTGGTGGAAGCTTGGATTGGTTTTCTGCACCTGTGGGATGAAAAAATTATGGAGTAGGAGAAAAATGGTGTCATTCAACTAATAAATGCAAGTTCATGGATATGTCGTGCTATATATGTTTTTGTTAGGGGAAGAAGAAGAAAGAAAGACCCCTCTGTTGGGGTCCACCAAAACGTGACCATGAAGCCCTTGAAAACTGCTGTCATCATGATCCACACTCCTTGGTTTTGGTTTTCTTGCTACTTCTGTTGTATGAAGATTACTACTTCTTACTGGTTCCTCATCACCCAATCATGCTTACATGTACAAATGGGAATCAGACCTTAATTTTATCCTGGATCCAGAAGAATGGCAGCAAATCTGGGACACCAGCAAGTCATGTTCCCAGAATGTTCAAGCACTCAAAACTAACTAGAAATTATTATATCGCTGGTATCTAGTTCCACCCAAAGTTGCACACTATACTCCGGGACATGTGGGGTCCTGCTTCTGTGGTTGTTTAGAGACAGGTACTTATATGTACATGGGGTGGACTTGTATGGGCAGCTTAACTATGGTAAGTGGAAACAAACCACTCTACCTTCCTTAGTGTTGAGTTGTGCAAAAATCCAAGAGAGACTCGCAGCATGGGAGACCTCACACCTCCTCTGAGACAAGAGAAAAAAAAAAAAAAAATATAGTTCACCAGATCTCTCTCTCTCTCTCTCTCTCTCTCTCTCTCTCTCTCTCTCTCTCTCTCTCTCTCTCTCTCTCTCTCTCTCTCTCTCTCTCTCTCTCTCTCTCTCTCTCTCTCTCTCTCTCTCTCTCTCTCTCTCTCTCTCTCTCTCTCTCTCTCTCTCTCTCTCTCTCTCTCTCTCTCTCTCTCTCTCTCTCTCTCTCTCTCTATATATATATATATATAATTTAACTGGCTGCAGTTTACTCATTACCAGGAGTACCGTGTGCTCCTCACACTAGGCTGCCATGAACACCTAATTGCGTGACTTTGAGCTGCCAAATACCCCAGCATTTTTTCCTTCTCTTTTTTTCTCATAAAACCCCCCCCCCCCCCCCCAAAATCATTTCTTCTTTTCTTACTAACACCAATTGAAACACTTGTGCTTCCTCTCTCTCTCACACTATACCATATTACTAAATTCTATCAAGCCTAATAGAAAGATAAAATATATGCTACAAGCAGTTTCTTAACTCCCTTTATGAACTTTTTAACTAAAGACTCTTAGCGCTGCTGCAATATTTAAAGAGACAGCACCCTATTTTAAAAGGGAAGCTTGGGACTCAGATTTTAATATTGCCTTATCACTAAGTAATGAACTATGTTATGGGGATTATTGCTAGTGGCAGACTGTGATTTTTTTTTTATTTTGGCCATTGTGTCAATTTAAAGAATATGTAACCCCAACATTTCATATTCCTGATATGTGTCTATTATAACATGCATGTAGCCAGTATGAAAAAAAGAATCCTGTTTGTTTTTTTTTATTTTCTCCTTTATGTGAAATCCCTGGTCTGGTCCCCGCCAGTCTTTTTGCTTTGCTAGTTAAAACTGACCACACTAAGCATAAAAGCACAGCATGGTCAGTTTTCTGGCTGTGCTGGGAACTCAGCCTGCTTTACTCCAATGATTAGACTTGTTCTGAATATCCCCCTCCTCTGGCACAGCAAGTCACTGGGAAAATCAATGTGCTGCCGCTGCTTCTCCTCCCCCAGTTCTCCGAGCTCCTTATGCAGCTAAGAATTGAGAGAATGTGATCACATATAAAAAATAAAAAACATTATAAATGCCTTTTTTTTTGTTTTCCTATGTATACACAAAGGTTTTGCCCTTCATTTCAATTTTAAACTAAATGGTTGTTTTACAAGGTGAGGGTTTGCATATACTTTACGTTGCACTGCCATTATTCAACTGTCAAATGTAAGGATCTTTGTATGTAGCTAGAGCAGGATGCAGGATCCTCCTTAAGCTCTAAAGGAAAAAAGGATTGATAGGAAACACTCCTCTTCATTTACCTCGTACAAAAAACGATTGGAAGAAAGTACAGGCATCTGTAGGGACAAGGTCTAGGCATATGGTGGACATGTCAGGTCCTTTTTAGCAAGTGTACATTATTGCCCTTTATCACCAACAAGCTTAAAATTCAGATCAAAAAATAAAACGAATCATGTAATCCTTATGCATAGAAATGCAAACTGCTTGCTTTTTAACTGTTAAATACAAATGCATGACTGAGACAATATATTGGAGCATATTAAACAATCAATGAGACGTACTTCCGATACGGGTATGAGACGTACTTCCGATACTGGTTTGGGGTTGGTCTTCCTCACCTGTGGGAAGAAAAAAAAAAATATTAAGATTAGAAAAAGAAATTGTGTCTTTTTACCGGTACAGGCAAGTTCATATGTATGTTGTAAAACCAAACCAGGCGCATGGACAGCTGCCCAAGTAGAAAATGTGATATCTGGCTCTGGCCGCTACTACCACAAACTCATGAACCAATGAGATCAAGGGAAATGTATGTGCTGTACCCATGTACAGACATTTTGGAAAAGGTGCATGTCAAGGCAACATTAAAACAAAAACACGCACGTCACATTTCTCCATGTTTAATCACTTCCAGGCCGGGCCAATTCTGACATTCCTCTCCTACATGTAAAAATCATAATTTTTTGCCAGAAAACTAATTAGAATCCCCAAACATTATATATTTTTAAGCAGAGGCCCTAGAGAATAAAATGGTAGGTGTTGCATATTTTTATATTACATGATATTTGTGCAGCGGTTTTTCAAAACGCATTTTTTTGGGAAAAAATACACTTTAATGAATAGCTTGTTCAGTGTATCCACATGAGAGCTAACAAACTAATTGTCTATTTAGAGGCGGAGGAAGAAGCGTCATTGCTTTGAAACACGTTCCTATCTTCCAGCAGTGTCAGGTATGATCTCCATCTGGGCTCCAGCTTCCACCCCTGGTCTGGTTGTCTCCCCTGCAGGAGTGGCTCCCTCCTGCCTGTGCTCTTCTCTCTCTGCTCATGGCTGAAGCAGGGGAATTCCACAGCAGTTCTGGGTTTCAGAGGCAGCTTTTTAACCACTTCCATACCGGTCCATTTTAAAATGACACCAGTAGGAACATTTCCTCCCTCCGGGTGGACGTCGGGGATGAGGCGTGTCCCTTGGACACAGCCCATCCCCGATCAGGGTAAAGAGCCAATGAAATTGGCTTTTTACCACGTGACCAGCTGTGTCCAATCACAGCCGGTCACAAATGTCAACAAACGACTGTAGTGCCGTTTCCGGGTTCTCCTCCTCAGTGTGTGAGGAGGAGACCTGGAAGAAGAATGTGCTACAGTACATCGATCTACCCCCGATTGCCCCACAAATAAAGAGGACCCGTCACCAGCCCTTCAACACAATGGAGCACAGAGATCGAAACAATGTATCCCTCAGATGGTTCTAGTGAAAGGCTTCAATATGTATATGTTTTAAACGCAGGTATGTCGGTATAAGACTGATACATGATGTCAAATGTCTCTTAATAATTGAAAACGCTTTTTAGTTGTAGGATGGTACTGCATTGAAAATGGGATGCTCACAGAATTCTTTCATATAATTGTGTTGCAAAAACACACACACAAAAAAACAAACAAAAAAGAAAACATACCATCAGAATAGGCTTCAACTGCATTTTTATTCCGTAGTAGCACTGCTTTGCCTAGAAAAAAAAAAAAAGTTAGACAGAAATATATAGTCAGCAGTCACACAGAAAGAAAAATAATTAAAAAGGTAATATGTAATATACAGTATCTCACAAAAGTGAGTACACCCCTCACATTTTTGTAAATATTTTATTATCTTTTCATGTGACAACACTGAAGAAATTACACTTTTCTACAATGTAGTAGTGAGTGTACAGCTTGTATAAGTGTACATTTACTGTCCCCTCAAAATAACTCAACACACCCCTAAGTGAAAATGTCCAAATTGGGCCCAAAGTGTCAATATTTTGTGTGGCCACCATTATTTTCCAGCAGTGACTTCACAGGTTGCCACTGAAGTCCTCTTCCACTCCGCCATGATGACATCACGGAGCTGGTGGATGTTAGAGACCTTGTGCTCCTCCACCTTCCGTTTGAGGATGCCCCACAGATGCTCAATAGGATTTAGGTCTTGAGACATACTTGGCCAGTCCATCATTTTTACCCTCAGCTGCTTTAGCAAGGCAGCTGTCATCTTGGAGGTGTGTTTGGGGTTGTTATGTTGGAATACTTGTAAAGTGATTTTAAATGAATAAAACAGTAGCGCTAATAATCACAGTGTCTGTGAATAAACTAAATATTTAACCTGTGTACACAATACTGAAAAATATGTATAAACAGTGCTAAAAAAAAACAACAACACAATTAATCACCTATATACATAAAGTGAAAAATTAAAGTGAAGTGTGATTATATATTTTTTGCAGGTGTCCAAAAAAGGAAAACAAATCCAAACAAAAGTCCATAAACTGTTACTTGTAGTGATAATGTTTCAAAAAGTGACAGAAAAGTGAATGAAAAATCCTGAAGCAAATAAAGTTTTGAAGTGTCTTTAAACAAAGTTCTTGAAGTGACTTGAAAAAATATATCTTCCACCACACCACCTGTGTTCAGTGCTACCGCACCCTAAGGAATCGCACTCGCCAGCAGTATATGCCTTGCGCTCTCATGCTCGGCCAACTCGCTTAATAGCTCCACATGGGTCACAGATGGATCCAGACAGAATGTTAGATAGTTGCACTCCACATATAAGGAAAAAAAGAGATGCTTCCAATAGTGAAGTAGAGTAAACCATTTATTTCAACAGCACACAAAATTCCTCAACCATTGTACTCACATCCTTCATATAAAAATAAGGCACTTCAGCATAACTTTTCAACAGGAAACAAGGACCCAGCAGTGGTGACCCGATATATTATGGTCTCGGCAGACCCGGCGTTAATACCAATATGTCTCACCCTCCACGCTGTCTCCTTTCTCTTTCACTTCACACGGCACAGCACACCCAGTAACTGGAACGTTGAATGTTAAATGCTCCTCACAGTTGCCATGTAACCATACCCAGACACGTTTCACCGAAGTGGCTTAATCACTTCGGTGAAACATGTCTGGGTATGGTTATATGGCAACTGTGAGGAGCATTTAACATTCAACGTTCCAGTTACTGGGTGTGCTGTGCCGTGTGAAGTGAAAGAGAAAGGAGACAGCGTGGAGGGTGAGACATATTGGTATTAACGCCGGGTCTGCCGAGACCATAATATATCGGGTCACCACTGCTGGGTCCTTGTTTCCTGTTGAAAAGTTATGCTGAAGTGCCTTATTTTTATATGAAGGATGTGAGTACAATGGTTGAGGAATTTTGTGTGCTGTTGAAATAAATGGTTTACTCTACTTCACTATTGGAAGCATCTCTTTTTTCCTTATATGTGGAGTGCAATTATCTAACATTCTGTCTGGATCCATCTGTGACCCATGTGGAGCTATTAAGCGAGTTGGCCGAGCATGAGAGTGCAAGGCATATACTGCTGGCGAGTGCAATTCCTTAGGGTGCGGTAGCACTGAACAAAGGTGGTGTGGTGGAAGATATATTTTTTCAAGTCACTTCAAGAACTTTGTTTAAAGACACTTCAAAACTTTATTTGCTTCAGGATTTTTCATTCACTTTTCTGTCACTTTTTGAAACATTATCACTACAAGTAACAGTTTATGGACTTTTGTTTGGATTTGTTTTCCTTTTTTGGACACCTGCAAAAAATATATAATCACACTTCACTTTAATTTTTCACTTTATGTATATAGGTGATTAATTGTGTTGTTGTTTTTTTTTAGCACTGTTTATACATATTTTTCAGTATTGTGTACACAGGTTAAATATTTAGTTTATTCACAGACACTGTGATTATTAGCGCTACTGTTTTATTCATTTAAAATCACTTTACATTATTTATCTATTTAAGTAGCTGCTTAGTTTATTTTTATACACATAGGTGTTTAACTAATTTTTCTTTGTGCGCAGTGGTGGTGTGGAATAGTAGGAGGGCGAGCAATTTTCATACCAGTTTATTTTGATTATGTTGGAATACTTCCCTGCGGCCCAGTCTCCGAAGGGAAGGGATCATGCTTTGCTTCAGTATGTTACAGTACATATTAACCGCTTCCCGACCGCCTCATGTAGATATACGTCGACAGAATGGCACGGGCAGGCAAAAGCACGTACGGGTACGTCCCCTTTAATTTGCAATTTGCACTCGCGACCCGGTCGGGAGCTCCGTGACCACGGCAGCGGGACCAGCGGACCCGATCGCCGCTGGTATCCTGCGATCGGGTTATGGAGCTGAAGAACGGGGAGAGGTTTGTGTAAACAAACCTCTCCCCGCGCTTCCTACTCTGCCTGTCATTGATCGGCTGTTCCCTGTCATCGGGAAAGCCGTTCAATGACGTCAGACGTACAGCCACGCCCCCCTACTGTAAAAAAACACACACGTCACACTGACTCCTCCCCGCCCCCTAGTGGTTAACTCCTTCACTGCAACTGTCATTTACATAGGAATCAGTGCTATTTAAATAGCACCGATTTCTGTATAAATGACAAATGTCCCAAAAATGTCCGATGTGTCCGCCATAATGTCGCAGTCACAATAAAAATCGCTGATCGCCGCCATTACTAGTAAAAAAAAAAAAATAATAAAAATGCTATAAAACTATCCCCTATTTTGTAAACGCTATAACTTTTGCGCAAACCAATCAACAATCGCTAATTGCGATTTTTTTTACCAAAAATATGTAGAAGGATACGTACCGACCGAAACTGAGGAAAAAAAATGTTTTTTTTATATATTTTTGGGGGATATTTATTATAGCAAAAAGTGAAAAATATTGCATTTTTTTCAAAATTGTCGCTCTATTTTTGTTTATAGCGCAAAAAAAAAAAAAAAAAAAAAAAAAAAAAAAAACGCAGGGGCGATCAAATACCACCAAAAGAAAAGCTCTATTTGTGGGAAAAAAAGGACGCCAATTTTGTTTGGGAGCCACGTCGCACGACCGCGCAATTGTCAGTTAAAGCGACGCAGTGCCGAATCGCAAAAAAGGGCCTGGTCCTTTGGCTGCAAATTGGTCCGGGGCTGAAGTGGGAAAGAAAGAAAGAAAGAAAGAAAGAAAAGAAAGAAAGAAAGAAAGAAAGGGTGTTAGGGAAAAAAGGGAGAGAAGGGGGTCATCCCTGTCCCAGATGCTCACTACAAAAATATTGTGTGTAATTTTTTTAAAGACTATATTCCTAAATACCTACTTTTTTTTTTTTTTAATTGACACACAGTGCTTTATATCTGCCTAAAGCAGAGGGGAATCCAGTGATTTTAATGCATTACAGGAATAGCCTGAGGAGGGGAGGGGTGGGGAGGAGATCAGTTCTTGCACAGACTACATTGCTGACAGGCAGAGAGGGAGAGACTCATAGCAGAATGATGGAGGCATATAAACGGACCACGGTATCACGGATCAGCAGCCATGATTACCGCGATTAGCACACAGGGGGGGGGGGGGGGGGGGGGGGGGGGGGGGGGGGGGGACACAGGAACAAGCAGGATCAACCAGACATTTTACATCATACAATGGATAAAAATTACACGGCGCAAGTACTATGCGAACACATTAAGTGGGTCAATTTTAAATATAAAAACATATAAAAAAAATAAAAATAAATAAAGAACATTGAGGCAAGTAAGCCTTGGACTAAACACAAGAAGTAGAAACCATTTGTACCTTTTTTTGTTGGTTGTTGGTAGGCAAATGCTGTCTTCTCAGCTGTGGAATGACAGACAGGGAATTAAAAAGGCAGGCAAAAAAAAAAAAAAAGGGAAGGACTGCATGATCGATGTGTATTTACAAGGAGACATCTCCTTGGAATTTTAAATAAAACAAATAAAAGAACTATAACATACCAAAAGTATTGTAGTTGTTGGACTTGATATCCAGTGGTACATTTTTAACATCTACAATGACAAAAATAAGATCACATTTGCTGTTCATGGTTTGCTAAAATGTCAGTTTTTCAATTTATGACTAGACTTTCTTATTCCCATTTAGCTGTTAAACTTAATATTTTGGAACATTCACTAGAACGAGTGTAATATCCTCTTTTGGGCTTTTAACAGTCATTACATCGGAACTCCAAGCAAATAAACACACAGTTGATATACAGTACTATGCAAGTGTTAGGCAGGTGTGAAAAACACTGTAAATTAAGAACACTTTCATAAATAGAAGTGTTAGTTTATTTTTATCAATTAACAAAATGAAAAAAGTAAAACAGAACAAAAAGAGAAATCCAAATTAAAAATCAATATTTGCTGTGACCACCTTTCGCCTTCAAAAACAGCATTAAAATATTCTAGGTGCACTTATACACAGTTTTTGAAGGAACTCGGCAGGTAGGTTGTTCCAAACATCTTGGAGAACTAAGCACAGATATGTGGATGTAGGATGCCTTAGATCTTTCTGTCTCTTCATGTAATCCCAGACAGACTCGATGTTAAGATCAGGGCTCTGTGGGGAGGGAAACCAGCAATTCTAGGACTCCTTGTTCTTCTTTACACTGCAGATAGTTCTTGGTGACCTTGGTTGTGCTTCTGCAGAATAAAATTTGGGGCCAATCACACACCTACCTGATTGTATAGCATGATGATTAAGTATCTACCTGCATTTCTCAGCATGGGAGGACACCATTGATCCTGACCAAATCTCCAACTCCATTTGCAGAAATGCAGCCAAGTGTTATTTCTGTCTGCTGCTTCGTTCCTCTGCTATCTGCATGAATCACTTCTGACAAGTTTTTCTGACGCCATGCAAAAAAAAGCAACAGGGGAGGGAGCTCCAGCTGATTGACAGCCTCAGCTCTGTTCCTGCGTGAAGGGGGGATGTGTCCCTTCCCTCCAATCAGCTCTAATAGTTTGCCTCACTGAGCTCTGCAGAGTGTAACTTCAGCTCTCCACACCATTTTCTGACAGATGTAGAGAAGACGGCAGATAAACAGGTACAACTTATGTAGGAGGATTCGTTTAATCTCTGTGTATCATCTAAGGCCAGTCACTTCACTGGGTATATGTAAGGGTTTACAACAGTTTCCTTAGTGGATTGTCTACAGTCCTCAACGTGGCCCATTTCTTTCCGCTTCTTCAAAAGAGTTTGAACAGCACAACTTGAAACACCTAAAATAAGGTACACCAGCCTAGTGCATTACCAGAAGACCTTTAATCAGCTCTGATAAGGAGGGCACAGCCCTTGAAACGAGTAAGCCATGCCCCTGTGGATGGACTTGAATACAGCATTGGGACTGGATAGTGATAGATGCACTTTATCCTGTACTTTTGTCAGTACATTGGATTTACTAATTTAATGGTAAAGCAATAGGCTTACTTAAATCCTTTAAAGATCTGAAGGGAGAGTTCTCTGTAGAATCCAACTCGTTTTACCAATTCCTTCAATTAAGACTTCATGCCCAGTTTTCTTCTGCCAAGATATTTTATTTTTTCCCCTATATCCCTGTCTTGTTGAAAGGAAGTGGTTTGGGGTTTATTTTTTTAAATTTTTTTGGGGGGGGGCGGGGGGCTTTGATTTGGTGCGATTTCTATTTTTGTGGTTTTGTCTGTATTGTGTCAATGTTGTTTTCATATAAAATAACATGGATTTGATAAATTAAAAAAAAAAAAAAAAAAAAAAAAACACACAATAGGCCTGGTGCACCGCCTTCTTGCTTTTGCTTCAGTTTTGCCCCCCCCCCCCCCCCCCCATCTGAAGTGGGCCGCGAGACTGAAGTAGTGTCTAAGCTCCCTGCAGTGATTGTCTCATCTTTCTTCACAGTAGAAAAGAGGAGCTGTTTCTGGGCCACCACTTAGATCTATATTATTAAGGGTCCTTCCACCCATAGCGCTGACAGGATAGTTAGCTTTTTTATTTAGCACATCTTGAAACCCCAGTGCTTTGAAATCTTTGCCTGGGAGAGACCTTGCTGATGCAATATACAGTTAGGTCCATATGTATATTTGGACACAGGCACAATGTTCACACTGTTGTCTCTGTATGCCACCAGAATAAAATTTAAAAGAAAAACAATCCAAATGAATTTGAAGTGAAGACTTTCAGATTTAAAATTTAAGGGGTTGAACATAAAATATCAAAAGTACAAATTTTAGGAACTGTAGCCATTTTTATACACAGTCTCCCCATTTTCAGGGGCTCAAATTTAAATTGACAAATTAATATAATCATAAAATGTTAATATTTAATATTTTGTTGAGAATCCTTTACTGGCAATGACTGCCTTAAAGAGGAGTGCCCACTAAAAAATTTTTTTTTAAAAGTCAGCAGCTACAAATACGGCAGCTGCTGACTTTTAATAAAATCGGAGACTTACCTGTCCCAGGATCCAGCGATGCGGGGAACGAAGCCCTCCCCTCGTTCCCCGCTCAGCTCGCGGCGCCGACATTCTTACTGTGGGCACCCGGCCGTGTCTTCACAGCCGGGCACCCACTGCGCATGCGTGAGCGGCGCCGTGATACGACGCTCAGTCATCTGGGACACGTGACAGGTCCCAGATGACTGTGCGGAGGGGAAGTGATGTCAGTGCCCAGCACTGAAGGTGGCAGACTACGAGGGACCCCCTAGAAATAGGCATTTAGAGGTGAGTAAAAAAACTTTTTTTTCCAATAAATTTTTTTTATGATGTTTAAGCAAATTTTTTTTTTTTTTTTTTTTTTGGTGGCAACACCACTTTAAGTCTGGAACCCATGGACATTATATCCTTTCTGATGCTTTGCATGCTAACTGCAGCAGTCTTCAGTTGTTCTTTGTTTGTGGGTTTTTCTTGCTTTTAGTTTTGCCTTCAGCAAGTGAAATAAATGCTCAATTGGGTTGAGATCAGTTGATTGACTCGGCCATTGCGGAAAATTGCACTTTTCCTTCAAAAGCTCCTGGGTTGCTTTTGCAGTGTGTTTTGGATCATTGTCCATCTTTACTGTGAAGCGCCATTCAATCAACTTTGCTGCATTTGGCTGAATCTGGGCTGGCAGTAAGGTTACTTTCACACTGAGCAGCGCCGGGCATCGGTGGTAAAGCGCCCCTTTCTTTTTTGTTTTCAATGGGCAGGGACACTTTAGGAGCGGTGTATACACCACTTCTACAGCGCCTCAAAGATGCTGCTTGCAGGACTTTTTTTTGAGCGTCATGCCATCACACCGCTTCATTGTCTAAGTCCTCTGGCTTTCAGAGGAGCTATTTTTAGCGCTATAGCGCCTGCAAAGCACCTCAGTGTGAAAGGGGTCTATATCTCTAAACACTGCAGAATTCATCCAGCTGCTTCTGTCAAATCATCAATAAAGCACTAATAACCCAGTGCCACTGGAAGCCATGCATGCCCATACCATCTCACTGCAAGCTCCACCAGGTTTTACAGATGACATTGTGCACTTTGGATCATGAGCAGTTCCAAACCTTCAACACTTTTTTCTTCCCGTCATTCTGGTACAGAGTAATCTTAGTTTTATCTGTCCAAAGAATGCTTTTCCAGAACTGTTTTTTTTTTTTTATGTTTTTTTGCCAAAGTCTAATTTGGCTTTTCTACTCTTCACGCTTATGAATGGTTTGCACCTTGTGGTGAATATTTGCTTCCGTGAAGTCTTTCCTTGATTGTAGGCCTTGACAATGATACGCCCACCTCCTGGAGAGTTTCCTTCACTTGTCTGGATGTTGTGAATGGGTTTTTATTTACCACAGAGAGGATCCTGCGATCATCCACCACTGTTGTCCTTGGACATCCAGGACTTTTTATGTTGCTAATTCAACCAATGCGTTCTTCTTTCCTCAGAATGTACCAAACTGTTGATTTGGCCACTCCCAATGTTGCTGCTATCTCTCTGATGAATTTGTTGAGTTTTTGAAGCCTTACAATGCCCGTTTTACTTGCATGGACAGCTCCTTTGAATGCATGATTTAGGTTCACAGCAATAGATTCCAAATGCAATCAACTTAGAATCAACTCCAGACCTTTTACCTGCTTAATTGATGAAGGAATAACAAAAGGAGTAGCCTGCAACTGGCCATGAAACAGCTTTTGATTCAATTGTCCAATTACTTTTGGTCCCTTTAAAAAGGGGGCATGGCTATTAAGAGTTGTAATTCCTAAACCCTTCCTCCGATTTGGATGTACATACCTTCAAATTAAACCTGAGAGTGCCCATATCCATTATATAACTATAGCTTGAATATGTTATGGTAAATAACTGAAAAAATAAATTTGTGCCCTTGTCCAAATATATATGGACCTAACTGTAACTACCTTGTATCTGGTTACTGTGCTCAGTTTGGCCATAAAGTATGACCTGTGACATGAAACCGTATTCCACAACCTCACCTTAGTAGCAGAGTTTGGCTGTTCCTTGCCCAGTTTTAGACCCCTTTCACAGTGGGGTGGATTTCAGGCACTTTAGCGCTGGAAATAACCTCTGCTAAGCACCTGAAAACTGCCTCCCATTCATTCCAGTGTGAGACTTTTCACACTCTGGCGGTGCGCTTGTGGGAAGTTAGGAAAAGTCCTGCAAGCAGCATCTTTGGGGCGCGTTGGGAGTGCTGCATTTAGCACTCCCAAAACGCCCTTGCCCATTGGAATGAATGGGCTGGGCTTTCAAAGCGCCTGAAAAGTGCTTTCAAAGCACCGTAAAGCTGGGAGTTTTAAACCACTTTTTAGTGTCCCAGTCTAATGACCGAAAGCGGTGCAAAAGTGCAGCTTAAACAGCACTAAATCGCTTTACGGTGAACGCAGCCCCAGTGTGAAAGGGGTCTTAAACTCACGCAAAATCGTGTACGTCATTTTGGTGAAGTGCTTAAGCCAGGGAGTACTGTCTTTTTAGAGATGGCGGTCGGCTTTCAAGGGATAACAACCGATGCGGCTAAGCAGCCACTCGGCCGTTATCACAAGCAGTGGAAGGGTACATCCCCTCCCGCCACCTTCCGTCGATCCGCCCGGGTCTCCTGGCCCCCCCTGGGAGACCCGACCAGCTGGCCGGAGTCCCGGAATCGTCTTCAAAATCGGGTCTCAGTTGTAGTAACCCGGAAGCAATGTCACTTTCAGTTTACTCGGCAGGCAACAGCGCCGATTTTAAAAAATCCCTAGTATTTCAAAATGCCATAAAGAGTACCGGTCATTGCCTATTACCATCACAAGGGATGTTTACATTCCTTATGACAGCAACAAAAGTGATAAGAATTTTTATAAGAGGAACAGTGTAAAAATAATAAAACATTTTTTTTTTAAAGCGCTCACCAAAGAAAATGCATACGTAAATCGCGCCCGCAAATGTAAACAGTGTTCAAATCATGTCGCCTATGGAGATTTTTTTAGTACCATAGGTCGTTGCCATTCTACGAGTGCATGCAATTTTAAAGCATAACATGTTTAGGTATCCATTTACTCGGCGTCACACCATCTTTCACAATATACCAAAAAATTGGGCAAACTTTACTGTTTATTTTATATATTTTTCAATTCAGTGAAGTGTATTTTTCCACAAAAAACTGCGTTTGAAAGAACGTTGCGCAAATACCATGTGACATAAAACATTGCAATGACCGCCATGTTATTAGAATGTTACTAAGAACAGAGAGATGCTAAAGAAAACAAACATCTCCCCGTTTTGCCTAGCATCAGTGTCACTGATCTCTTCTCCCTGTGATTGGAGCAGAAATCAGTGATGTGAACACAGCCATGCCCCCACAGTTAGCAACACGCCCCTAGGACACACTTACCCCTACACTGCCACCTAGTGGTTAACCCCTTCACTGCCATTTACACAGGAATCAGTGCATTTGCATAGCACTGATTGCTGTATAAATGACAATGGTCCTAAAAATGTGTCAAAAATGTCCGATGTGTCTGCCATAATGTCGCAGTCACAATAAAAAAAAAAAAAAAAAAAGACAAAATGATTAATAAAAATGCCATAAAACTATACCCTATTTTTTTTAACGCTATAACTTTTGCGCAAACCAATCATCGATTTTTTTTTTTACCAAAAATATGTAGAAGAATACGTATCGGCCTAAACTGAGGAAAAAAGGTTTTTTCTTTTTTTTATATATATACATATTTGAGGGCTATTATAGCAAAAAGTAAAACATTTTTTTTCAAAAATGGTCGCTCTTTTTTTGTTTATAGCGCAAAAAATAAAAACCGCAGTGGTGATCAAACACCACCAAAAGAAAGCTCTATGTGGGAAAAAAAAAAAAAAATACGTCAACTTTGTTTGGGAGCCGCGTCGCACGGCCGCGCAATTGTCAGTTAAAGCAACGCAGCGCCAAATCGCAAAAAGTGGTCTGGTCTTAAGCCAGCAAAATGGTCCGGTCTGAAAGTGGTTAAGATTGTGAAAGATAATGTTATGCCAAGTAAATTGATACCAAACATGTCACACTTCAAAATTGCGCCCGCTCGTGGAATGGCGACAAAATATTACCCTTAAAAATGTCCATAGCCGCTGTTTAAAAATGTCTACAGGTTACCAGTTACAGAGGAGATCTATGGTGAAAATGATTCCTCGAACGCTAACAATCATGGCGATACCTCACATGTGTGGTCTTGAACACTGTTTTCACATGCAGACGCTACTTTCGTATGCGTTCGCTTCTGCGCGCGAGCTCGTCGCTTTAAAAAATATATATTTTTCTTATTTATATGGGCCTCTTAAATAAAATAAAAAATTTTTTATATATATATAATATATATAATATATATATATATATATATATATATATATATATATATATATATATATATATATATATATATATATATATATATATATATATATATATATACATATATATATATACATACATATACACACACACACACCCATAGCTCTTTAAGGTGTGTGTGTGTGTGTGTAAGTGATGTTTGACATCGCTTCCGCCCTCCCATGCTATGGAGCTGAGCCATCTTCCCCACATTCGGACGGGTCCGGTAAGCGACGGAGACCACTTTTATCTTAAAGAAAAAAGGAAGGCATTCCCGAAATACTGCTGCCATAACCCCGGTATTTAGCGTCAAAGTACCGACGTACGGTTACGTCCTTTTGCGTAAAGTTGTTAAACCTCCTATAAATCTGTTTCAGTTAATGACTGTTTCAATCTACATATAAAATTGATGATCATTAGCAGATACTTGTTATAATTGGTTAAGCATACTCCTGACTCTAATCCTACACAACTCCTGAGGTATGCAAGAATTGATGCCGATTTGAGGTCAAAGGCTAGTCACACCAAATATTTATTTGATTCAAATTTTTCTCCCTTTGCAAGTTGCTAAAAATAAAATATTTTATATAATAAAATTACACACACACACGTCTCCTTTAAATACAGAGAGCAAATCTGTTACCTTTTCTTGATCTTACACTGGGCGGCGGTCTACACGGATCACCTTGCTCGTTCATGTGATCTGAACAAAAAAAAAGAAAAAAAAAAAAGAAGGATAATTAAGTGAACAATAGGGATACATAACTGCACAGTGCTGTGTTTTGCAGCTAAATGATTCACAACATGAAATAATTTGGCTTAATGTTAATTTACACCAATCTGTTCCATACGGCACTGGAGTGCGGTCTCTTGTGTTTTTACACTACATGACATGGTTTATTTTATTTAAGTTTTATTTTATTTATATGTACTGCAGCAGACGGACAAACGCTTCAGGTGAGCAGGAAAATGCAGACATGCTGCTTTAGGCTTCTTTCAGTTAGGAATCTGTGACTGTCATCGAAGCCTAGGCACAAAGGTATCTTGTTTCTTGACAAATATCTTTTCGAAAAATGTGAAACTCCAAGTCAAATGTTTTTCGCCAAATCATAGTGGAAAGTCCCCTAGAGTGCACCATCTGACAGTCCTATGCTTTAGTCCCAGGTCCTGTTGACTTTTCAGGCCTATATCCACTTAGAAGGACTTTACTGGACAGAAAAAACACTGACAGGATTTGGGACAAATTTTTGAGAGCAGACACTTTGCAGTGTGTGAAAGCTTGTAAACCCAGGAACAAAAATGTAATATATTGCAGATTAATAGTCCTTAAAGCGGGGCGACACCAGTTTTTAAAACCTATAATAAAAAAAAATACTCACCTTCATCGATCCGAAACGGCCGTTTTTTTTTTTTTTTTTTTTTTTAACTTACCTTTAGTTGTTGTTCTTCTTGCCATCCATCGCTTCCTGGTTCTTGGTCCCTCGGATATGGGCGGGGATATTACGACTATTACGTAATATCCCCTAGCCCGCACTGTCTCCTGGGAGCTTGTGTCATAGCTCCCAGGAGTCAGTGCGGCTGCCTGGCCCGAGATTGCGCGAGACTTGAAACCTAACGTGACGTCATCACGACAGTCAAGTTCGGTCTCTGCTATCACAACGGGGCGGGACTTTCGACGCCGCCGCCATTGTGATTGCAACAGGAGCTGCTGACGGCGCTCCTATGAACTTTGTACTGCGCATGCGCGAGATTAGAAAGAAAGAGGCGTGAATGAAATCCAGGAAGACAATGCCCTGGAGTATTCAAAATGCCCACAGGCAAGATGATGGTGATAAAACCGGAAATCGATATAAAAGTGTTTTTAGGACATAAAATACGAACGGCAAAATTGAGACAGACAGGACAGGTGAGTTAATCATTTTCAAAATCAATTTATTAATCAATCCCCATTGAAAAAAAAAAAAAACGTCAGGGACAGTGTAGCTCCGCTTTAAGCCGGCCATAGACGGTTCGAATCTCGGTCAGTTCTGCCAGAACTGTCCAAGATTCGAACCATGTATGGAGCAGACTGAATGTACCCAAGTTGATCGATCAATCAACTTGGTATCAACCATCCTACTGGATTTTAAATGCGATTATTGCTAGCGATTGTTATAGACATCCCCGCCGGGAGAACACAATGGCTCCGCAGGAGGGATTCTCCTATCAACGCGGTCTGTGTTTGTAGGAAAGAAATTAGCTCAGTCTAGTGCTAGTGTTAAGCTTTTGTTCCTTTATTGCCATCTGATAATCCTGTCAGTAAAACACGTCCTGTCTGAGGAGGCGATGCTCACTCAGTATGTTGTATCTATGGAGAAGCAATGCTGTCATACTAGGAAAGGACTACAAAAACCTTCCTGTTCATGGTTAGGGTTTGCGCACCCTTTAAGAAGCTCATTCAGTTCCAGATATTCAGAATTTAAGCGACCCTGTAACTAAAAAAAATGCCCAGAAAAGGCAGAACTGTAAAACATTAAAAAGGTAAATCCTTAGATTTCCTTAGGTCCATGCTACTGAACTCTGCTCAAATCATGAGAAATTATTACCCAAGTCAGGAAACTCTCAGTTCTGGGAGCATCAACCTCCTGGGTCCTCTGCGGCTCACAGTGGTTCCTCTTTTGGATATCCATACATTACACAAATATAGTAGTGACATTAAAGTCAGCAGGGGGAGCCAGTGAGAGCTGCACAGACCCAAATATGTTTTTTCCAGCAGACTTAGGCCCCATGCACACGAGACGCTGGTGCAAACTCTGCTGAACGCATGTTTTTAAAAGCTGAAACCGGCGTTTAGAAAATGCCTGTTTTGCCGAAAAACTGTATTATTTAACTATTTCAGCCATTTTGTGAGACTGAAGTGAGTAGCAGCAGTGTACTTGTATTTAGCAAGTCACTTGCCACAAGTTGGGGATTGTCCACTTGCCACGTCACCTGCCACAAGCTGTGGATTGTCCATTTGCCACAAGCTGTGGATTGCCCATTTGCCACGTCACCTGCCACAAGCTGTGGATTGCCCATTTGCCACATCACCTGCCACAAGCTGTGGATTGCCCATTTGCCACGTCACCTGCCACAAGCTGTGGATTGCCCATTTGCCACGTCACCTGCCACAAGCTGTGGATTGCCCATTTGCCACGTCACCTGCCACAAGCTGTGGATTGTCCATTTGCCACGTCACCTGCCACAAGCTGTGGATTGTCCACTTTCCACGTCACCTGCCACAAGCTGTGGATTGTCCACTTGCCACATCACTTGCCATGTCACCTGCCACAAGTTGCTTGTTCAAATCTAACATATGGGTCAAATTCCAATTATACTTCGGATAACAGCAATGCTAGTGGTGTATTGGATTGGATCAAGGGCTCATTAGGGTATACAAATGGTCTATGAATCATTGCAAGCAATTACAACTGTTTAAAACATTTGGTTTTTCATCATTTGCAATCATTTTTGAGAATTTTGTCCAAAAAAAATAGGGCACCTTTAAAAACGCTTATAAACGAAAACGCGGTACCGGCGTTTGGTCGTCTGAAACCGTTTGCGTCTGAACCCATTTTTTTGCTTCTGGAAAAAATGAGGTTAAAACGCAACTGTCTAAAAACGCAAAAAACAAGACTGTGTACATAAGATAACATTGAATGAGTTCAGGGGCAGTTGAAAAAAAAAAAGTGTCCAACTGCCTTTGAATGCACGTTTAACAGCGTCTCGTGTGCATGGGGCCTTAGGCCTCATGTACACTGCTGCTGCTAAACAGACGTTTAGGAGAAGTTGGGCATTTTTTTCAACTGCTCCTGAACTCTCCTCTATGTTATCTTATCAGTACATGTACACAGGGTCGTTTCTAGGCAGTTGAATTTAGAGGCTTTTTTTGAAATGCAAAAAAATGGTTTCAGAAGCGGAGTTTAGAGGCATTTCAAGCGGTAACTCGCGTTTAGACACGTTTCGTTCACAGACGTTTTTCATTTTTGGCTATTTAAGAAAAAATATATAATAATTTTTTAATTAAAATGCTTCTAAACCTAAACGCAGCAAAACGTCGCCAAACGCAGCAAAACAGACGTTTTAAACGTGGGTTACTATTTGTCAAGTTAAATCGTTCAGGAGAGGTTGTAAAAACATCCAGTGTACATGAAGCCTTAGAGAGTAACTCCACTTTTGTTGAGAAAAAATAAAAAACACATTACCCCTGGGTGACCTATGTACTTTGCAATAATTTTAACAAACTTTTTTGCACATTCCTACTTTTTGTTATTCTGAAAAAATCCCTGTTTGTCTGTATCCCATGTGGAAAGTATCTAATGGGAGTGTTTTCATAATTATCAACCAGCTGCTGCACTCGCAGGGCTCTAATGAGAAAAGTGCAGGGTCTGCATCCCTTTAGACGTGATTTCCTATTGGTATCGCACCAAAATTGAAATTTTTGTTGCAGGGGATGCCAAAAATCTGTGTAGATTTCTGGGAAAATCAGTGAGCAAAATCACACAAGCAGGAAATTAGTTTTCTGGGGGGCGTTCTGAACACATTCCGTGTACAGAACGCAGGAGAATAAAGGAGAATAAGAAGGACACAGTAACAAATCTGGCAAAATGGTCTCTGAAAGGTTATGTTAAAACTCCAACTTGTTTCTGTCAGCCATCTGAATATTCACAAACTTCCAGTTTACAATATGTACAGTTTGAACACCCCTTTAAACTTCACAATTATTTGTCTTAGTATGAGATTCTTCTACATGGACATTTCTCACACATTACCTTATCTTTTTCTCACATTCTTTTAGCAAGCTTAAGGCCCCTTTCACACTGGGGCGGTTTGCAGGCGCTATTGCGCTAAAAATAGCGCCTGCAAACCGACCTGAAACAGCCGTTGCTGTGTCTCCAGTGTGAAAGCCCGAGGGCTTTCACACTGGAGTGGTGCGCTTGCAGGACGCTGAAAAATGTCCTGCAAGCCGCATCTTTGGTGCGCTGTAGAAGCGGTGTATTTACCGCTCCTATAGCGCCCCTTCCCATTGAAAACAATGGGGCAGCGATCCGAACCCGCCCGCAAAACGCCGCTGCAGCGGCAGTTTGCGGGCGGTATTAACCCTTTTTCGGCCGCTCGCGGGGGTGAAACCGCCCCGCTAGCGGCCGAATAGCGCCGCTAAAAAAACGGTAAAGGGGCGCTAAATATAGCGCCGCTTTACCACCAGTGCACCCAGCGCCCCAGTGTGAAAATAGCCTAAAACGATGAACAAAGGCTTCTTGCCTTGACCAGCTGTAACCGTCTTAATATGTACTGCGCATGTCTTATCCTGTGTGACGTGTAATTTACTATATGAATTGCTCTGTGATAACTCAATACGATTAGTTCTCGAAAGACAGCATGGTGCGAGTGTCATTTTTCTATGTCCTTTGAGAACTAATTCCGGATATATCTGAAATTATGCAATACACCGTATCTGAGGTCTGAGGGGTTTGAGGGACCACCCTAGACACAGGATTAACCCTTTCAGTCTCTACAAATCATCAGAATAGTACAATATAATGATTTTACTATCTGCACAGGGCACTGGAAATTGTTGCTGCTTCTATAAACATCAATTAGCGTTTCAATTAGTGCTTCATTTTGCTAAGTAACTGAGAAGAAAGATGGAAAGTGGAGGTAAACAGCCTCTTCTGTAGGTGAGATCATCAGTAAACATACCCCTCCATTAAATATGCCAAACTAACACAAACCTTTTGATGAAGGCTTATCGATGTTAGAAACAGAAGTAGGTTCCGATTCTTCTTCACTGCTCCCTGCTTCATCATCACTTTCTTTACCACGGTGTGTAGAATCATCTTTTCCTACAATAGAGGATTAGAGAATTAGGCAATTGAGAATGTAATATTTATCATTTGGAGGAAAGAGGTAGTGGGGGATATGGGAAATGCAGCATGTTTAGGCATAATCTTAGGTGCGGATGGTCTGTACAGTAACCCTTTAAGTACACACCAAATTTCTAGTACATAGATGTGAACCAACCACAGAGCAAATTATAGAAATCTCTATGTGAAAACAGCACAAGAACCTTGACAGTACATATGGGGGGTTATTTACGAAAGGCAAATCCACTTTGCACTGAAAGTGCACTTGGAAGTGCAGTCGCTCTAAATCTAAGGGGTAGATCTGAAATGAGGGGAAGCTCTGCTGATTTTGTCAGCCAATCATGTGCAAGCTAAAATGCTGTTTAATTGTCCTTGCATGTCCCCCTCGGATCTACAGCGACTGCACTTCCAAGTGCACAGTGCATTTTCCTTTAGTAAATAACCCCCATGGTGTCCGAATAAAAAACCCAGATGGTGCTGATGTCTTTATAAATTACTTGGCTATGATTGTCAATTTGTGGACGAATGCCAATGCCACACATAATGCTTAACCACATGCCCAAGCAATAAACACACTTGTGGTGGTGTTGAATTAGAGGGGTAAATCCCTTTTTTTTATTATTTATATATTTTTTTTTTTTGTTTGGGGGGGGCATGGGCGGGTTGTGGGTTACTGATTAGGTTATTTTATTTTTTTTATTTTTTTGTGTTGTGGGTAATAAAATATAGGAGTAAGACAAGGTTTAACACCCTATGAATATATAAAGAGGGAATCCTAGGGCAGAGCTTGAGAAAAGCTTGTGCCTCGGGTAAAGGTAGTGGATAGCCCATCTTATTTTTTTTTTTGGTTTTTGGTTTTGGTTTTCGGTATCTACTGTATGGGGTTATATGGTTGGGAAATGACTCAATTGGTTATCAGAAGTGTATTCATAGATGTGAATAATATGTGAGATGTGAAGATGGTAAAGTGTATCCCTTGTTTGTCCTAGAAATAAATAAAGATTTAAATTTGAAAAAAAAAAAGAATTATTATTTCATATAAAATCAAATGGACGCTTTATTAAGTCAATGAGGGTCTGGAACACATACTAGCACACTGACATTAAGGCTGCTTTCACACTGGAGCGGTGGGGGCGCTGGCGGTAAAGCGGCGCTATATTTAGCGCCGCTTTACCGGCGTTTTAGCGGCGCATTGCGGCCGCTCGCGGGGTGTTTTTACCCCCCGCGAGCGGCCGAAAAAGGGTCAATACCGCCCGCAAACCGCCGCTGTAGCGGCGTTTTGCGGGCGGGTTCGGCGCGCTCCCCCATTGTTTTCAATGGGACCGGGCGCTATAGGAGCGGTAAATATACCGCTCCTATAGCGAGCCAAAGATGCGGCTTGCAGGACATTTTTGAGCGTCCTGCAAGCGCACCGCTTCAGTGTGAAAGCCCTCGGGCTTTCACACTGAAGGAACAGCAACAGCTGTTTCGGGTCGGTTTGCAGGCGCTATTCTTAGTGCAATAGCGCTTGCAAACCGCCCCAGTGTGAAAGGGGCCTAACAGTGCAGGGGGGAGCTAGACTTTACTACCACTTTAAACATACTAGTAGTATTTAGGAAAACCACTTGATAACTTACCAAGGATCTTTTTGCCTGATGCAGGTTTACTTGAGTTGGGAATCTTCTTCCTGCGGTCACTCGATACATCACCGCTGAAACTACTGTCACTGTATACACCACCACGGAAACTAGTCTTATTTTTTGTGCTTTCACCAAGACCTGCCATTGTCTTGACGTGAATGTTTTTTGCATTGTTGTCATTGACGGCTTCAGCTCCTTTAGCGATGGCTGAAAAGAATATAAAAACAGGACTTTTTTTTTTTTTTTATTTGGTGTTTTTTTTGCTAATGGAAAGTAAATGTTGCAATCCTGCTTAGCAAAAAAAAAAAGTCAATACAAAGTAAATATAGAAAAAGTGCAGTACTATATAGTAAGCAATGAAAAATCATCTTTTAACTTATCAAAAAATAGACCTGAACTTGAAACGTGACGTTTTACTATGCTATAGGGAACTTTTGCAAATGTACTCTGCCTTTTTTTTTGGGCACAGCTTCCAGATTTCGGTTCCTCTTTAACTGATCACAGAGAAACAAGGTTGACAAACTGTAAAATATTCTAGGAGATGACTAACAGTATAAATATTACATTTTTATGCAGCTCTTCACCTCCATCAGTCCCATATTTTTTTCCTACAGTTCATAATGATACATACCAGAGAGGGGGGGTACAGGGATGTTGCTTATCAGTAAGTGAGTATTTCTTACAAGGAAACCTGTCATTTTGCCCATTCAGGGCAGAGGAGAGCAGGAAAGGCGAGTGCCAGAGGGTCATATTTAAAACACATCAGCCAGCCCTGAGAGGGCAGAGTGGCACAGCTTCCTTACCCACTTGAAGCCTTTTCTGTCACTTTTTGTTTACATGCAACAATCAATTTTTTGCTAAAAAATACCTTAGAACCCCAAACATTATACCGTACATACTTGAGTATAAGCCGAGTTTTACAGCACATTTTTTTGTGCTGAAAATGCCCCCCTCGGCTTATACTCGAGTCAAGCACAGAGAATGACATTTTCCAACCCGACCTTGGGACCCCGTATCTCAGGGCCACTTGGTGATAGGAACACCAAATGTGGATATATGTTGTAGTGATAGTCCCACTGGGTTTGCATACCAAATCTGGGGTTCCTAGCACGAAGTGGCCCCGAGATACGGGGCCCCAAAGTCGGGTCGGAAAATGTCATTCACTGCTGCAGAAAAGTGCTTAACATTTTCCGACCCGACTTTGGGGCCACTTGGTGCTAGGAACACCAAATTCGGATATGTTATAGTGCTAGTTCCTCTGGGTTTGCACACCATTTGGGGTTCCTAGCACCAAGTGGCCCCGAGATACGGGGCCCCAAAGTCGGTCAACTGTGTCCATCTGCAGCAATGTCATTTTCGGGACCCTTTGGGTCCAGAGACCCCAAATTCTGGCTGCAGATAGGGGGCATTTAGGAACCCGTACCTACCAAGTTTGAAGTTCGGGGGACCTATGGCTGCAAATGGGCACAGTGAGGCATGCAAATGGGCATTGTTGACCCTCTTTTCCACTTACAGTAGCTGCGCATTTCTCACCCTAGGCTTATACTCGAGGCAATAAGTTTTCCCAGTTTTTTGTGGTAAAATTAGGTGCCTCGGCTTATATTCGGGTCGGCTTATACTCGAGTATATACGGTATATTTTTTTAAAGCAAAGGCCCTAGAGAATAAATTGGTGTGGGGTATTTTCAAAGCGGTTTTTCTAATGCAATTGTTGTGGAAAAGATTCACTTTTTTTTTTTTAAATGTGATGCAAAAAAAAAAACATAATACATAACCCACCTTTTTTTAAAAATATAAAAGATGACGCTACGCCAGTTTGTCACCCTCGCTTTACAGGTTACCACTTGTCTGGTGCTAGAATTACATCCAATGTTCACAGTAAAACCTCACATGTGTAGGACGATCGCTGTTTGTGTGCGTTCAGGACAGACGCGTGCATTCAACTTTGCGCACGCCTTCATTTTTTTTAATTATACATTTTTACACTTTACTTATACTAATAGCATTTATCAGCCGAAATACAGAACCACGTCCCGGATTAAATAGAACAAAGAGAAAGAGTAATGGGGCTTTTAGATGTTGAAACCTTCTTTTGGAATAATATCTGACACAGTGATGTATAAAAATAACAAAAATGTATTAAATACATAAAGATGTCTTCTTGACATGTGTAACAAAATATGAAACTGCAAACTCTGTATATACCTGTAAACAGCCCCTACAACAAGGTGAACAATTTCCTCAATAGTCACATATATATGTGTAATCACAAACCATGATAAACACTCAGGACCAAAAGAATGAGAAAAGAGACACAGTCCAACGTATTTCGCATGGTAGGTCGGTGCACTAGAGCAGATTCAGTAAGTAGTAGTTCTGGGAAACCTCAAAAGAGGCATTGCCAGTTCCCACCAGGGCACTGCAGAATGAGTCAAATGTCTGTCTCAGTCATGTAGGTCTGAAACCAGCCCAAGAAAAACAACTGCAAAGGTAATGAGCAGCTTCCAAATGCTGATATGGTCACAATGTTAAATCTTCTATCATGGCAAAAAACATCAAAAAGCCAACCGCAAAAAGGCTCCCTTCCTGGTGTCATAATAATAGCAACATTCCTATGGAAGGCAATCTCCAAATGAGGCTCCATGTATATATCTATATTATTTTTTTTTTTAAAGCACCCCACCCACGCCTGACCATATAAAATGTGCAGCGTAGAGCAAGGACGTGTATGTAAACATCAATTTTGCCGCACATGTGAGGTATTGTCACAAATGTTAAAATAATATTTTTAGGGACATAATTCACAGTTAAATCTAAACTGATAACCTTTAAAGTAGAGGTAGGCAGCCTTAGAGAAGTGGAGGAGACCTACCTGAATAACACGGGAGAAGTCAAAGATCATCGGTCACAGTGTTGCCATCTCCCACCTGATTTAAACGTTTAATTGCAAGACTACTGTGTTGCAAATGCGTGCATTGCACGGCAATAATGGGTTTAAATCAGGTGGTGAGAAGGCAACATATCACCACCTATCAACATACACTCGGATCGCTTTTCAGAGGAGCGGCACTTGTGCTCATTCACACCTAACAAGGTAGGGGTGGTAAAACCACAGGATAAAATAGAAGGCTATGGCTAAACGTAGCAAACCCGCAGGAACACTGCACTGTACCCACAGTGTGTATAAAACGCAGCGCATCAGTGTGAAAGCAGCCCTATACTATTATGCCCAGTGTATTACTTCACACTGACTTGAAGATCTCTTCTTTCCTGCTGCTCGCACCACTCTGGAGACCTCTAGCCTGGATAAGAGATAGAGTGCATTGCACAAGGATCATTTTTGGTACCACATTTTTTGTTGCGATTACACAGGCGTGTGCCATTTTAAACTCTTAGCGCCGCGCCGACCGTATGCACATATACGGCCTTAGATTTCAGGGGTTATACCGGGAAGAGCGGGCGGTCGGCTCTTTAGGGATAACAACCGATACGGCTAAAAGCCGCTGGGTTATTATTCCACAGGAGCGGGAGGGGACATCCTCCCGCTGCTGTTCCCGGGCCCCCCGTCCTGCCGGGAGGCCCGAGCCACGACCTGGCACATCCGCCGGCTAGAGAGAGACTGAATCAAAGCCGGAAAGGGCTTTGTTCCAGTCTCCTACAGGTAAACACGGAAGCGACGTCACTTTCGGTTTACTCGGCTGCCAATGGCGCCGAATTTAAAAAAAAAAATTAAAAATAAATAAATAAATAAATAAATAAATAAATAAATAAATAACTACAGTATTCAGAATCGCTGTTTTTGGTGAACTGAATACTTTGAAGTGCAAAGGAGTTTTTTTCTCCATAAAGGAGGAAAAAAATAATATAATACAGGGTTTGACAAATTTGCTTGGAATCTAGGAGCCAGCTAAAAAAGTTAGGAGCCAGTTTTTTTTTTTTTTTTTTTTAACTTCTTGAGATCCGCGCTGTAGCCGTCGTTCTGCTTTGCCGGGACCACGTCCTATGACGTTGTCCCCTGTACGAGCGGCCTGCTCTGTGATCAGCGAGTCTGTGAAACTCGCTGAATCACCGATCTGAGTAAGGGGACGATCCCGACCCTTACCACGTGATCAGCTGTCAGCCAATGATAGCTGATCACGTGATGTCCACACAGCCGGCAATCTTTTTTCCTCGCCCTGACAGCACGAGGAGAAAAAAAAAGGCGATCAATAACGACCGACAATGGTTAATTTTTATATTGAATAAAGGCTATCTTAAAATTTACACAGAAAGACGACTAGAACCAAAGCATACATACACAAATTACTATATATATATATATATATAAAAAATATGTGTGTGTATTTTGGTTCCATTCGCCTGTGTAAATTTAAGATTGGTTAATTTTTTACAGCAGGCAGGGCTCCATTAGAATTGCTGGATGTCATACCAACGGCCACCACTAGATGGCGCCAATATCTTAGAAGGAAGTATAGGCTTGCAGAAGGCCGCAAAGCCGCGGCCTCGATTACCGGCCGGCGCGGCCCGACGCAATCGCGTTCCGGGGAGGGGGGTCCGCACGGAGACAGGATACCCCAGATGGGCTGCCCCGGGCGCCAGGTCACTAATTCTAGTCGCCATGGCACCCTGGGATTGTCGAGCCCTGATATAATATAATTATATATCTTTTACAGCGCCCCCGCGAGCTCACGCAGCAAAGAAAACGTATGCGTAAGTCTCAACCACATATGTAAACTGTGTTCTAATCACACATGCAAGGTATCGCCACAATCGTCAGAGCGAGAGCAATAATTCTAGCACCAGACCTCCTCTGTAACTCTAACCTGGTAACCACTACATTTTTTTTTTTTTTTTTAAAAGCGTCGCCTATGGAGATTTTTTATTTTTTTTGGTACAGTAGCTTGTCGACATTCCACGAGTGTTCGCAATTTCAAAGCATGACATATTATTAGGTATCTATTTACTCTGCATAACATCATCTTTCACATTATACAAAAGAATTGGGCTAACTTTACTGTTTAGTTTTTTTTTTTTAAATTCATGAAAGTGTCTTTTTCCCCAAAAAAATTGTGTTTGAAAGACCACTGGGCAAATTCCGTGTGAAATAAAATATTGCAACAATCCCCATTTTATTCTCTAGGGTCTCTGCTAAGAGATAGATATATATATATATATATATATATATATATATATATATATATATAATGTTTGGGGGTTCTAAGTAATTTTCTACCAAAAATACGGATTTTAACTTGCAAGCAACAAATGTCAGAAATAGGCTTAAGAAGTGACATGTTTAGTATCCATTTACTCGACACAACCCAATCCTTCATATTTTACAAAAAAATTGGGGATATTTGTGTTTTTTAGTATTAAAATTAATTTTGGTGTATTTTTTCCTAAAAATACGTGTTTGAGAAATAACTATACAATTATCATACAACTTAAAAAATTGTAACTACCACCATTTTATTCTCCAGGATCTCTGCATTCAAAAAATATATACCTTTTTGGGTGGTTTACAGTAATTTATAGCTAAAAAAAAAAAAAAAAAAAAAAAAAATCAGATTTTACCATGTATACAAATATATAAACATATTTATTATTATTATTATTATTTTTTTTTAAAGAAAGTTTAATTTGTGAAGGTTTGGGGCCCACCAGCTGGTTATCAGACACACAAGTTCCTTCTGTCGTATGCCAACATTGCCATTTTACTAGCTTGGGCTTGGTCTATGGGTTTATGAAGAAGGGTGTGGATGTTTCTCATATTGAATGGGTCAACACAGATCCTTACCGATTTGCTTTGTTAATATACTCAAATAGTTTTGTTAACCCATTTATACAAAACTATGCCAGGCCCTCTATTAGAGGCTGGCATAGCACACTATGTACTTAGTTAAAAAAAAAAAAAAAAAAAAAAAAAAAACGAGCAGTCTAAATAAATTTGAATCAATTTCAGCTGTCTTCAGGCCGGTCACATGACTCGTGGCCGCTTTACAGCTCTGATGGAGGTCTTCTGCGGGGGGAGCCGTCATATCCCTGGCTGCCTTCAGAGGGAGATCACGGCCGCTCGTCTCCTTCACAGAAGCTCTGTCTCGTAGTTGTAAAGTGTCCGCGAGTCAGGTGAAACAGGCTGAAATTCGTTATTTAGACTGCTCCTTTTTTTTTAAACCAAGTACATAGTGTGCTATGCCAGCCTCTAATAGAGGGCTGGCAGTGACCATAGTAGGCTTTTATTTTTAATAGTAGTAGCGGTGGGGGGGGTGAAGACAGAGACACAGCTGACAGGCAGGAAGGAGGGGTGAGGGGGAGAGAGGAGAGCAGATCAGGGCTGCTTATGACAGAGGGACATACTTTGACCACAGTGATCAGGACTGAGCAGCCCTGATTTTCATGGTCAGTATAGAGAGAGGGCATACAGGAAAAGGCAGATTCCGTGTTTTGTTTTTTTTGTTTTTTTACAGTTTAGCGGGGGGCAGATTACATAGCACAAGCACTGCGCTGTGTAATCTACTTTAAGGCACCCGGATCTGTATATTTTTTTGGGGGGTTAATAAACACTTCAAGTGTTACATAGTTAGAACTCTACAAATAAAAAGTACAGCTATAGGGAACTTGTAGGGAAAGAAACTGAATTTCATTATAGCTCATTGCTCTGCCACAATATTCCCGACACCATCATTCTTATATAATCTCAAGCGCCATTTACATCTTTTGGAACTCTTGATCGATGGTCGGATCAAAGAATCAAAATTTTTGGCATCTGCAAAACAAAAAAAGAAAAAGTTTTACACAATCCAGAGGATTACCCCCCCCCCCCCCTTAGGTTCCACAGTGAGTATAACAAGTATGTTGTGGGTTTAATAAGGGGGACAGACACATTTTCTTTCAATATATACCATGCCTTGAAAAAGTATTCATACCCCTTTAAATTTTCTACATTTTGTCATGTTACAACTAAAAAACATAAATTCCTTGGGGGGGGGGGGGGGATTTTATGTTATAGACCAACATAAAGTGGCACATAATTGTGAAGTGGAAGGAAAATGATAAATGGTTTTCAACATTTTTTACAAATAAATATCTGAAAAGAGTGGCATGCAGTTTGAGCAAATTTATTTTAATAAAATGCTTTTGGTGTAAAAATCTATCTAAAGCTAGTTTTCGATTTAAGATACATTAATAATTTATTCAGCATGAAATAGAGCTTAGTAATGTAGCACAAGGCTGTATATTCAGATTTTATATATATATATATATATATATATATATATATATAAAAAATACAACATCTTTGGTAAACTTATTCAATGAACCCAAGCTCTGCAAGCTGAGATAACATGCACTGCATTGATGCAGGTCACACAATTTCACAGTACCCATGAGATAAAACAAGTTCAGGAATATTCCTTTATCCCATTGTTTTGAAAATCTATGTACACTCCACACTGTATGATAGAATCAGTTCTGATATCGTTGTTTTACTAACCTGACAGCGTATTATTCTAAATGGGAAACCTTAATTTTGTTTAAAAGTATAAAAAAATTGGTCTGGGCAGGAAGGGGGTGAAAGTCCCCGGTATTGAAGTGGTTCTCAAACACAGGAGGCCTGTGTGAATGTGTCCTCAGCTCAGTGCTCGGGGGTAGAAGATCACACCTAAAGTCCCAGGTATTTCCGTGGGCTTGTACACATGAACACCCATGTCATGTCAGTTTTTTTTTTTCTATGCAGAAGACTGCATACACGTTACAGATTCCTGCACAGAAACAATCTGCACGTTGTCGTGTGAACAGGGCACACAGAGAACTAGGTTATTTTTTTTTTCTGAGCCCTCGCAGAACGCGTGCAGAAGAGCTGACGTCTCTGCACCATGGTGTGAATGAGGCCCATTCCCATCACACCATGTGCCGAGATGTCAGTTTTTCTGCACGGGCTCAAAAAACAACAATGGTTCTCTATGTTCCCTGTTCACACCACAACACACAGATATCTGCAACATGTATGCAGTTTTCTGCACAGAAAAAAAAAAACTGACATGAAATCAACATTGGTTTGAACAGGGCACATAACTGACATGCATGAAAACTAATGTCAGCGTGTAAGAAAACTGTAAACCGACCTCTCTGCAAGTGAAACTTGTAAAGTCTCAAGGTTTTTTCACCTTAATGGGCAGGACTGCACTTTCGGCCCCTGCAGACTTTTGTGCTAAGGATATGGGACAACAGTCAGGGGGATCTAGACACCCTAGTACACGTACCTCACCACATAAAAAGATCCCTGTGGTGGTGGAGGAAAGAGGGGAATCTGTCACAGGGACGTCTGTGGCTTGTTCCCGTCTCTCAGGTAATAACGACAGACGCAAGTGGCAAGGGCTGGGGGGCACATCTGGGTTCCCTGGTCACCCAGGGCACTTGGAAGGGCGAAGACCTGAGAAGATCTTCCAACTGGAAGGAACTGAGGGCAGTCGGACTTGCCCTCAGGTTTTTCGGGAAGGTCATTCAGGGTCAGCATGTTCAGGTACGGTTGGACAACTCTTCAACCGTAGCCTATATAAACAAGCAGGGCGGCACAAGAAGTGGGGTCCTGCTGGCCCTAGCGATCGACATCTTAAACTGGGCCGAGTCCAATACTCTCTCTCTCTCTCTCTCAGCAGTATTTCTGAGGGGAGAGAGGAATATGGTAGCGGATTTTCTCAGCCGCAGGAGGCTGAGGGAAGGAGATTGGGTCCTCAACCAGGAGGTCTTCAATCTGATTTCCGAGAAATGGGGTCCCCCAGAGGTGGATCTCTTCGCGTCAAATAATGCATCAAGATGAAAAACCTCCTGTGCTGCAGCAGGCCCCCCTTTTTCTTATCTGAACCCGATCGTTCCAGCGACGAGAACTAGCCTAGCAGCTCCAGCCGCTGTCTCGGGTCCTCATTGGATAGATTGAAGGCAGCAGGAGCCATTGGCTCCCACTGCGGTCAATCAAATCCAGTGACACGGGTCCATTGACAACAGTGGCTGTTGTCAATGGACGCAGCAGCAGGACTAAGGAGCACGCCCGAATAGAATGTGGCTCTCCGTGGGGGCACCTGGTGAAGAGGAGGAGCGCAGCCAGGGGACCCCAGAAGAGGCAGATAACATGTTTGTTATTTTTAGAAAAACAAAAAATTAACCTTTACAATCACTTGAAATCAGCGTGGTTATCCCATCAGTTCCCATGCACGTATGGTGTGAATGAGCCCTTAAAGTGGTTGTAAACCCTTACAGACCACATTTACCTACATGTAAGCTTAGATTAAGGCTTACCTGTAGGTGCAAGAAATATTTCCCAAATCTACATGGTTTAGGAGATATTTGCAAAAGACAGGCACTGATGTCTATGGCGCATGCGCCGTAGACAGCGGTGCACAGGCGCAATGAGCGTGCCGTTGCTAACGACGATCATGCAGTTAGTGGCGGCTCCCGCGTGCATGCACGGGAGTGACGTAATCGCGGCTCCAGCCAATCACAGTGCCGGAGCCGTGATACCCGGAAGGAAGATGGGTGCTTCATGGAAGAGGGGACAGCGGTGAGATCGCAGGCTCCCGTCTCAGGTAAGTGACACATAATGGGCTACTATGTGATGCATACTAACCCATTATGCTTTACCTTTGCAGGGAAACAAAAAGGAAGTAAAACCCATCAGGGTTTAATTCCTCTTTAACCGCTTCCCATCCGGCCTATAACAAGATGACGCCGGCAGGAACCTCTCGTTGATCAGGGCGGACATTATATGACATCTTCCCAGATCGCATCCCACAGCCGCGCAATCCGTCACTGGCTGCGTCCACCGGACACAGCCGATGACTGATCACTGTATCGGCTCGCTTAGGTACCATGTGACCACTGTAACCAATCACAGCAGGTCACATGACAGTTGTAAACAATGGATGGCTTCCTTTCAAGCCATCCAGTGTATGCAATTGTGCTGCTAGCTGTGATCAGTCAGTGATCGCATGGTACAGACTGGACCAATTACAGCCCATCTGTACCATGTGATTAGCTCTGGCCAATCACAGCTAATTAGAATAAAACAAACTGAATCAATTTCATTCAGTAAAATACTTGCATATAACAATAACATAAAAATTAAAAAATACTGATTACTTCCCAGAGTGCTATAATGTTACTATGTGTGAGAACACTGAAAGCTGAAAATTGCCTGGGCAAGAAGGGAGTAAAAGTGCTCAGTACTGAAGTGGTTAATGACACTTCCCTACCCTGACACTGCCCATAGTACACCCAATGCACTCTATGTCTGCAATGAGGAGGAAGGGCTGAATACACTGCTACTTTCACTTTCCTCTCATGGTCCCCTCCCTCTACCCCGCTCACCCCCGTCTCTGCCAGGCTCCTGCCCGCCGCTCCTCAGCTTAGCCCGAGTGTTCATCTTAAACTCCTCTCTCTGCCCGCCAAGATCGTTACACCAACTCCAGAAAGGTCTGCCACTTCCTAGTAAACAAGCGTTCCGCCAGGACTGGTTTCCGGGGGACACTCCTTCGTGATACACCGCACAGGGGGCGTGGCTTGTGGTTTCGTTTTTTGGAGAAGTGTGATAGGAAGATGTAGTATGGGTGTGACTGCTGTGTGCGCGCCGGTGTGTGGGCGCCCCCCTGTGGCCGCAGTGTATACTGGTATATGGAAGCTGGAAAATCTAGCTTCATGTCTCTGCCTTCATTATCAGGGGTCACACATATAAAGTGGTGGAAAACACTTAAAGCGGAATTCCACCAAAAAGTGGAAGCTCCGCTTATCTGCCTCCCCCCCTTACGGTGCTACATTTGAAACCTTTCGGGAGGGGCAAGGGGTACCTGTTTTTGACATGTACCCATCGCCACTTCTGAGAGATCTCGTGGTGAGGTTCAGCCCCTTCCTCCTTCCCCCGCCACCACGACATTCAGAAAATGCAGCGCGCTTCGCGCATGCACAGTAGGGAGGCGGCTGTTAACCCGAAAGACTTTACTGCCGGTTTCCCTTTCTACGAATGCCGGCGGCAGCACCTGAGAGCCAATGGAAACATTGGCTGGGGTGCCGACATCGCTGGATTCGTGAACAGGTAAGTGTTTATGCTAAAGTTGTTCATTACCTTTATGTTAAAGTTCCACAGACACCAGGCAGTCTTTATATTTTGTAAAGCTTTATTCTTGAGACTTGTGTTGATGTTACATCTGGTTAGAAGATATAAGTTGCCTCTTTGAATTCTGGTTCCTGACTCTGATCCTGTGTACTTTCTTTTTGTGAACTGACCAGCATCACTCTGAATAATACTGTGGGTTGTAGATTCCAAAGTCCCAGGCCTCGCCGCCTAATTCCTTGACTCTTGCAATCCGCCCAATGAATACCTCCCAACTTTTTGAGATGGGAATGAGGGACATCTATCAGCAAAAGTATGCAGGCATAGGACACACACCCTTGCCACGCCCCCCTTAAAGGAGAATTGTACAAAAAACAAGATTGGTTAAACCACTACTATTCCTTTATATTGGCTTTTGAAGTTTACAAATGCAGCAATTTAGAAATCGGATGAAAGGTTTAGCGCTGGAAAACACTTTTTGATAGATTAAAAGTGCATTTTCTATACATCTATATAGATCAGACCAAAATGAGGGACAGAGGGACATTGCTCCAAAACAGGGACAGTCCCTCGAAATCAGGGACAGTTGGGGGCTATGCCAATGTCAGTTCTGGAAAGTGTCCCTCACTAGGTCCTTAGACACATAGCAAGTTTACGGATAAGCGCCACTGGGTGGCACTCTCTTTGCTCACTCCCAATTGACAGTCCATGTTTCCCACAGAAGGTCAATTCCCAGTTTCCTCCATCCGCTTTACACCTACTTCCTCCTCCGCATGGTCCGATGCATCCACGGATGGGACACCCGTTTTTTTTCTCTGGACTACATATCGACTTCTGCTCCAGCTATCCAGCACTGGGGTCTCTGAACCCCAGGCCTTCAAGCCTGCTCCATGCTCTACATCTTGGAATCTCTTCCTCTCCTCTCCTCTCCTCTCCTCTCCTCTCCTCTCCTCTCCTCTCCTCTCCTCTCCTCTCCTCTCCTCTCCTCTCTCTCTCCTCTCCTCTCCTCTCCTCTCCTCTCCTCTCCTCTCCTCTCCTCTCCTCTCCTCTCCTCTCCTCCTCCTCTCCTCTCCTCCCCGGAAGCATGTGACCCCCAGCTTATATGCGAGTCCTGCCCCTGCCAATACAATTTAATGATTGGTCCAGAGCTCTCCAAATAAGCTGCCTGCCACTCCAGTCCCAAATCCTGCCTCCCTTCCCGAACATTTCCACTGGAAGGCTGAGGGGACCTCTCTGAGCCAGAGTGTAGGTGGCCCCACTGCACCCCCCTCTATTCTAACACTCCCACCTCCAAAATAAACAACCAGGCCTAGAAAAAGTGCAAGGCCCTGGCTAAATTTACCTTAACACACTAAGCACCCACCTAAATGGGGTGGGCGCTACATGTGGAACTCTTCTTAAACCACTTCAGCCCCAGAAGGATTTGCCCCCTTATTGACTAGACCCTTTTTTTGCGATACGGCACTGCGTCGCTTTAACTGACAGTTGCGCGGTCGTGCAACATTGTACCCAAACATAATTGACGTCATTTTTTTCCCATAAATAGAGCTTTCTTTTGGTGGTATCATCTCTGTGATTTTTATTTTTGCACTATAAACAAAGAGCGACAATTTTGAAAACAAATACATTTTTTTTTTTACTTTTTGCTATAATACATATCAAAAAAATATATATAAAAAAACACATTTATTCATCAATTTAGGCCGATATATATTCTTCTACATATTTTTGGTAAAAAAAAAAATCGCAATAGGTGTATATTGATTGGTTTGCGCAAAAGTTATCACATCTTCCACCTATTGGATAGATTTTGGGACTTTTATTTATTTTCTTATTGTTTCTACTAGTAATGGCGGTGATCTGCCATTTTTAGCGGGACTGCAACATTATGGCAACATTGCGGCGGACAAATCTGACCCCAAATGACACTTTTTGGGGACCAGTGACATTATTACATTGATCAGTGCTATAAAAATGCACTGATCAATGTAAAAATTACACTGGCAGGGAAGGGGTTACCACTAGGGGCGATCAAGGGGTTAAGTGTGTTCCCTGGGTGTGTTCTAACTGTAGGGGGGGATGGGCTGCCAGGGACATGACAGAGATCACTGTTCCCAATTATCTCTGTCATGTTATCTGGCAGAACGGGGATCCGCTTGTTTGCATAGGCAGATCCTCGTTCAGCCTCTGTACTAGGCGATCGCGGGTTGCCAGCGAACATCGAGTCCATCCACTCTGCCGGCGGTGCGTGCAATGTCCGAAACTGCGCCTGTGCGAGCCGCTCTACATCTATGACGAATTGCGCAGGAGAGCCGACCTGCCGCCATATAACGACGGTGGCTGGTTGGCAAGTGGTTAAAATAGTTCTAAAGGCAGAAGGTTTTTTTATCTTAATGCATTCTATGGAATGCATTTTTGATGTGTTTATGGATGCGTTTCAGATGCTTTTTTTCTTCTTTTTGTCTTGTTTTTTTTTTCATTGCACTGGAGTCCGGTGCGTTTTTTCACGTTCCAGTGGAACTGACAAGTGGTTAAGGCCCCTTTCACACGAGGCGGACTCCGCTTGCACGGAGTCCGCCTCTGTCCGTCGGCTCAGCGGGAGATCTCTCTGTTGATCTCCGCTGAGCCGGCGGATGACAAGCCTCTCTCTGCTCACTGAGCGGGGAGGGGCTTGCGAGCGCCGCTGGTCTCTATGGAGAGATCGGACGAAAACGGACAGTGTGTCCGTTTTCATCAGATCTCACCCGATCCGATCCGCCAGCGACGGATCTGGACGTGGGGCCATACGTCTGCTTTTGGCGGATCGGACCGGGTCGGATGTCAGCGGACATGTCTCCGCTGACATCTGACGCTCCATAGGCTAGTCAGTTTTGACGGCGGATCTGAACGGTCCGTCCATGTGAAAGGGGCCTAAAGTGTGTTTTATAGAGTAGGGAAGGGTTAAAACCTACACCAGTTTTTTTATTTTTTTCTACAAAATTTTACTTTACTTTTTCAAAGATATTTTTGTGATGTATCCTAAAATATTGCATATTTAAACTAGGTTGTGTCCCTTGTAATATAAACACTATATCGTTGATGTAGCAGTCATATTTCTTCATTTCTGGGAGTGGACAACCACATACAGTTAGGTCCATATATATTTGGACACAGGCACAATTTTAGTTTTTGCAGATATTTACCAAAACATTATGGCTGCTTTCACACTGAGGCGCTTTACAAGCGCTATAGCGCTAAAAATAGCTCCTGCAAAGCGCCTTGAAAGAGCCTCTCCTCTCACTCCAATGTGAAAGCCTGAGTGCTTTCACACTGGAGCGGTGCGCTGGCAGGACGGCAAAAAAAGTCCTGCAAGTCGCATCTTTGCAGCGCTGTAGGAGCGGTGTATACACCACTCCTAAAGCACCCCTGCCCATTGCAGCGGTGCTTTGCGGGCGGTTTTAACCCTTTTTCAGCCACTAGCGGGGGTTAAAAGCAACCCGCTAGCGCCCAAAAATCTCTGCAAAAATGACGATAAAGCACCGCTATTAAATTGCAGCATTTTACCGCCGACGCCCCTAATGCTCCAGAGTGAAAGTACCCTTACAAGCTACAGTTATATAATGGATACGGACTGAAAGTGCACACTCTCAGGTTTAATTTGAGGGTTTATACATCCAAATGGGAGGAAGGGTTTAGGAATTACAGCCATTCCCCCTTTTTCAAAGGGACCAAAAGTAATTGGACAATTGAATCAAAAGCTGTTTCATGGCCAGATGTGGACTACTCCTTCGTTATTTTTTCATCAATTAAGCAGGTAAAAGGTCTGGAGTTGATTCTAAGTGTGGTATTTGCAGTTGGAATCTATTGCTGTGAACCTAAATCATGCGTTCAAAGGAGGTGTCCATGAAAGTGAAACAGGCCATTGTAAGGCTTCAAAAACGAAACAAATCCATCAGATAGCAGCAAAATTAGGAGTGGCCAAATCAACAGTTTGGTACATTCTGAGGAAAGAAGAACGCACTGGTGAGCTCAGCAACATAAAACGTCCTGGACCCCCACGGAAGACAACAGAGGTGGAAGATCGCAGGATCCTCTCTATGGTAAAGAAAAACCCATTCACAACATCCAGACAAGTGAAGGACACTCTCCAGGAGGTGGGCATATCCAGAGGCGTAACTAGAAACTTCAGGGCCCCGGTGCAAGAAATCATGAAGGCACCCGAAAAAGCATGATTTTGATACTTTTTTTGAGGGGGGGTGAAATCAGTGGCAGCGGTGGTGGTGTTGAGGGGGGTGGCAGTGGTAGTATTGAGAGGGAATAGTGGCGGTGGTGTTGAGGGGGGGTGGAAGAGGTGGTAGTGTTGAGGGGGGTGGTAGCTGTGGTGTTGAGGGGGGGTGGCAGCAGCAGTTGTATTGAGGGGGGTGGCAGTGATAGTGTTAAGGGGAGTGGCAGCAGTGGTGTTGAAGGGGCTGGCAGCGGTGGCTTTGAGGGGGGGTGGCAGCGGTGGCATGGTAGTGTTGAGGGGGGGTAGCAGCGGTGGTGTTGAGGGGGGTTGCAGCCGTGATAGTGTTGAGGGGGTGGCAGCAGTGGTGTTGAGGGGGGTAGCAGCGGTGGTGTTGAGGGGGGTTGCAGCCGTGATAGTGTTGAGGGGGTGGCAGCAGTGGTGTTGAGGGGGGTGGCAGTGGTAATGTTGAGAGGGGGTGGCAGCGGTGGCAGAGGTGGTAGGGTTGAGGGGGGTGGTAGCAGTGGTGTTGAGAGGGTTTGGCAGCAGCGGTGGTGTTGAGGGGGGGTGGCAGTGATTGTGTTGAGGGGAGTGGCAGCTGTGGTGTTGAAGGGGGTAGCAGTCGTAGTGTTGAGTGGGGTGGCAGCGGTTGTGTTGAGAGGGGGTGGCAGCAGCGGTGGTGTTGAGGGGGGTTGGCAGCGGTGGTGTTGTGGGGGAGTGGCAGCAGCGTTGTTGTTGAGGAGGTGGCAGTGGTAGTGTTGAGGGGGGTGGTAGTGTTGAGGGGGGGGCGGCAACAGTGGTGTTGAGGGGGGTGGCAGCGGTGGTGTTGAGGGGGGTGGCAGTTGTGGCAGTCGTAGTTTTGAGGGGATGGCAGCGGCGGTGGTGTTGAGGGGGGTGGCAGCGGCGGTGGTGTTGAGGGGGGGTGGCCGTGGTGGACGTCGTAGTATTGAGGGGGTGGCAGTGGTGGTGTTGAGGGGTGGTGGCAGTGGTGGTGTTGAGGGGTGGTGGCAGTGGTAGTGTTAAGGGGGGTGGCAGTGGTAGTGTTGAGGGCCCCTCACACTGGCAGATGGATGTGACAGAAGACAGAAGCAGCCGGATGAATTCTGCAGAGTTAAGAGATATACTGTCAGCCCAGATTCAGCCAAATGCAGCAAAGTTGAATGGACGACACTTCATAGTAAAGATGGACAATGATCCAAAACAAGAAACCCAGACGGAAAGAAACCCAGGAGCTTTTGAAGGAAAATAAGTGGAATATTCTGCAATGGCCGAGTCAATCACCTGACCTCAACCCAATTGAGCATGCATTTCACTTGCTGAAGGCAAAACTAAAAGCAGAAAGACCCACAAACAAAGAACAACTGAAGACAGCTGCAGTTAGAGCCTGGCATGTTTAAGCCCTTGAATTAAAGCTGAAAGTCTGCAGTTCAAATTAATTTGGATTGTTTACTTTGAATTTTATTCGGATTTGATGTTCTTTTCTTCCCACAAATAGAGCTTTCTTTTGGTGGTATTTGATCACCTTTCATAATTTTTTGAACTATAAACAATAAAAGACCGACAATTTTGAAAAAAAAAAAACAATATTTTTTACTTGCTGCTCTAAAACACATCCAATAAAAAAAATTAAAAAAATCCAATTTCTTCATCAGAATAAATGCTAACTGATCAATCTAGTGATAAATTGTTCATTTCATAAAATTCCAAAACATCAGTGTATATACAAAATAAATGTCCAAAAAATGTGAAAGACCAAAAAAAAAAATTGTAAGAATTCCAAAACAAAAATCAACTGAAATAATTAATGAAATATGAATGATATCCGTCCAATGTATAAACACCGTGATTCAGTGAAATAAAGTGCTTCATTAATCAAAGAAGTAGTGATCCACGCAAAGTGGGAAATTCAAATGCACTCACCAGATAAATTCGACCAGCAAGTGACCATCAGGCATGGATACGATAAATGTGAATTCCCTTCAATCGATAGGTATGATCACCACAAGGACGGCTCCACCAAATGAGTCACAAAGAGTCAGGTGATAGTGTAATACTGTTTTATTTAAAATGATATGTGCTGCACTTACATAATCTGCAATCCTGGTAAGTCATCAGCACGTTTGCAGCTCTGGGGTCTGTGAAATCGAATCCGTCCACTCTATGACAAGCTCTATGACACACTTCCTGATGCTGCGCACATGCATAACATGCATAGAAGAGATAGAAAACAAACGACTGCGCTGCAAACAAATAATTAAAATTATAGTGATGTGGGTAGTGACAAAACCGCATCCGTAAACCTAGTATAATTGAACTACAAAAGTATAAAGAAATAGGTATGCTCAAATATTGATAAAAGTAAACATACACCTAAATAACATTTGAGGGACAAAATCAAATCAGTTTGCAATAGTCCATAGTGAAAAATAATTGGTAGCCAATGAGTCCTTAAATGTGTATCATTTCCAAGTCAGCTGTATAAGTCGGCATTAATATATAAACGGGGACTCCAAAATCCAAGGTGACACCACTCAAATAGCACCAGATGGAAATAGTGGTCTGGCAAGAAAAAGGAAAGGCACCTTCACCATCAAAATTACTGACTCTTACCAGAATGTGAGACCTCCTGTTACAGAGATCTCACAAGCTTGCGGCTTATTTCCCAGCCACGGGTTCCAATAGGCAGTAGCTGGTTACTCTGGATGCAGGACACAGTGACTCAGGGACGATCAAACGGATGACATGCAAAGATAAAGGTAATAGAACTCCATAGTGTATCTCTTTAAGAAAATTTATTTAAAAGAAAGGGGGATTTGCACTTACAGAAATGCAGGGATATAAAAACATGTAGATAGAATATTTCCATCTGGTGCTATTTGAGTGGTGTCACCCTGGATTTTGGAGTCCCCGTTTATATATTAATGCCGACTTATACAGCTGACTTGGAAATGATACACATTAAGGCTGCTTTCACACTGGGGCGGTGCGGGGCGGCGACGGTAAAGCAGCGCTATATTTAGCGCTGCTTTACCATCGTTTTACCCGCGGTATGCGGCCGATAGCGGGGTGGTTTTAACCCCCGCTAACGGCCGCAAAAGGGTTAAAAACCTCCGCAAAGCGCCGCTGCAGCGGCGGTTTGCGGGCGGTATCCCCGCGGTTTCCCATTGATTTCAATGGGAAGGAGCGGTATAGGAGCGGTAAATACACCGCTCCTTCACCGCTCCAAAGATGCTGCTAGCAGGACTTTTGTTGCGGTCCTGCTAGCGCACCGCTCCAGTGTGAAAGCCCGCCGGCTTTCACACTGGAGTGAATGGGGCCGGTTTTTTCAGGCGGTGTACAGGCGCTATTTTTAGCGCTGTACCGCCTGAAAACCGCCCCAGTGTGAAAGCAGCCTTAAGGACTCATTATTTTTCACTATGGACTATTGCAAACTGATTTGATTTTGTCCCTCAAATGTTATTTAGGTGTATGTTTACTTTTATCAATATTTGAGCATACCTATTTCTTTATACTTTTGTAGTTCAATTATACTAGGTTTACGGATGCGGTTTTGTCACTACCCACATCACTATAATTTTAATTATTTGTTTGCAGCGCAGTCGTTTGTTTTCTATTTATTGTTGTTAGTGTGGGTATCTCACATTTATGATTGCAGCAGCTATTTTTTCTTTTTTTCTTTGTTATACATTCTTTGTGCACTATATAACACTTAGTCACATTACTCCTTGGACAGCGCAGTAATTCACACACCATTACTATGCATAGAAGAGAGGCTTGAGACGCACACCCATAGGCGCTCTTTAGGAGGAGATAGGTATGATCACCACAATATAAGCTTCTATCGATTGAAGGGATTTCATATTTATCGTATCCATGTCTGAAGGTCACTTGCTGGCCAAATTTATCTGATCCTTTGATGGGAAGAGGAGATAGGTATGATCACCACAATATAAGCTTCTATCTCCTCTTCCCATCAAAGGATCAGATAAATTTGGCCAGCAAGTGACCTTCAGACATGGATACGATAAATATGAATTCTCTTCAATCGATAGAAGCTTATATTGTGGTGATCATACCTATCGATTGAAGAGAATTCATATTTATCGTATCCATGTCTGAAGGTCAATTGCTGGCCGAATTTATCTGGTGAATGCATTTGAATATCTCACTTTGGGTGGAGCACTATTTCTTTGATTAATGAAGCACTTTATTTCACTGAATCACGGTGTTTATACATTGGACTGATATCATTCATATTTCATTAATCATTTCAGTTGATTTTTGTTATAGCATTTTTCCAATTTTTTTTTTTGGGTTGGTCTCTCACATTTTTTGGACATTTATTGTGTATAGTGTAGAGGGTCAGCCTGGGGCAGGGTTAAGAAGGGGTTAATTGAAGAGGGCAAGTACTTCCCCTTCAGACCTGCTTATTGCCAGCTGAGCTGAAAATGTCAGAGAGGAGCAGTGTGTTTGGAGAGAGACACAGCAGCATGCTGTGTGAGAGGATCCTTTGCTGGATTGTGTACCTGCTGGGTTGAGCAAAACCGTCTCAGAGACTGTAGCTCTGGCTAGAGCCGTGTACTTTGTATATATATCAGCCTGTTGGCTAGAGAGACTGAAATTTTCCTATATCTGCACCTGAATAACAAGACAAGCCTGTCATTTCTTTTGTTTGTTTTGCTGAATAAAGCCATTTTTATTTTACAGAACTGTCTGAGCCGGTTTTTCACCCCTCTGATCCCCTACAAATTGGTGAAGGGTGCATCGGGCAGTTTGAGCGGTCCAGTCCAATCCCATGACCTGGGTTAAAGCTGCACAGACGGTGAAGTCTTCTGAACAAGCCATAGAGGACCAGACATGATTAAGCAGCTAGTACTGGCTAATACACAAGTACAGGCCTGCCATCAGGAGGCCCAGGCCCATCAGGAGCAGGCCCACTATGAGGAGGCCCGGGCCCGGCAGGAGCAGATCCTGGTGCAGGCAGATGCTGTACAACAGGAAACAAACCACTTACTGAGCGAACAGATAGTGGGATTACAAAAGGCACTGACCCAGCAGAAATAAAAGGTGACCCCGCTATCAAGAGTGACACCCGGATGGCAGTGCAGCGGACCCTGCAAAAGATGACAGCCTCAGACAATGTGGAAGCATACCTGGCAATGTTTGAGCGGGTTGCAGCAAGGGAAGGTCTCCTGGATAAAGACTGAGCAGATGTACTGGCTCCTTTTCTGACTGCAGACCCCCAACAAGCGTACTGTGACTTGGCCCCTGAATCCAGGACTATAAATGCCTGAAAACAGAAATCCTAGCCAGGCTGGGAGTGACTGTCGCTTTAAGGGCAAACCTAATCCATGGCTGGTGCTTTGACAAGGCTAAGCCTGCCTGTGCGCAGCTGTACCACCTGATGCACTTGTTCCAGGACTGGCTGAAACCTGAGGAAAAGACACCCACTCAGATTGTGGAAAGAGTCACACTGTACCGTTTCCTGCTGGGGTTGCCCAGGGAGCTCCACCAATGGGCGGCTCACTCTGAGCCTCAGTCCATAGATGAGATGGCTGCAGCTGTAAAGCGCTACGGCTGTGTGGAAAGTTTCCAGGGGAGTCCCTCTGTCCCCAGGGAGCTGGCCTGTTTCAAAGAAGTGCGTTCCAACAGCAGGATGGCACCCGTAGATCGCATGGTGTCTGCTCAGGAGCATAGTACAATTGCCAGGAGCACCCCAAGACCAAAGTTTCCAGAGAACCGACAGGGAAGAACCAATTTAGTGCGACATGGGTCGCCATCACTCCATGTATGCCCATGGGTTATGTGCTACAACCAGCCTAAATCTGCATAAGTGTGTTTTGCGGGTCAATGGACAGGAGGTAGTAGCGCTTCTTGACTCTGGGAGTGTCGTCACCCTGCTCTGTGCAGACGGGTTGCAAAGGAAGCTGGTACCAAGGGAACAGGTCAGGATGATCTGTGTGCATGGTGATTAGGGATGGGCCGAATGGACCCCTGTTCGGTTTGCACCAGACCGTTCGAACGCCGCAAACGTTCTGACCCGAATAACAAACCCCATTAAAGTCAATGGGACCCGAGCGTCAAAAATCAAAAGTGCCCATTTTGAAGGCTTATATGCAAGTAATTTGGCATACAATGGTTATAGGGGTCCGGGTCCTGCCCTGGGGGACATGTATATAAAAAATAAAAAAAAGTCTGTGAAAAATGTCATTTTTAAATGAGCAGTGATTTTATTTTATTTATTTATTTAAGCAAAACCATAAAAATAAAAAATTCCTTACAATATAGTGCCTGGGGGGGGGTCCCCTTAGTCTACCTGTAAAGTGGCAGATCTGTACCGTGTCTAGAATCTGCTGCAGCAATAATTGCATTTATAAAAGCCCCAAAAAAAGACATTTTCCCTGCAAGCTGCCTTTATTTTGCTCAGCAACAGCTGGGGAGCCAGTGTGTATGATGAGACCACATGTAGTGCACTGGGAACAAGATTCAAGATTTTTTGGATACATTCTGGTGTCACTTTGGCTTTGGATAGAAGTAACGGGTGCGTAAAAATTGGTCTTTGGTTGTCGGTGGCGCCTTCCCACTGTAACCCTATAGAGCAGAGGTGCCCAACCAATGGCCCGGGTGCCACATGTGGCCTGCGGAGCCCTCTGATGTGGCCCGCGACCCCCTGCTCTGGAATGGTGGGTTGCCGACCCCACCATCCCAGAGCATCAGTGTTGTTAATGAAGCTGGAGGTAGAGAAAGCAAGTGGCTACAGAGGTGCATAAACCAATGCTTCCTGTATAGCGCCACCTCCTGTCACAGGCGGAGTGATACCAAATGCACTCTGCCTGGGACAGCAACAGCCGGTGATACCTGAATGGAAGACTGTTATTTAAGGTAAGTTTATTACTAAAATCACAGTGTATATATGGGCATATCTCTTCTGCAGTGGTTACTGGGCTGCTTTCAGACTGATCCGCAGGTGCAGCGCAGAACACCTGTGGGTAAAGCTGGCCATACACCTATAGATTATCTGCAGATTTTCTATGGTTAGATGGAAAAAGTGGGAGATTCCTCCATCCACACAATGTAGCGAACATGGAGAAATCTGTTGCACTTTTTCCATCTAGCCATAGCAAATCTGCAGATAATCAATAGGTGTATGGCCAGCTTTACCTGCACTGAGCCATACACTTCTGTTATTACCTGCAGGTGTGGTGAGCTTTTAGAAAATACACCACACCTGCAGGATATAATAGAAGTCTAAGGTAAAAGGCAGCTAAGCCACAGGTGTACTGCATTGCACCTGCAGTGCAGGTAAACCACAGCGCGTCAGTGTGAAAGCAGCATTAGGCCCCTTTGGCATGAATGGTCCAACCCAATCGGACCCTCCGTTCACCTCTATTGAGCCACAGATGTAAACTGACTTGTGGCCGTATACACCCACCTACCTCCAATCCGATCCACTAAAAACAACAGAAGGGGGATCCGTCCCATTCCATCATGGCAGATCAGATCAGAGGACCCACAGAGTAGAGCGAGCCATGTCCGTGTCCGCTCTGCATATGCAAAGCGGACATGGACCTGGCATCCGCCTGCTCCAATCATTGTGGCCAGCGACTGGTTACTAAGTCATTTAAGTGGCCCTCACTCTTTAAAAGGTTGGGCACCCCTGCTATAGAGGTACTTTTGATAAAAGCAAGAATTGGCCTTTAAAAGAATTGCAATGATATGCACCTGTCAAACAGGTGCAGAAAAATTACTCTTTGGGTGTCGGGGGTGCCTTCCCACCGTAACCCTATAGAGGTGCTCTTGATGAAGGCAAAAAAAATTGCAATGATATGCACCTGTCAAACAGAACCTAAAAAAATGGTCATTGGGTGTTATACCAAAAACATTCTTTCAGATGAAATGATTGAACACCCTCAAAGTTAGGCAGCCTCGAAGTCCTGCAGAGATTCCACATCCCAAAAAGACTTAATCAGTGACATCGGCATCAGTGGCTTCATAGCTGGTAATCCAGGACTGATTCATTTTTATAAAAGTCAAATGGTTCACAGAGTCTGTGGACAGACGCGTTCTATGATCAGTAACGAAACCTCCTGCAGCACTGAATGCCCGTTCTGAAAGCACTTTGGATGTGAGGCAGCCCAACAACTCATAGCATACTGGGCAAGTTCTGGCCAGTGGTCTATTCTCATGACCCAGTAAGTCAGTGGATCGTCAGCTGGAAATCTCTCCATCTCCGTTTTGGCCCCGAGGTAATCGTCCACCATTTGCTGCAGACGCTGCTGATGGGATGTGGAAGCTGGTTGAACAGAGCACTCAAAACTACGTTTTCCACGATACTGTAACCTACTGGAGTCAGGAAAAGCGTTCAATAAAATCCTCTTTAACGTGTCCTCAAGAGATTCTATCTTCTTCACTCTCTGTGGGGACGGGATGAGTTCTGAGATCTTCCCCTTAGAACGGTGGTCAAGGAAGGTTGCCAACCAGTAATCATCCTTCTCCTTTATTCTTGGGTCCTTTTGCACAGTTTGGAGCATGAGGTTGCCCATGCACCTCAAATTTGCAGAGGCTTGAGAAGCAGACTCCTCGGGGTCACTCAGGATGACAGCATCTGGAACTTCCTCCTCCAAGCCACGTACTACTCCCAAGGGTCCTGGGGTTGGAGAGCTTACAGATAGACGCATGTCTTCCTCTTCTTCAAAGCCTATGAAAGTGCCAGAATCCTCCTTCTTATCCTCCTCCCCTCTCTCCTCCTGTGTGTTCTGTGACATAGGAATGATGGTGTCTGGATAAAGTGGGCAGTGAGAGGAAAGGAAGTCCTCCTCTTCCTCTTGCAGCTCTGTCTCCAGTGCCCTGTCCATAATGCCACGCAGAGTCTGCTCCAGCAGCAACACAACAGGGATTGTGTCACTGATGCATGCACTGTCACGGCTCACCATCCTTGTGGCCTCCTCAAATGGTGACAATACAGTGCATGCATCCTTAATGATCAGCCATTGGAGTGGGGAAAAAAGCTGAGGTGGCCTGAGCCTGCCGTTGTGCCATATTCACACTGGTACTTGTTGACAGCCCTCTGCTGCATGTATGCTGCAGCATTGCCAAAGTCGATTTCCACTTGGTGGGCATGTCACAAATCAGGCGGTTTACGGGCAGGTGGAATTCCCGCTGAATTTCAGCCAACAAAGCACTGGCTGTGTATGACTGCCTAAAATGGCTACAGACTCCTCTGGCCAGCTTTAGCACATCATGCAACCCTGGGTACGTATTTAGGAAACCCTGCCCCACCAAATGAGGACATGTGCAATGCCTGGCACATGTGTCAACTTTCCCTGTCTAAGGGCGGACAGGAGGTTTGAGCTATTATCGCACACCACCATTCCTGGCTCCAGCTGGCATGGTGTGAACCACCTCTGGGCCTGTCCCTGCAGAGCTGCAAGAATCTCTGCTCCGGTGTGGTTCCTGTCCCCTAAACAAACCAGCTGAAGCACTGCATGGCACCTTTTAGCCTGACTCATGGAATAGCCCTATGAACGCTTAGGGGGTACCTGATGTTTATAGGACAATTCTGCAGAGGAGGGCATGGAGGTGGCGGAGGAGGAGGAGGAGGGGGTGGAGCTCACAGGTCTGGCATCATCACCACTAGCTGTGTGGAGACTTGGAGGCACAACAAGCTGCAGCACCGAGCCCTGTCCTGCATCCTTTCGAGTTGCAAGCAGCGTTACCCAGTGTGCTGTGAACTAACTATATCGTCCCTGCCCATGCTTGCTGGACCACGTGCCAGCAGTAAGGTGGATTTTATGGCTGACTGCCTTGCCCAAGGATGCCAGAAAGTGAAAAGTAGTAGCGACTGGGAACCTACCATTGTGGTACAGCACATTGTGTGAATTCACGGAAGGGGGCAGAATCCACCAGGCTGAAAGGCAGAAGTTGGAGAGCCAACAGCTTTGACAAGCTTGCATTTAGACAGTGGGCATGTGGCTGGCAGGGACTGTATTTTTTTTCCCGCTGCAGCAGATGGGGCAGAGAAATTTGCCGGCTACAGTCTACAGCTGGTGGTGTGCTGCTGGCAGATGTGCTGCTAGGACCTGTGACACCCTGTGCTATACCATCACCCCTGTCAGTGGAGGCTGCTGAGAGGTAATGATGACTCGGTATAGCAGGGGCAAACTGAAGTGGGTAAGGAGGAAGGAGAGATTTGTGCCCCTTTTGTGTGGCTTTTAGGTGCCCTTGCCAATGGGCTGAGTGGTTGGACGTTAAAAGCCTTGTTAAGCATTTGGTACCCAAATGCTTGGTGTTTTTGCCATGTTTGATTTGCCTGAGACACAGTTTGCAGATCGCAACAGTGCGATCTGCTGCAGATGTGCTGAAAAAGGCCCAGACAGCTGAGCTTTGGGGGGTGGGCTGGGAGATAACCGCTGCAGAATGTGATGCAATAGGGTGGCTTCTCTCTACTCTTTCTTGATGTTGGCCTCCTTGGGGTTGTGCCGCCTCAACTTCAGTTTCCTCCTCTGCTCTATCTGGCACCCAAGTCACATCAGTGACCTCATCATCATCATCATCTCCATCATCATCTCCATCTCCTCCATCATCATCATTACCACTGGAGACAACTTGGCAATACGCTGCGGCTGGGGGAACATGAATGCCAATTTGTCTACCAGTGTTCCTCACTCTCTCTCGGCTCATGTTCCTGTCATCCTCGACCTCAGAACCATCATCTGAATCCAGTAATGGCTGGGCATCATCAAGGAGCAAGTGGCTGACGCTGTGGTCAAATAACTCAGCTGACTCCTCAATGGCTGATGTTAGGACTATGGCAGGAATAGATGTGGACAAGGAAGCAGGTTTATCCACTCTGGCAACTGCAGGGGACTGCACACTTGCCCTCCCCTGCCCCCTAGTGGTTAACCCCTTCACTGCCAATGACATTTTTACAGTAATCAATGCAATTTTATAGCATTGATCGCTGTATTAATGCCAATGGTCCCAAAAATGTGTCCAAATTGTCTGATATGTCCGCCATCATGTCGCAGTCACGATAAAAATCGCTGATCGCCGCCATTACTAGTAAAAAAAAATATTAATAAAAATGACATAAAACTATCCCCTATTTTGTGGACACTATAACTTTTTCACAAACCAATCAATAAACGCTTATTGTGATTTTTTTTTTACCAAAAATATGTCGAAGAATACGTATCGGCCTAAACTGAGCAAAAAATAATGTTTTTTTATATATTTTTTGGGGATATTTATTATAGCAAAAAGTAAAAAATAATGCGTTATTTTCAAAATTGTCGCTATTTTTTTGTTTATAGCGCAAATTAAAACCGCAGAGGTGATCAAATACCACCAAAAGAAAGCTCTATTTGTGGGGAAAAAAGGACGTCAATTTTGTTTGGGAGCCACGCGGCACGACCGCGCAATTGTCAGTTAAAGCGACGCAGTGCCGCATCACAAAAAGTGCTCTTGTCTATGGCCAGCCAAATGGTCCGGGGCTTAAATGGTTAAACACCTGATATTTCACCAAAGCCCCCTAACAGGGCTCCTAGACAAGAAAAAATGTAAAAAAAATAGTACAAAATAATAAAAGAAAAAAACCTCCCGACACCATCCACTGCCCTACTGACATCATCAGATGTGTGTTGATGTTTGAGGCGCACACCCTAATGCCTGTGCACACCTATGATTATAATACATAATTATAATGTATACAGAACAATGTAAGTGAAGAGTGTTGTGCACGTAGTGGATGGATTCCTCCTCATACGGGATCATATTGTAGAATAGAACTTGGCGATCTCCTTCAAAATCGCATAAGGACACGAGCCGCCCAGCCAGTCAGCATACAGTGGGGAGTGGTCTGAGTGACAGAGCCATAACATAACGGCAATGGAACGCAAATGGAGGAGGGGCGGTTATCTCGCGAGATTTCCCTTTCGCTCTCTGCCTCCCGCCCTGACTGGCGCTGTTCGAACGTCTGTTGCTGTGCTATGCTAGCTTCCCTTCCCTGCCAACCAATGGGACGCAGCGCACCGCCCCGGAAGCGGAAGTAGTCTTGTATCTAGCAGAGCAGAGGATAGAAGAGGGTCTGGGACGCTTGTGGAGCGGAGTATGAGGTCAGTGGTATTTCTGTAATGTACTGGCGGTAGTTGGGTCACTCAGGACCTGTAATGTGCGCTTGTCCTCCCCGGGGTGGAGGAGCTGGGAGCGTTGCTGTACTCAGGCCTCTATGGAGGGGTCTGTCTTTAGTCTGTGTGTGTGTACAGTGCCTATAGGGGGACTAGAAATCCCAGCATGCCTTGCTAGTAAGCAGGTTAGAAGCCAGGAAGCTCAGGGGATGAGCAGCCGGGGAACTCCTGGGGCTTCATGGACCATTTGGGGTCTGTGGCCCGGATCTAGCGCTGGTTAGACATTCAGCTGGTTTGGGGTGTTCAGTAAAGGCCGAATCCCGGTGTTTATATATTTACCTCCCTGCAGTGCTATATATATCCAGCCAATAGTCACTTGATATCAGGTGCTGTCTCTGCAGTGTGCTCTTCTCACCACAAGATGTCCTCAGTCCTTCCAGTTGTCAGACTGAGGACTTACTGTGAGTGCAGGGTGTCTCTCGCTATTAGAGGTGCGCCTTTTCACTGCTCTCACGATTTGATTACGATTATCCTGTCAACGATTTGATTCCGCGATGTGTCACGATTACTGCCTGTGGTTTTCATCCAAAAAAAGAGGGGAAATTCCCAATAAGCCAGTCATCGCTGGAAGATTTCCCCTCACCGCCTGTTCTTGTGACAATCTATGGGTGCTTTCTATCACTTTTTGTAACTAGTCACCAGAACAAATAAATGGAAGGGACACAAACAGCAATACAGTATTGACCGTGCTATATTCCTTTCCTACTGTATTAAAGCGGAGGTTCACACAAAAATTGAATCTCCGCTTTTCGGAACCCTCCCCCGCTTCGGTGTCGCATTTGGCACCTTTCAGGGGGGAGGGGGGTGCAGATACTGTCTAATACAGGTATTTGTGCTTACTTCTGGGCATGGACTCCCACGGGAGTCTACGCTTCTTCCCGCCCCCCCCTGCTGTCTCTTGGGAAACACACAGGACCAGTTAGGACGCACAGCGCAACTCACGCATGTGCAGTAGGGAACCTGGAAGTGAAGCCGCAACGCTTCACTTCCTGATTTCCTCACTGAGGATGGCGGCAGCTGCCGAGAGACGGCTGCTGACATCGCTGGACCCTGAGACAGCTAAGTGTCCATTTATTAAAAGTCAGCAGCTGCAGTATTTGTAGCTGCTGGCTTTATATATATATATATATATATATATATATATATATATATATATATATATATATATATATATATATATATATATTTATTTATTTTTGTGGACCACCTCTTTAACCACTTAAGATCCGCGCTATAGCCGAATGATGGCTACAGCGCGGACCTGCATTGCTGGAAAGACGTCTATTGACGTCGTCCCGTGCCTTTAGCACCCTGCGCGCCCTGTGATTAGCTAGTCTGATACTCGCTGGATCACAGATCCCGACCCCTTACCACGTGATCAGCTGTCGGCCAATGACAGCTGATCAGGTGATGTCAACACAGCCGATCACTGGCGGCAGTGAGAGGGACATCAGTCCCGATCACGGCGAGCTGCCGCCAGCACCTATTTGCAAAATTTTATAACAAACTATTAAACATGATTTTATTTTTTTTTCTCAAAATTTTCCATAATTTTTTTTTTTTGTATGTTTAGCAAAAAATAAAAACCCCAGCTGTGATTAAATACCACCAAAAGAAAGCTATATTTGTGGGAAAAAATGATAAAAAGTTAATTTGGGTACAGTGTTGTATGACTGCACAATTGTCATTCAAAGTGCAAAGGCAGGAGGGGGGTAGTGCCAAGTAAGCAAGTGCTTAACAAAACTTTTTTTTTTTTTGTAACACATACACTTTAAAGTAAAATTGAAGGCAATGTTTTCAAGGGTTATAACCCCTGTGCGATTTTTATTCATTTTTGCCATCTGTGTCCCATTTGGAGAGATTTCTATTTTCTGTCACATAGCCAAAACAGAAAGTTAAAGGGTATAACTCCAAAGTGAGGGAAATCTCTAGTCGTCACCAGCACGAGTGTCCCCATTTGAAGATTTCCTTTTATTCCTGTTCTGGTGACCACTCAAAATGTGGGATCACCTTTATTTCCACCACACATTTACCACCCCAGATGGCGGCAGACAACAATAAAAACTGTGCATCTCCATAGGAGCCATTAACAGCGCTATCGCATTTATATTTTATTTAATAAAACTGACACAGGAGTTCTAATCCCCTATTTCAAGCCAGAAAATTAATAGCAGGTAGATGGCAATCAAAGTAACCACCTTCGGTAGATAACTGGATGGGGACAGTAAATGAGACCTTATGTAAAGAGAAGGCGGTATATATAAAGAGAGGTAACATCCAGGAATTTAACAAAATGTGGAGCCCATGGTTAACTAAAATAAATCCCTCAGAGGTTGTTGTTTAGAGAAGAGAGGAGAAAGAGAATACCGTATATACTCGACTATAGGCCGTCCCGAGTATAAGCCGAGACCCCTAATTCACCACAAAAAAATGGGAAACCTGCATTGACCCGTGTATAAGCCGAGGGTACAAAATGCAGCAGCTACTGTAAGTGGAAAAGAGGGCCAGCAATGCCTATCTGCAGCTGCCTGTCCCCTGTACAGACCCCCCCCGTGTCCCCATTACAGCCTACCTGTGACGATCTTCGGTCCCCGCTCTCCGGTCCTCGGTCCCCGCTCTCCGGTCCTCGGTCCCCGCTCGCCGCTCTCCGCTCTCCGCTCTCCGGTCCTCGGTCCCCGCTCGCTGCTCTCCGGTCCTCGGTCCCCGCTCACCGCCATTGCAAAATTAAAAAGCCGCGCCTCCTCCTCGTCCTCGTCCGTGATAGGAGGAACGCTGTTTTCCCAGCAGTCAGTGCGCAGTGTTCCGCCTATCACGGACGCCCTCTCATCCTCGTCCATGAGATGAGAATGACAGGGCATCCGTGATAGGCGGAACACTGCACTGCTGGGAAAATTAGTGTCCGCCTATCACGGACAGGCGGGAGGAGGCGGCGCGGCTTTTTAAAACTGCCGTCTGTCTGCATGACAAGCTGTTCATGTAGGCAGACGGCAGTGACTCGAATATAAGCCGAGGGGTAGACTTTCAGCCCTAAAAAATGGGCTGAAAATCTCGGCTTATATTCGAGTATATACGGTACTATATGAAAGGGGGAAGGAATTCACCTTCTCCTGCTCTTTGGTTGCTAAATGGAAGTGTAGCCACTAATGTATGGTATGTGCAATATAAGAACAGGGGTAGGGGGGGGGGGGGGGGAAATAAAAAAAGGCTAATAAAACTAGCATAGAGTTGAATAGAACTTATAAATCGAAGAATACATAATTTTATTATGAATGGTCACCTCTTTTCTGCTTATTGTTATTCTTGTATATATGTAAAAACCTTAATAAACATTAAATAAAAAAAAAAAAAAAGGAGTTCTAATCCACGGCACACATGTGTCCATGCTGAGGACATCTGTGCCTGAGAGCACACTGAGTGGTTATAGACAGTCTCTAGTAATGGTCGGGAGCCAGTGTGGCATTCTCCTGATCGTGTGACCATTGTGACAGCCAATCACAGTAACTACATTATTGAGCAGTCCTTCCCATCCCTGGGGTGTAAAAACCCAGTTAAAGGAACATCAGGGCTGGGCAAGAAGGGGGTTTATTACTAAATTTTTGCTTCATAGGTAAATTAAAGAAGCATGTGAACAGATCAAATGTGTAGGACATGGTCAAAGCATGCCAATGTACTTAGTATATTATATACGATGGATGTACTTTGTATGTTCAGTATACAGAGCAGGCCGACATGGTCTCCTCACAGCCTGTGTATGTGCATGCTGGGATCACTAGGACTCCTGGCCTTGTCACGTGTACAGTGAGGAAACAAATACTACACCGTGTTGTTCTATTAGGTTATGTTCCCCCAGTGTATGTGGTTTAAAAAATATATGTAGCTGTATAGCTTATTTCAGAGTGGTAATCGTGTCGCCGCCCACCGCTTTTTTCCCAGCTGACTTCAGCAGGGAGTTCTCAGCCCCTCCTCCTGTAGTTGTCAGATCAGGGAAGACAGCGGCAGGCGGTCACATGAGCGGTGCTCTGAAATAAGGTATACAGCTACATGTTTTTTATAAAGCACATACACTGGGGCATATACCATAACCACCTCCCGCCCGTGCTATAGCGCAGGCATTAATTGCCGGGAGGCTGTCAGTAGATGATGTCCCGAGCATGCGCGTCCCTGCGGGGTGCACGCAACGCGCTCTGTTTTCACTGAGTCTGAGACTCGGCTGATCACAGATCGGAGTAAGGGGCTGTTCGCAGCCCATTGCCATGTGATCAGCTGTCAGCCAATGACAGCTGATCGCATGATGTAAACAGAAGATCAGTAATCTGTTTTTCCTTTTTTTTTTTATTTATTTTTTTTCGCGCTGGAAAAAAAAGCCTCTGTCAGAGGGACACACAGAGAGCTGCCGCTGCCTTGTCTGTGCCCGCCAGTACCCACAAGTGCCTCCTATCAATGCCCATCAGTGCAGCCTCATCAGCGCACATCAATGAAGGAGAAAAATTACCTGTTTTCAAAATGTTATTTTGAAAACGGGTAGTAAAATAAAAAAAACATCCAGCAATTAAATACCACCAAAAGAAAGCTTTATTTGTGTGGAAAAAAAAAAAAGTTTTTTTTTAATTTTGTTATAAAAAAATATAAAATGGGTAATTTTTGTCCATCATTGATGTACGCTGATGAGGTGGCAGTGACGGGCACTGATAGGCAGCACTTTTAGGTGGCACTGATTGGCAGCACTTGTGGGCATTGACAGGTGGGTGGCACTTGTGGGCATTGCAAGGTGTCCCTTTAAGATAAGCCGGTGATAGGCTATTTTTTTTCTCCTCCGCTGTCAGCGTGAGGAGAAAAAAAATACGATCACCGAGCTTTTGTTTTTATCATGTGATCAGCTGTCATTGGCTGACAGCTGATCACATGGTAAGGGGCCGGGACCCGCCCCTTACTCGGATCGCTGATAACCCGAGTCTCAGTGACTGGGTGATCACAGCGCGCCCTACAGGGCGTGCACAGGGGAGGACATCATATGACGGCCTCCCGGGAATTCACATCCCCGCTGTGGCTGTCATTTGGCCATAGCGCGGATGTCAAGTGGTTAAAAAAATGGCCCCATATTCAGCTGTGTCCACATCCAAAACTTTGTTTTTTGTTAGATTGGGGCATGGTTAGACCCCCGCTAGGCTTTTTTTTTTTTTTTTTTTTTTTATAATATTTTTCCTTTTCTTTACCTTGTTTGGGAGACCTAAGAGGAAATCTTCTCTTGACCGTTTGTCAGTGGAACCCATTAGAAGATTTCGCCTAGTCCTCCCATCCAGTGATGGCTGTAACATTTTGGATTTATTTGTACATTGTGATGTTCTTATTTAAAAAAGAAAATCATACAGCTATTTGTCCAGTAAAATGGCATGTACATTCGTTCTTTGTGAACTAACCAGCTCTTGTAAGAAAGAGAGGCAAAATTGAATGCTCTTGGGCTATTTTCTCTTCTGGTCAAGAGTGTATTTGAAATGCTATTGACAGTAGTAAGGCTAGATTCATTCTATAAAAACATACTGCATCATGGTCACTGGCTAGAGCCGAGGATCAAAGAAATAAAATACAATTTATAAGAGGAGATACAATGTAGCTATTCTATTGAACGCTGGAGGGAATTGGAAACTGCATGTAACTTTCACTACTATAGGACTCCTGTTTATTCCAATGTTCTCTAGAATTGTTACATTGTATCCCCATTTACTAATCTGTATTGTTTGTGAATATATAACTGGATTAAGTTTGCTTGAATCTGGGAGATTGAAAACTGATAGATCACAAGGGTCAGTCCCTCCAACCTGTCTGCTGAGAGTTTTTCATTTAGTACATCTGCTTTATTGTATCACTCATAATTTAAAAAAATAATAATTCTTCATGTTAACGTGTATATCTCAAGTTCTAATTACAGATTGTATAATATATATATATATTAGGGCTGTTACTGATTAAAATTACGTGTTTGATTAATCTATTTTTTTTTAATCGACTAACTTCGATTAATTATAACGCACATACAGATCCAACTACTTTTAGCTGATCTCCTTGCATTGCAACTCTGCATTAGTCAGTGGTAAATGTGGTATACACTAGTTAGTTTCCACAATCCATGACTTAACTTCACAGTTCACAAATATGTTTTAAATTCAAACTGTAGCTCTGACGCAAGTCATTTTTTATTTTTTTTTCCCCCCCACAGTAGCGTGACAATCCACCTCCACCTCCGGTCTAACTAATCACTCTCACCTTATGGCATGGACCCCTGTGCAAACAGGTGGTCATGCAAGCGGGTATCAAAAGAATTTAAAAAACGGACCATAAACTTTTCTCACGTTTCCTTAGATCTCAGCAAGGACACCAGGTCATGGGTAGAAAGAAAAGATCTAAGTGCTCACCGCTTAAAGTGGAAGTAAACCCTCCTATCGTTTTCAGCCAAGGAAGGTGCCATCTTGGCCTCTGTTCAATCTTCAGCTGCCATGATGCTGCACATGTGATCAGTTATGACACCAGCCATTGGATGGTTTGACAGATTGGTTGAAAGCATAGTCAATGTGACAGGTAGCATTTCCGGCATGCCATTTTTTTAAACTATTTAAATCAAAGGGTTTACTTCCGCTTTAAGTATAAGCCCCCGTACACATGGTCGGAAATTCCGACCACAAAATCCGTCGTTTTTTTTTTTTTTTTTTCCGCAACTAGTGTTGCATACACACGATCTGACAAAGTTGTTGGAAAATCCGATCGTTCCGAACGTGGTGACGTTCGTTATGTACTACGGAACTACGTAGAGGCTAATAGCCAATAGCTTTGGTCTCGTAATTTGATCTGAGCATGGGTGGCACTTTGTCCGTCGGAATTCCATACACACGATCGGAAAAATTCCGATCGGATTTTATTGTCGGAAAATTTGAGATCCTGCTCCGCTAGAGCCCACACATGATCGGATTTTCGGACAACATAATCCGATCTGACTTTTTCCATCGGAATATCCGACCGTGTGTACAGGGCATTAGATTTAATCTTTGTGTTCAAACACAAACTACTCTACTACATAAAGATGATAAAAACACAGCATGTAAAGCCGACAATCGCGTTAGTTCCGTAGGGCAGCAGCGGGTGACACCATGCGTAGCTCCTCCCCCATACGCGTTACATTCAATCAAAACTTCAACGTCACCGGACCCCCCCCCCCCTTCCCTTCCTGTGACGTCACCGGATCTCTGACGGAACTCCCCTGAAGACTCGGAAGCCGGCGGAGAGGTGAGTACAAATCAAAAGAATTTTGATTGATCAAAAAATGAATTGAGGAATTAATCTTTAATTTCCACAGCCTATATATATATATATATATATATATATATATATATATATATATATATATATATATATATATATATATATATATATATATATATATGAGCTGCATGATTAATTGTTAAAGAATCGAGATTGCGAGTCTATCCCCCTCACTATCCTAAAACAGCATTTCTTCAATTCAGTGCAGAGACGTTTTCTGCTGACAAAAAAACAGGCAGACTGCCAAGTTTATCACAACATCTTAACTGGAGATAAAGAGAAACATTGTATCATTTGGTTCTTTTAGATCAAAGGGATGAGCTTTGCTCTGTAAATGAGGTCAGTTTAAAGTGTTACTAAACCCACAACAGTTAAAGCGGAAGTAAACCCATCGATTTAACAGTCTAAAAAAAAAAAAAAGGCATGCCATGAATGCTAACTGCACATTGGCTGTGCTCTCAACCAAACAGTCAAACCATCCAATGGCTGGTGTCATAACAGATCACATGTGCAGCACTGTGGCAGTTGAAGATTAAACAGAGGCAAAGATGGCAGCTTCCTTGGCTGAAAACGATAGGAGGGTTTACTTCCACTTTAAATCAGTCTAAATGCAGCATAGCATGCTTGTTCTACTCACTGTGGAACTTAAGGGGTTAATCCTCTGCATTGTGTAAAAAGGCTGTTTTATCCTGTATGCATAGTAGATCCTTCCAGCCTGCACTGTCTATCTGGGGAAGGCCAGCTTACACAGGCCGAGTAGCCAACCTGCACATGCTCAGTTGTGTCTTTTATGCTGGAGAGAACATTTACTTGTGGATTAGAGCTAGCCAGGTCACATGATATTGACATCACACATGTGGGCATGTAAACAAACTTCAGTGGAAATCTCCTCCTTCCTGAACTCTCAGCACTGGCGAAACTCTGCAGTTTATCATGTAACTGTGGTATACAGATCATCAAAAAGGTATATAGTAGAGCTGCACGATTCTGGCCAAAATGAGAATCACAATTTTTTTGCTTAGATTAAAAAGATCATGATTCTCACAACGTAAAATTTTTCACATTATAGAAAAAAAATTGGGCTAGCTTTACCTTTTTTTTTTTTTTTTTTTTTTTTTTTTTTTTTTTTTCATTAAAGTAATTTTTCCCCAAAAAAATTGCATTTAAAAGACCGCTGCACAAATACAGTGTGACATAAAATATTGCAACAACCACCATTTTATTCTCTAGGGTCTCTACTAAAACATTATATATATATATATATATATATATATATATATATATATATATATATATATATATATATAATGTGTGTGTGTGTGTGTGTGTACGTATGTAGTTTGGGGGTTCTAAGTAATTTTCTAGCCCAAATTTATTTTTAACTTGAAACCAACAAATGTCAGAAAAAGGTTTAGTGTTTAAGTGATTAAACTTTCTTCATTTACAGTCTATTCTATTGACAAATTGTTACAATTTTTTTATACTTAGTTCCACTGCTAAAGAATGTTGTGATTCTTGGCAGACTGTCCAGCTTTTCTCTTCCTTTCTTCTGATGGCTGTGGCTTCAGAAGAGCAGAGCGAATTCTTTGCATAGACAGAATCATGAAAAACACTTTTGTCAAGATCGCAACCGGAAAAAATTGCGATAACGATTCTTGACGATTAATCGTGCAGCTATAGTGGCAGTATTTTAATGTAAAAAGATGATTTATAAGCTGTGGGCCCTGTGGGGGGGGGGGGGGGGGTTGGATGAACTATTTTCATATTACTGAGTTTTTAGTAACACTTTAACCACTTAAAGACTTTTTCTAACACTTGTTACCTAAAAGTTAAAATCAGCATTTTTTGCTAGAAAATTACTTAGAACCCCCAAACATATATATATTTTTAGTAGAGACCCTAGAGAATAAAATGGCGGATGTTGCAATATTTTATGTCGCACTGTTTTTGCGCAGCGGTCTTTCAAATGCAATTTTTTGGGAAAAAATGCACTTCAATGAATAAAAAAAAAAAAAAAAAAAAAAAAACGAAATGGTAAAGTTAGTTGTGATTCTAATTTCTTTTTTTTTTTTTTTTTTTGCCAGAATCGTGCAGCTCTACTATCTATCTATCTATCTATCTATCTATCTATCTATCTATCTATCTATCTATCTATCTATTATTTATTTAGATATTAGAGGAGCTTCACTTTCCTCTTTTATTAAAAAAAATAAAAAACCCACTTACCGTACCTTTTTCACTTGGTCATCCTTGATAAACCTACTCCTACGCCTTGTGAATCCAGTGTTGCTCTGCAGTAACCTGCAATTTCACTACTACCTACTTGGTCCTGCATAACCATCTTCCTCTGTTATGGCATCTGAGAGCTGACTGCCTTGGGGTCCTAAAGGCTGCCCCCTGAAGATGTGCATGTGCTGCAGTATGTCATCAAGAAACAGGAAGTGACAACTGACCCCCTGATGATGCCATGGTGCATGCACTGTAGATTACCCCCAAAGCCTACTGATATGTATGATGTGAGTATCCCAGGAAGCTGCAGGCAGCTGGCACATGTCAGTTGCCTGAAAATTCTGGAGGTGTGGGGAAGTTTAAAAAAAAAAAAGATATGTGCTATTGTGTTTAAGGAGGGCTATGAGAGTAAAATGATGGAAAATGGGGGAGAAGGGTTAAAGTGTAACTTTAGTCGCAAAATTAAGTCCTGCTGGATGACTTCAGACTGGCCCATTTTGCAGGTATATCTATGTAAAACCTTTAAGGCCAAGTTCACACTATTGTGAATTGGCTGCAGGATTCCTGCATCCATTTCTCAATAGCAGGAGATTGTGACCGTCTCTCTGTGGAGCCGGTTCACATATCTCCGATGCAGCTCTGGTTCAAATTTGCACAGAATCCCTGTGCGTCTTTTGGTCCCTTTTTTTTCAGGTCAGAATTCAGCACAAAATTCGTGCTGAAATCAGACCTGAAACGGTGAACCAAGACGCACAGGACCCCTGCCGGGAGCCGCATCGGCATTAGGTGTGACTGAGCCTCAAAGTAAGTGCCTATACTGTTTAAAGCTCAGTAATGTAATCTCGCTCTGCTCTGCACATGCTCAGTTAATTTATTTAAGCGTTTTTAGGCAGTGTTGAGTTTGTAGAGGCCGATCTGCTGACAGCCTAAAGCAGAATTAAACCCTACTATCCTTTAATCTGTACAACTGTCAAACCATTTGATGGTTTGACAGTTTGGTTGAGGACACAAGCAAATTTGACTTTTTTTTTTTTTTTTTAAACTGTTAAATTGGTGGTTTTAGATCTGCTTTATGATTTACTGCTGTTCAGGGGCTCTGGGCTTCAGCAAGAGGAAACGGGAGGAAAGCTGGAGGCAATTTACAGCACTCACTCATTTTGGTAACATAATTGATGTAGAATGTACGTTTCTTGCTAAAGAACATTATTTTTTATAAAGTTATTATGTGTAAAGTTCCACTTTACGGTCTGCTTTAAAGACCATTTAGGAGCCAGTGAATAAAATTAAATAAAATGCCTTTATACCAAATGAAGATTTTTTGTTCTTTTTTTTTTTTTGTTCCAAAAATGACCCCATTTTACCTGTATAATTATTAAAGGAGGTTTCATATTCTAAAGTGTCAGTCACTTGAAAACAATCCTAATAGCAGTCTATAATAGAAGAGGTATTCTATTCCCTTTGCTGGTGGCGCAGCCCATTTTTCTTACATTCCCTCTCCTTCAGGGCTGTAGGTTTAGCTGCCTGTGTTTCCAGCCATGTGCTGCGCTTCCATTCTCCAACCACTATATCACTAGGGGACACACAGCACAGGATAGAACCCCAGTGTATGGCAAGGGGACACACAAGCACCTGACACTCCCAAAAGTGTTGAAAGCTGAAGAGATTGGCAGAGTTTGGAATGGAGAAAAGGTAGGAGACACGGATCTCAGGACAGGTGAATATAATTCCACTTGTATGGCAGAAGAGCTTCCGAGAGACTTACAGGGTGCTCTAAATAATAACAGAACTTTTGTGCAGGGGTCCTAGCTGTGCTTTCCATGTGATGGGGAGATTCAAGCCTCCACTTTGGTGACCACCATGGAAATTGTAGAATCTGCACTTGTCCGCTTCTGCCATCCCCACAGAGCCTGTAATAAGCTGGATATACACCATACAATTTTCTTTAGATTTACCTTCAACTATGTGGTGCAAGAGCCTGCCTGATTGCATACACATTGGAAGTGTTTAGGTTTGACCTCATATTATATGGTTTTGGTAAATTTAAGGAAAGTTATACAATTTTCTTGTACAAATATATGGCCAGCCTTAGACTGATACAAAATGTCTGCAATCTTTTATTTTAAGTTAGTTGTGACTGAAAATACAAATAGATACAAGTAGACTGTCATTGCTTAGCTCTTGTACTTGTATAGAGCTTGTCACTTGGCTGCTGTGCTGCCTCTCTTGGCTTGATACTTGAATTAACTGACCCAGAACAAGCAGAGATGAGGACTTCTCACTGTCCTGGCCTGCAGTCTGTATGCTTCTTCTGAATCAATGACATGTCTTTCTTGGCGTGATCATATTAAAGTTCCACTCAAATGGAGCTTCCATGATTTAAGTGAAGGTGACCCCCTGACATGCCACATTTGGCATGTAATTTTTTTTTGGGGGGGGGTACCCTATTTTTAGAGGCTCCCACTTCCTCCTGGAGCAGGAAGGAAGTTCACCTAGTTAAAAAAATAATAATAATAAAAATGCTATAAGTCTAGCATCTATTTTGCGATTTTATTTTTACCAAAAATATGTAGAAGAATCTGTATCGGCCTAAACTGAGGGAAAAAAACGTTTATAATTTTTTATTTTTTTGAGGGTAATATTTAGTATAGCAAAAAATATATATATTTTTTTAAACTTGTCGCTTTTCTTTTGTTTATAGCGCAAAAAATAAAAACTGCAGAGGTGATCAAATACCACCAAAAGAAAGCTCGATTTGTGGGGACAAAATGATAACAATTTCATCTAGGTACAGTGTTGTATGACCGCGCAATTGTCATTCAAAGTGTGACAGCGCTAAAAGCTGAAAATGGCTTGGTCAGGAAGGGGGGGAAAATGCCCTGTATTGAGGTGGTTAAAGGCCTCATGCACACTGGATGTTTTTACAGCGGCTGTTTTTGGCTTCAGACGTTTTTATCCCGCAGCCAATAAACTCCCCAGCATGATATTCTATGTGTCCATGCACACACAGGCTGTTATCAGCAGTTTTTGGCAGGGTCGTTTTCTGGCTGGAAAAAAAACCCAGAACTAGTGGGTGAGTTTTTCAGCTGTAAAAATGCTCTAATGCCTAAAGAGGGGGAAAAAAGGCTGTATAAAAAATAAATAAATTAAAAAATCGGAACCTGCAAGGCAAAGGCATAATGAGCTAGTATGCATAGCATACTAGCTCATTATGAATGACTTACCTGAGAACGAAGCCCCCGAAGTGGTCCTCATCCACGATCTTCTCATCCACGCCATCAAACCCGGAGTGACTTCGGGGTCTCGCCGCTCCAGCGCTGTCAATCGCTGGAGCGGCGATGACGTCACTCCCGCGCATGCGCACGAGACCGGCATAGCGCCGTGATCTCGGCATCCTCAGTGTGCCTGCGCGCCTTGTTGTCTACGGCGCATGCGCCGTAGATACCGGTGCTTTTTCTTTTTCTAAATATCTCCTAAACCATGTAGGTTTAGGAGATATTTATTGGACCTACAGGTAAGCCTTAATCTAGGCTTGCATGTAGGTCAAAGTGGTTTGTAAGGGTTTACAACCACTTTAACGCAGCTATTCTGCTTTTTTGAGTCATAAGCTTTTATGGGAGTATAGTTTTTGTAAAAAAAAACGCCGAAAAACTCACTCTAAAGCTTTCTACAGCTAACTTTACTGGCTTTTTTTCTTTATAACATCCAGTGTGCATGAGGCCTAAGGCGCTACTAAAAGGCAAATTGTCTAGTATCCACAAAGCTTGGCACTGTATGTTACCTGGAACCCCTGAAGAAGTGTGTGTGGCACTGGTGTGCGTAGTAGAGTGGCGGCATATATATAATTTTGTTTTTATTGAAACAGAAGGCAGATGGCAAACTTGGAACATCTGCATCCTTTTATAATGAAGATCTAAACAATAAAAACGTATCAGTTTATTTAGAAGCATGACTCCTTTTGCTCTTCCCTAATGAAGGACAATTCCACTCAATAACCATCTATTTCTTTTTCATGGTCAGCCCTCCTATGAATGATTATATGAAAGCACTGTAATTGTGAGTTCTTCTGCCTGCTCAGCTTTTGAAAACTCCCATCTGCTACACCCTTATGTCTTTCATTACAAGCGTTTTATGTCCACTAACATGTAATTGCTGATGTTATATTAGCGTTGTTAAAGCCAAGTTGACTCTTCAGTTTAAACGTCGTGCAGTGTAATTTTTATTTATTTATTTATTTTTTTAAGAAAGCAGCTACAGCCTGAGCAAAAAACCTTTCACCTGCTAGCATGAAGCAGAGAAGGACCCTTGCTTTCTGTGTGGAAGCAGTGGTCTACATGCAGAGGTCCAACACACCCCCTGCTGAGTCCAAGCTAGATCTGTCCAAGGAGGATGGGCTTTGCTGACTTGCCTTATGACCTGTGTGTGTGTTTGTTTTATTTTTATTGGTAATTTATGCAGCTAACGGACAGACTTTTTTATTTATTTTTTCTCTACGGTGATTGAAAGTACATTTTATTTTATTTTTATTTTTTTAAGTAACAAACATGTCATACTTGCATGCTCTGTGCAGTGGATTCTCCTCTTCTGGGGTCCCCTGATTGCTCTTCCTCTTTTTCGTGTGCCACCATAGTAAGCCGTTTCCTATGATGGCACACATGCAGGCTTGATCCGGAGCAGTGCTCTGACTGTCCATTGACACGCACTGTGACTGGCCCCGCTCCCTTGCACTGGATTTGATCAACAGCAGCAGGAGCTAGTGACTTCCGCTACTCTCAGTGAGTCCAATGAGGAGGATGGGAGTAGCGCTGGATCGAGATTGGCTCAGACAAGTCTTTGGGGCGGTGGGGGAGCCGGCTGAAAATAGAAGTGTGTGTGTGTGTGTTTGTTTTATTTATTTTTTTTTATTATTTTTTTTTTTTTTCCCCTTTTTTAAAGCAGAGAATGAATTTGGGGTAAAAAAAAACCTTCAGCCTTTACAATCACTGTAAAGACAATGTTGAAAGAAAATGTGACTGCTTGACAGCTGCATACGCAAGTTCATGGAATAGCCTTAAAGTGGATGTAAACCCCCAAATTTTTTTTATGTCATAATGTAGAGAATACGATTTCCTTTCATTTGAGCCCAGTCTTGCCACACAGATTTACTCGAGGCCTGAGCAATCCTCCTTTTATTGTTCAGTTAGAGAAATCTTGACAAAGTCTTAAAACTTTGTCAAAAACGCCCCCTTGCTGTGAGTGACAGGTGATTTACATATCTCATGCACTAGCCTGAGACAGGTTATCATCAGATCACTGGATGTTCTACTCTGCCCAGCTCTGACTACATACATGTCCCCTAAATCACTTGTCTGTCTATAGTCTGCTGACTATTCACTGCATCCCGTGTTGAGAAACATCCAGTCAAAACACAGTAAAGCTGGGAGAGCTGGAGGGGAGGGGAGGGGGATGTGAATTGTGAACTTTTTACACAGGATGTGCCTGTCTTAGGCTAGTGCATGAGATATGTAAATCACCTGTCACTCACAGCAAGGGGGCGTTTTTGACAAAGTTTTCAAGACTTTGTCAAGATTTCTCTAACTGAACAATAAAAGAGGATTGCTCAGGCCTCAAGTAAATCTGTGTGGCAAGACTGGGCTCAAATGAGAAAAAATTTGGGGGTTTACATCCACTTCAGCCCCGGACGATTTTACCCTTTTCCTTACCAGAGCACTTTTTGCGATTCGGCACTGCGTCGCTTTAACTGACAATTGCACCCAAATAGAGCTTTCTTTTGGTGGTATTTGATCACCTCTGCGTTTTTTATTGTTTGCGCTATAAACCAAAGAACAGCGACAATTTTGAAAAAAAAAAAAACACTATTTTTTTGCTATAATAAATATACTTTTTTTTTTAAACAAATTTTTTTACATATTTTTGGTAAAAAAAATCGCAATAAGCGTATATAGATTGGTTTGCGCAAAAGTTATAGCGTCTACAAAATAGGGGATAGATTTTCTTGCATTTTTTTTTTACTAGTAATGGCGGCGATCTGCGTTTTTTTTTTTTTTTTTTTTTTTTTTTTTTTTTTGTGACTGCGACATTGCGGCGGACACTTCGGACACTTTTGACACATTTTTGGGACCATTCACATTTACACAGCGATCATTGCTATAAAATTGCACTGATTACTGTGTAAATTTGACTGGCAGGGAAGGGGTTAACACTAGGGGGCGCTGCAGGGGTTAATATGTTCCCTATGTGAGTGATTCTAACTGTGGGGGGAGGGGACTCGCAAGGCGAGGAGACCGATCTGTGTTCCTCTGTACTGGGAACACATCATCGGTCTCCTCTGCACTGACAGGACGTGGAGCTGTGTGTTTTGCACACACAGATCCACGTCCTGCTGTTTTCCCGGGCAATCGCGGGTGCCCAGCGGACATCGTGGCCACCGGGCACGCGCACAGGGTTCCGAGCGACGCCGCGGGCGTGCGCCCCCTAGGCGTCCGGGTATGGGAGGACGTCCTATGATGCCCACCCAGGATGGGAGATCCACCTTGTGGGCGTCATATGACAATGGGTGGGTATTGAAACGGTTAAATATTCTTTAAGACACTAGAGGGCAGTCGGATATCTAGGCACAAAATGCAACTGTCTTTAGGAACCTGAGTCACGTGTGTGTACATTATATATTATATTCTATTATATTATATTATTATTATTTTTATTTTATTTTTTTTGGAAAGGGTCAGGGACTTTTTTTTAAATGCAAAACAGTGCATTTTTGGTTCAATGTACTTCAATGAAGATGCTGCTGAAAAGCATGTATTGCCCCTTTGCCAAATTTTTGATGTGTTTTTGACGTGTTTTGCATTTTTTTTTTTTTTTTTATCTGTCCAGCAACAATTTTAGCCAAAAGCATAAAATAAATAAATAAAAAAAAGCAAAACGCACCTCAAACTCTGCAAAAACAGATCAAAGGCAAACTGCATAGGTGTGAACCAGGCCTTAAAAATACGTTACATAGGAAAACGTACCACTGCATATTTTCCACAGGGGAAATTGTCAGATGGAATTTTCTCTCATTTTGCAGATATTTGTCTCACATCCAGTTACATCTCCAGCATTGAAAGTGCAGGGAAACCTCCCCAATGGGCACAGGCATTGCAATACAACCTGACAATTTTTAACCCTTTTTGTATTCTGTAACAAACTAGGAAACTGTTTTAAATATAAGTTTGACTTTTAAGTGGGTGTGTACCAAAATAGAGATAAACCACACTTTAGAAATTAGGATTTAAATCGAGCCTTTTTACTAGTGATTGAAATCGCGATTTAAATCGACTTGATTTAAATCAAATCCACCCTGCTAACACCGACCTGTGTTAATGGGAGAATCAAGCGATTTTTATTTTTTTTTTAATTTTTTTTTTTCAGAGGGCACTTTTTTTTTTTTTTTTTAAGTTCTGCAATTTTATAGCTAGATTGTCACATTGGAGGCTAAAAAGAGCTCTGTGAAAATCCTGCGATATAAAGACACCTGCAGATGACAACTTGGCAGACCACTCAACCTGCTGCCGTCCAGCCAAAACTGAACAGCTGTTTTATATAAATATATGCTCTCTTCATTTCTTATACCGGTCAACACCAGAAGGCCAGAGCTCTCCATAAAGCATAATGTAGGGTTTATAGTTGTGTATGTTGGCATAAAGTCTCTCCACAGGCCTTTGTGTAACACATTTTGCTGGGCACTGTCCCTCATTAATATCTGGGAGCCTTCATTTGATCCTCCTCCCTGTCAGCTGTTGGAGAAAGCCTCCAGCTCTATGGATCTTATGACAGCTTGGCCTGCATTGAGCATTTGAGGGGGGGGGTAAGGGGCAGCTGGGTGCGAAGCTGAACACTCTCGCTTTCTGCACTTTGGTCATTTCTCTGCATGGTTTCTTCTGTTTTAATTATAGATGAATGGCTGAGAAGAGTTTATGGAGGACGGGAAAATTTTGCAAGGATCCTACACATCTGCAGCCTCAGGAGACTATTCAAGGTACAGTAAATACTTGATACTGACTGTTTTGTCCCTGCGTATTGCAGTTTTTGTGTTTCTACTTCTAGGTGTGCAGCACACTGTCCAGATCTCTCAGGCAAACTATCTATCTACGCTTGCACTGTATTCTTTGCTAGGAAAGTGGATTGCATTGGAGACTGACAGATTGGGGTTGTTTTCAATCCTGTTTATAAGCAGAAAGATGTCCCAGACAAGGCTAGCAAAACTCATTTCAAAGGGGCTGCATGTATGTGGAATGCCATATTAATAGGAGGCATTGGAGTAATATTACTTTTCTTTTTGCAGAGATCAGCAAAGCGTGGAAGGCGATATCTAATGCCAAAGCTGCTGTGAGTATTGCCTGAGCAATCTGTAAGAGAGATTCAGCTTCTTTTAAATAAAAATAGAAACATTGCAGTCTTAAGGTGTACACTTCAATCAACTAACACGGATAATTCTTCTACAACTAGTTTATTGAAACATCAGTTTAGTGAAAAGGAAGGATGGAAAAGGCTTTAAAACTTTGCTCCCAGCCCCATTCAGATTTGTGCATTACAGTAAGGCTCATGTACACAGTGGAGATGCCGTGTTACTAACGCAGCTAAAGCAGCAGTACTACATGTAACAATTTGCTTGATTTTTACCCTTTTGGAAAGTAGACATTCCAAGGTATTTAGTAAGAGGCATGGTGAGTTTTTTGAAGTTGTCATTTTTTCCCCCCCAAATTCTTTGCAAAATCCAGATTTTTATTTATTTTTTTTCCCCACAAAATTGTTATATTAGCAGGTTATTTCTCACACACAGCATATACATAGCACAAATTACACCCCAAAACACATTCTACTACTCCTCCTGAGTATGGCGAATCCACATGTGTGAGACTTTTACAGCGAGGCCCAACACCCAGGGAGCACCATCTGGCGTTCTTGGAGCATAAATTACACATATAATTTCTTGACTACCTCTTACACTTTTGAAAAGTTTTGGAAAGAAAACAACCCAACGTTTAATCTATGAGGCATACTGAGTCTTTTGATTGAATGTGTAATGAAAACGCATTATTTTTATTTTTTTTTTTTTACACAAAGTTGTCCATTTATACAATATTTCTAACGCTGGCATGTACATACCAAAATAGATTCTCCTACTCCTGGGTATGGCGATACCACATGTGGGAGACTTTTACACAGCGCGGTCACATAGAGAGGCCCAACATGCAGGGAGCACAATCAGGTGTTCTAGGGGCATAAATATAAAATCTAATTTTACTACCTATTAAACTTTTATATGGCATTGATGAGAAGGGATGTGGCATGGATGGGATGACTGAGCATAAATGAGTATGGCTGGCTGGATGGATGAGTATTGCTGAGGATGGATGGCTGGCTGAATGGCTAGAGTGGGCACAAATCAGCGCTGTGGGCACTACACATACAGCCCACAGCGCTGCAGCAGCAACTGATCCCTCCCCACCGATCTGTACAGAGGGGAGAGAGGTACCGGGCGCAACGCCGGTTTGTTTACAAGGGATCACTCCGTCATTTGACGGAGCGATCATGTGGTAAACGGCCGCTGCTAGCGGCCATTTACCGTGATCCGTGATAAACCCGGCGGTCACGGATGTTCCCCCCCCCCCCCCCCCCCCAGGAGGTGTGAGGGAGCAAGATTTTGGGAGGAGGTCAATGTACCCCCTCCCAGAGTTATGGAGCCGTGCTGTAGCCATCATTCGGTTTTTAGCACGGTTGTTAAGTAGTTAAAGGGAGAGTGTGTAACAAAAAAAAAATAAGAAAACAAAAAATTTAAAATCACCCCATCCCTCTGTGCAGAAGCAAACGCAAACATAAGTCATGCCCGCAAATGAAACGGTGTTCAAACCACACATGTGAGGTATTGCCATGATCGTTAGAGTGAGTGCAATAATTCTAGCATAAGACCTGCTCTGTAACTGTAAACTTTAAAAATATTTAAAGCGTCACCTATGGAGATTTTTAAGTACTGTAGATTATCGCCATTCTACAAATTGTCACAATTTTTAAAGCATTACATGTTGGGTATCTACTTACTTTCACATGATACAAAAAATTGGGCTAACTTTACATTTTTTTTTTTTTTTTGTATTCATTAAAGTGTATTTTTTCCAAAAACATTGCGTATGAAAGACTGCTGCGCAGATACAGTGTGACATAAAATATTGAAACTCCAGGGTCTCTGCTAAAGTGTGTGTGTGAGTGTTTGGGAGTTCCTTTCTAGCAAAAAAATACAGATTTTTAATTTGTAAGCAATACATGTCAGAAAAAGGCCTTGTCTTCAAGTGGTTAATATCCCCAAAGAATAGGGTGTTGCAGGAAATATTTCTACTTTTGCAAGTGCATATTAGTGGCGTTTAGCTGTTGTCGGAAACAAACGTCCGTGTGAATGTAGTGTTTAGAAGTGAGCTTTGTGAAATATATTGCAGCCAGCTTTAATAGACTTTCAAAGCGGACTTCTGGGCTGGACTGCAGAGTCTGTGTGGAGGCTGCAGTTTATTCTGGGTGGGTGGAACTAGAACCAGTGACAACACTGTTCTTTTTGTTTTCACGCTCTTGTGCTCACAGCTGTTGAGAAGATGAGGGTGCTATTAACTATGGAGCAAGCTGTGACAGGATGACTGACAATTGCACTGAGAAATATTCAAATTGCAGTAAATGATCTTATTCTGTGAAATATGTTTTTTATGTTCCTTTTCAGCTGAGGCACGTTGAAAACAAGCTGGATGTGGCCCCCACAAGCAGCGTCATTTTTGATCCCATCATGGATGCTAGGAAGCCGGTCGGCGCTACTCGGAAAATAAGTAGGAAGGGTATGTATTGACACCTCTATCAATGGACTGTGGTTTTAAAACTTCCTCTTGTACTTCACGTTGCCCTCTTGTTAAAATATTGTGCCACTGCTATGGTGTGCAGTTATTTATTTGTAGAACAAGGTCTTGCCATTTCAACTGCATGCACCTCCCATGGATATTGGCAAACATCCACATTAATTTGGCCATGTCAAAGTGGTTTAATTTGCCAAACAGGAAATCTGTTTAACTTCTGCACATTTACAAAGGCTCATTGTGACACCTCTTGCACTATTTCTCCCTGTGGGAAAAATATTCAGATGTAGAAGCCACACAGGCTGGTTTGTCTTTGCATGGGTTTACTGTAAAAGGCTCTGGGGAGATGTCCTGTACTTATTAATGCACCCAACATAAAATGCGCTTTTCATGTAAATCAGTGAAGTTTTATTGATTTAAGGTATATAAACGTCAGTAAGCTACATCATACAACAAAGCCAAATTGCCTCAGAGTAACAATCTATCAGTTCTGACATTACACCAAGAGCCAACAATAGTAACCGAAAACCGCATACCAGCAATGAAGCGGTGTGTCCAACCACGGGGGGCCATAATTTATCAAACTTGTGTTTGGTCAATCTTCTTTTCAAAGATCACATCATGTTTTTGTTTTTGATTGAATAAAAAAACGGCACTGCAGGTCTTCGGGTAAATTTTTCTCTCCGACAAGGAAAACCGCATTACAGTAGTGGCATCGCCAAATCTCATAAGACTAGTTCTTAAAAGCAAAGTACCCTAGATAAACTAATGCTGCAGATACACTGATCAGCCATACCATTATGACTACACACCTAATATGAAGTAGGTCCCCCTTTTTGTTACCAAAACAGCCCTGCCCCATTGAGGCATGGACTCCATCAGATCTCTAAAGGTATGCTGTGGTATCTGCCACCCAGCTATCAGTAGCCAATCACTGCCTCTGCAGGCTTACCTTCTTTACTTAGTGCATCCTGATGCCATCTCTTCCCCAGGTAAGTGACACATCGGCCATCCTTAGCTCTATGGTCTAGTTCTGATGCTCCTGTGCCCATTGTAGGTGCTTTTGGATGTGGACATGGGTCAGTAGGGGCACCCTGACTGGTCTGCGGATACACAGCCCCATACTCCACGAACTGTGATGTGCTGTGTGTTCTGAAACCTTTCTATCTGAACCAGCATGAATGTTTTCAGCAATTTGCGCTACAATAGCTCTTCTATTGAATCAGACTGCACAGGTCTGCCTTCGCGCCACATGTGCATCAATGAGCCTTGGCTACCCATGACCACTCTTGGTAGGCCATGACCACTGCAGACTGGGAACAACCCACAAGAGCTTCAGTTTTAAAAATGCTCTGACCCAGTTGTCTAGCCATTACAATTTGTCCCTCGTCAAAGTCACTCAAATCCTTACACTTGCCTGTTTGTTTTTTTCAGCTTTCAATACATTAACATCAAGGACAACAGGTTTACTTGATGCTTAATATATCCCACCCACTTTCAGGTGCCATTGTAACAAGGTAATCCTTGTTGTTCACTTTACCTGTCAGTGGTCGTAATATTATGGCTGATCGGTGTATACGACTATGAGGCACAGACACTAAAGTGCATTGCTTTTTTTCAGGAAAATCTCAAGAGGAAAGTTAAAACTTTCAGGTTTATACCTAGGCACAATAATCATTTCTAGATGTGTCTATAACATAGCAGACCCTTGCTTCTTAAAGTAGAGCTAAAGGCCAAACTTTTTAGTTTTTGATAGAGTAAGGGAGGGTTATAACACCTGTCATTTTTTTTTTTCTCTTTGCCATCGGCTTTTGATTTGGGGAAATTTTCACTTCACTTCCTGTGCCATAGCCACAACAGAGGATGAGAGGAAATCCCACCAAGGGTTTTCACCAGAACTAGTGCTCCCATTGGAAGGTTTCCCCCTCCTATTTTGTTCTGGTGACAGCCCAAAATATGGGATTTTCTTTCACTTTCACCCTAGGTGAAAACATTCAACAGGGCAAACAAAGAGGGTGAATCTCCATAGGAAACCATGGTAAATGGACTGTAGTGCAAAATGCAAAAAGCACTAAAAATGCATTGGTGTGAATCCAGCCTACCAGGGGCACAGACAGCAATAAAAACCTGACGGGTGTTCTAATCCTGCACCACTCTATCCAACACAAAAGTGAAGACTGTTAAACATTCAGATCTACTTTAAATAGGAAATACATTTTGAATGAATTTTAAAAACCTTCTTTCCCAAGTTATCCTCTAGGACGGAGGAAATGCAAGCATAGAGAGAAGTTAAAAGCGCTCCACCCACTACTACCCTTCAGTTCTTGTTTCCTGCACTCCACCAGGCACATGCACAGCAACTCCTGTTTGTTGTTTTTACCATTTCATTTCTAGGAGGTGCCTGGGAATGCCTCTCCAGACTCGCTCTGGCACGCAAAGGTGGTCCTGTGCCAAAAGTGGGGGAGAGGGTAGAGGAGGATGTTTGCAGGTCACTTTAAGCTACATCCTCCCTCCCTGATTTGTGACCTTCAGTTCCCCTTACCCCTGCCTTTCTCACTGAGGCTGCCTGTATGGTAATAGGTTGCACAGGGGTTATGCAATTTTGCTACAGTTGTGGCTTTCTGAACAATTAGCTACACTTTATCTGTGGTTTACATTTTAACAAACCCTGACTAGATGCACCTGTTTCTGCCAGCTATGACAGACCTCATCTGTCAAACTGACAGCAGGTTCGGGTCCATATACATGTGGCTATGGGTTTAGCACTAAAGGCCTCCAGGGTTTTCTGGATACATTTTAGGCTGTTAACTGGTAGGTTATATCTATTTTTTTTTTTTTTGCTCTGTAATTTTCCTTTTTAATTTATAACTATAGATGGACGATACCTTGAAGATACAAATAGTCACCCAAGCAAGTCTTCCCGCCCTAGAAAATCTATCAGAGAAAAGTCTTCTCGCAGTCCACTGCGTGTCACTACTCTGGAGAGCAATGTGAAAAGTTCTTGCCATGTTGGGTTCCGGGAACCTTTGGCCTCATATCGGTAGGTGTAATGTAGTCTCTATATTTTAGAAAGCTTCAACATTTGTTGTTGTGTTTTAAACTTGAGGTGTACTTATCTCAAGGGGCAATTAACCAGTCTGCCTGAAAAGAAATTGCATCTGACACGTGTGTGTTGTGGTTGTGTTGTGGTTGTGTTTGTGTTGTGTGTTATTTTTTTTTTTTTTTTTTATTTCTTAAGCCTTTGGCCAGTTCTTCCTGACGGCTTCTGACAGGATATCCGCTTGGAGACTAGACTCATTTAAAATTTGTAACAATTTGTCCCCCCTATGCTTTTACGTTTTTTATTTTCATTTTAACTTCCTGTCAGTAGCTGGACTTGTATTTTCAAGACGAATTCTAAAATGTACACTGTCATTTTTAGGGATGCTACAAGCGTGCTGTCGTCTTCAAATGAGAAAAGCCCTATGCACCCTCTCTCTGGTTTAAATAAAGGTGTCCAAGAGGAAAAGGACTTTGACAGCACACGTACTTCAGCTTTGGATGAGACCTCAGTACGTTATCTGAATGACCGACTAGCCATTGATGCTCTAGAGTGGAGATTACAGCAGTCTTACAGTGACATACAAACTGGTTTTAGAGAAATTAAACCATCAGAAGGTTCCCAGCAACATGTGTCATTTAGTCCTTCAAGTAATAAGCTAGAGACTCTAAAGAGGCGGCAACCTGACACTAAATTGGAGAAGCTGAAAGAGCGAATTCGCCGACAGTGGGAGGTGTCAGTGGAGAAGGACAACAGAGAACGACTTCCAAACACTACACACCATACAGATGTTACAGCAGGCACAAAGACACGGAAAGTGGCAGCTGCTCCTCCACCTCCATCTTACCGTGGTATGAGTGCTAAAAAAAATATTTTTCTGTGGTTTCTAAAGCTGTGTTTTCTAATAGGTGATCATATACTAATGTATCTTGCTGATCTGCTTCTGAGTTTTCATAGAGTAGAATTAAAGCAGAACTCCAGGCAAGAATCATTATCACAAGATCTGTAATATGCAACTATTTATTCTTAAGGATACAAATATCCTACCTGTGCACAGTTCAACAACCTTCTGAAATCATAATAGGCTTGCCCATCTGATGGGTGACTATAGGGACAAAGATTGAGATTGAGTGGATAATGAAATATCTATAGCAGATTGATACCACCACTCTCCTCTCCTAAGCATTGTCAAAGTTCCATATCGTTTTGACAATTATCCGGTCCTGTAACACTTGTTCCTCAAATGAATTTGATGTATCTTTTTTTATTTTATTTTTTTTAGACCAATAAAGCTTTATTTTGGTAGTATTTATCACCACTGGGATTTTTATTATCTACTTTTAAATAGGAAAAAAATAGTTTTTTCCCTTACTTTTGTAATGTATCATTTAAAAAAAAAATGCCAGGATAAGTACATCCTAAATCCCAGTGATCCAATTTATTATTCTAATAATTCATTTTTTTCCAAATTTTAAGAAATGTGCTGGTATTGGGATGGTTAAAACGTGAAACTTGGTAATATGTATAGGCCATACACAGTGAGAGGATGGAGATGAAAGGGTTCAAGTGCAGATGTGGTCACTGCATTCTCCATTGGAATAGTAAGGATTGCACCCCCTCTTCCTTCTGCTGGGCTTAAGTTCTCCTAATGATAGTCGACCCTGTGGGCTTCTCCTACCATCTAGGCTGTGTTGCTTTAAACCATTCCCCTTCCCATCCCTTTTTCCTCTCTAACTGGGGCAATCCTCTGGGCGTACTGCTGGGTGCCCGGAGCTGGTGGTGGTTTTTGCTTCTTGGCCTTTGGGGCATGGTGTGTGTGTGTGTGTGTGTGTTTGTTTTTTTTTCTCTCCTTCTTCTTACTACGATATGGGGGGGGGGGGGGGGGGGGGGGGGATTGGACACCTTTAACCTTTTTAAACGCTGGTTATATCCCCATGTGCTTGGGTCCCATGTTGGTCTGGGTGGTGGCAGCCTTTTTCTGGCTTGGCATAGCCTTTTTTTTTTATTTTTTTTTTTTTTTGTGATGTCTTCTTGTGGCTACCATCTTGCGGTGGCCTGCCTGGGCACATGAGCTTCTAGGGGTGGGAATTGCGGTGGCCATTTCTTGGAGCCGCATGGCAGCAACCATCTTGTTGCCTCTGAGGTTTCTCTGCTGGCTATAGAGCAGCTTTCCCTGGACTTCCTGTCTCCTTGGGTGTGCGCTACAACTGGCCTTGCTCCTCCTGAGGCGGCAACTGCTGATCTGCCCTTAAAGTGGATGTAAACCTGTTCATTGACATTTGAGCTAGGCACATCTATCTGCAGTGTTTTTTCTTATCTCTCTGCAAAGCACTGAGTCCCAGGGCTTTATCCTGCTCTGTAGCTCTGTTGTCAGCCTGATAACTTCTGATAAGTTCTCCAACACAGAACATAAAAGCAGCCTGAAATTTGTGTGTGAGGTTGCTATAAATAGATTAGCAGACAGCTTGCCTTCTCACAGCAGAGCTCTGCACATTCCTTCATTTGCCAATGTGGAGTGGGGGTGTGTGCCTTTCCTCCAATTAGTTGTTTTGGCTGTGTGCCCAGACTTCACACTCAGTGTTGAACTCTGTAAGTGCTAGTTCACACCAGATGCAGTTCCGTTCAGTTCCGTGTGCTTTTTTCTGCACAAAATGCATGCATAGTGTTTTCCATGTATTCCAATGGCTCTAGTTCACACCATGCAGTAAGTTTCTGGTGAGTTTCTGGAAACTGACTGCATGGTGTGAATTAGAGCCATTGGAATACATGGAAAAAACTGTGCATGCATTTTTAGTGCAAGGAACTGAACGGAACTAGCACTTGGGGATGTGTACTTTTTTAAAGGAGATGGAAAGCTGAAGCCAGCAGATATACAAGTAAAACTTATGTAGGGAGTTTTGTTTCATCCCTGTGTATCATCTGAGGCTGTTCACTTCACTGTACCGGGCACCAGCATTTTCCTATGTTTTTCGGTCGAAGACGCACATCAGTTTGTGGTGCTGCCCTTTGGCCTGGCCTCCACGCCTCTGGTATTTACCAAGGTGCTGGCTTTTCTAAGACAATGGGGGTTTGCCATGATTGGCTAATTGGACGACCTGCTTTTGTAGGCAGAGACTCGCTTGGCATTGGCGGATGATGCAACAAACCTGATCCCCCCCCCCCCCCCCCCACTCTGCAGGAGTTTGGGTAGATCCTGAATGTCCATAAGTCCGATCTGACCCTGACCAGGAGGCTGGAATATCTGGGTCTAACTCCAGACATGGACCTTCTGACAAGAGCGAGTGATCCTTTGGTGGATGCAATGGATGCTTTTGTGGCACCATGGAGCCCCGTAGTATCTCACTCATTTATGCATTTGTTTCTCTTAAGCTTCAGCCACATTTACTGCGCAGGATAGAAGCCGATGGGATTCCAGTTATTGTGGTGGTCCTGGATTGGCCCTCCCAGCCTTGGTTACGCCGGCATGGTACGACTGGTCATGGGCATTCCCAGATGGCTCCTTCTCAGGGAAGATCATTGTCTCAAAGGCTGATCTTCCACCGTGGCTCAAATTTTGGCCTTTCTTTAACAGAACGTTGCGCAAATGCTTGCCTCATAGGCATTTTCAGGGGGTGTGCCTGGGCCCACCCTAATCACTTTTGTGTGGTGCCAACTCCCCCTTCTGCCCGGGCTTCCTTTTCTCTCCTCTTCCCTTCGCTGCTGTGTGGGATGTTTCAGGATGGAGAGTGGGGGAAAGGACTAATCAATATAATTTACTGGCCCCTTCCTTTTCTAAATGAACACACTCACTCCCTGTTCACAAAATGAAGCTGTTTACTCTGCTTAAAGTGGATGTAAACCCTCACATATACCCAGTAGAGTGAACAGCCTCAGCTTAAACACAGAGATGAAACAAATCTCCCTATATAAGTTTTACATGTATACAGGGCCAGATTAAAAACATCGTGGGCCTGGTGCTGAGGATTTTGGTGGGGCCTTTTATAATGCACATGTGCATGCGTGGGAATGACATCAACGCAGCCCGGCCAAGGCAAGTGACCGAAGGCACAGAACCCACAAGGAAGATCGGGTGAAGATGGAAGCGCCCGGGACCTGCCGGATTGATCACAGCACAGCACTGGAGGGCTCAGTCTGACAGGTAAGTGTACCCTAATGTGCTAATATGCTGTGCATACTTGTACATTATGGCATAACCTACCTCAGGGCCTCTAAAAAGTAGTAATGTTAGAAAGGTTTACTACCGCTTTAATATCACAGGAGCCTCTCATGGGGCCCCCTACTCACCCTGTGGCCCTTGGGCAGTGCCTAAGTGCATAGTTGCCAACATTTAAAAAAAAAAATTCAGGGACACTTTTTTTTTACAAGTGCTATATTTAGAGTAGCTGACATCCCCTATGTTCCTCTATACATCACAATAGTAATTACAAAATTAAATAAGTACTAATAATGGTGCAGAACAAATATGAGGACTGAGATTTCCTTTAGTTGAACTAACAAAAGTGTGCCCATTATAGAGCTGGTAACATTGAGGATATTCAGTATAATTTTAAAGAACTTTTTTTGTGGGTAAGAGGCATAGGGGAGAAGTATAGATGGTATAAAAGTGGGAAGTATGTGCAGGTGAGGGAGAGGAATGTGGAGGGTCTAACAGTGGGCACTATGTACATGAGAGGAGTGCGGAGGGTATAGCAAAAGGCACTATGTACAGCAGAGGAATGTGAAGGATATGACAGTAGGCAGTATGCACAGCAGAGGAGTGTGGAAGGTATGCCAGTGGGCAGTATGTACAGGAGAGGAGTGTGGGGGGTATGACAGAAGGGTAGTTTGTACCGGAGAGAAGTGTGGAGGGTATGACAGTGGGCATTATGTACAGGAGAGGAGTGCGGAGGGTATGGCAGAAATCACTATGTACAGGAGAGGAGTGTGAAGGGTATGACAGTGGGCAGTATGCACAGCAGAGCAGTGTAGAGGGTATGACAATGGGCACTATGTATAAGAGAAGAGTGTGGAGGGTATGACGGTGAGCAATATATACAGGAGAGGAGTGTGGAGGGTATGACAGTGGGCACTATGTATAGGAGAGGAGTGTGGAGAGTAGGACGGTAAGCAGTAATTACAGGAGAGGAGTGTGGAGGGTATGACGGTGGGCACTATGTATAGGAGAGAAGTATGGAAGGTATGACAGTGAGTAGTATGTACAGGAGAGGAGTTTGGAGGGAATGACAGTGGGCAGTATGCAGAGCAGAGGAGTGTGGAGGGTATGCCAGTGGGCAGTATGTACAGGAGAGGAGTGTGGGGGGGGGGGGGATGACAGATGGTAGTTTGTACCGGAGAGGAGTGTGGAGGGTATGACAGTGGGCAGTATGTACAGGAGAGGAGTGTGAAGGGTATGACAGTGGGCAGTATGTACAGGGGAGGAGTGTGGGGAGTATGACAGAGGGTAGTATGTACCAGAGAGGAGTGTGGAGGGTATGACAGTGGGCACTATGTACAGGAGAGGAGTGCGTAGGGTATGACAGTGGACAGTATGCACAGCAGAGGAGTGTAGAGGGTATGACAGTGGGCACTATGTACAGGACAGGAGTGTGGAGGGTATGATGGTGGGCACTATGTATAGGAGAGGAGTGTGGAGGGTATGACAGTGAGCAGTATGTACAGGAGAGGAGTGTGGAAGGTACGACAGTGGGCACTATGTACAGGAGAGAAGTGTATGACAGCGAGCACTATGTACAGGAGAGGAGTGTGTAGGATATGACAACGGGCGCTATGTATAGGAGAGAAGTGTGGAGGGTATGACAGTGAACAGTATGTACAGGAGAGAAGTGTGGAGAGTATGACAGTGGGCACTATGTATAGGAGAGGAGAATGAAGTAATCTGGGAAGGAAAAATGTAAAGGTTTGTGGAAGGATGTTTAGGGACTGTGTAGTGGTTAAGCGGGCCATACATGGATTGAAATTACACCAATTAAGCAGAGACCAGCCATAGTCGATATATGTATGGGCTACCTGGTTTTACACAAGTCAACCTATTAACCGACTTGAGTACAACCAGCCTGTCAGGTTTTCCCCAAAACAATCAGTGCTGCCAGCTATAGTTAGCAACACTAATCATTGTATTCACTGGCAGAACACAATAACACTGCAGGAGTGATTCCCCCATCCACAGGTCAGCAGGTGAGAGGGTGTGTGGGGACAGGCTGGGGAGAGATACTAGTCAGTGGCTGGGTAGGCACTGGTTAGTATCAGAGCCAAATACACACAGGTTACATATGCCGTGATCGTTAGAGTGAGAGCAATAATTCTAGCATTAGACCTCCTCTGTAACTCTAAACATGTAACCTGTAAAAAAATTTAAAGCATCGCTTTGGTACACAAAAAAAATCGTGCTAACTTTAGTGGTTTTTTTAAGAATGAAACAGTTTCTTTCCAAAAAAAGACATTTGAAAAATTGCTGCGCAAATATTGTGTAACATAAAAAGTTGCAAAGACCACCATTTTATTCTATAGGGTGTCTGCTAAAACAACATATATAATGCTTGAGTAATTTTCAAGCAAAAAAAATGATGATTTTTACATGTAGGAAAGAAGTGTCAGAATGGGCCTGGGTGGCAAGGGGTTAATTATCATAAGTAATATGCAAATAATTATTATAAGCCCTGTGAGCTCATCCTCTGCTGCAGAGTGTGCCAGCTTGTATTTAAACTGGCCGCTCTGTATGTAGCTTCTGACCGACTGCGCAAGCAGCCCTGTATCTCCGAAACCATAGATGATAGCAGCCCCATATTTTAACCAGTGCTGGGGTGGGTCTTTAGCTACCTACCCCCAAATGTGGGGTCTCTGTGACTCCTGATCGCTGAGCTACAACCCTCAAAGTCGATCTTTTTTTTTTTTTTTTTTTTTTTTGGGCAAATGGGCCTATCTTGAGAAAAGGGCCTGGAGCTGCAGCTCCAATAGCCCCTATGTTAATCCGGCCCTGCATGTATATCTGCTGTCTTCATCTGTATATATCCTTTAGACAGTGCAAGTCCTGTTAAAGTTTTTCTCTTTCTGGTTAGTACAGGGAGTGGATTATTGGCATACAGCCAAGAAAGCTGATTGGAGGAAAGGTGCACACACCCCCTCTCCTCATAGGCAAAGGAAGAAAGTAATATGCACAGCTCTGCTCTTAGACGGCAAGCTGTATGCTAATCTATTTATAGCAACCTCCCCGACACACTTCTATCGCCCATCTCTGGAAAACGTGTGAAGTTATCAGGCTGATAACAGAGCTACGGAACAAGAGACGGCTACGGGACAGTGCTTTGAAAAGAGGTAAGAAAACCCTGCAAATATATGTGCCCAGCTCAAATTTCATGAATCGGGTTTACATCCACTTTAAAGTGGTGTTTCACCCTAAGAAAAAAAAAAAATGCTTAAAATTCCAAAAAAAATAAAAATAAAAAATTGAATTTTTTATTTTTTTTTTACATACCTCCAAATGCCTGTTGCTAGGGGGTCCCTCGTAGTCTGCCTCCTTGGGTGCCTGGGCTGGTGACATCACTTCCCCTCAGCGCAGGAAGGGATCCCCAGTCATCTGGGACCTGTCACGTGTCCCAGATGTTTTTTTGTTTGTTTGTTTTTTGGGGTTCCTTGTTTTGGTGGGCTTGTGCTTTCCTGTTTGAACCTGTGTTGGCCTATTTTGGCTCCTGTTTCCCACCCCTCAATTTTGGCACTGCTTTTAGGGCACCCCTATGGTCGATAATTAGAAGAATCTGTATCCGTCAATGAGCAAAAGAGAATTTTTGTTACTCCCTTTTTTAAAATCCCTTTCTCTGAGTTTATTGTGGTTGTGTATTTTTTTTTTTTGTATTGCTTTGTTACTAAATGGTTTGCCCATAGCAGAGGGGGTTTATACCAGCTAAAACTGCCTATAGGCGGTGCTAAGTTTTTGTTTCTGACTATTGTCCTCCTGTAGATGGCGCTATAAACAAGGTAGTCCAAAATTATCAATGAACCTAGAGAAAGCGATTTTTATTTTTTTTTCTCTTGCATATTATTACATTGGGTTATTGCTTATCTGAAGAGCTGTGTAAAAACACACATTGAAAACGCACAACTTGTTTTTTTTTCCCCCTCTAGGTTTTAACCCCCCAGAAACAAAAATTCGAACTCCAGATGGCAAAGTCTGGCAGGAGGCAGAATTTCAGAACCTCAGTGCACAGCCCCATAGTACATTGGCACCATCATTTCAAGGTGAGTGTTTAGTATATAACAGGAAGAATGGAGTTTTTTTGGTTATGTCTGCAGGATCAATAAGGAGAAAGCCTATTTGAAAATCCAGTAATGGACTTCTAAGTGAAAGTGGATGTAATCCGAAAAAAATTGTATTTTATTTTTTGATGTCATAATGTAGAGTATAAGATTTCCTATCATTTCAGCCCAGTCTTGCCACCATCAGTTAATCCAGCTCTGAGCAATCCTCTTTTATTGTTCAGTGAGATAAATCTTGACAAACAGAGAAAAATGTTGTCAAATCCTCCCCCTTGCTGTGAGTGACAGGTGATTTTACATATCTCGTGCACTAGCCTAAGAGACATGCATTATTTTTGAATTCCCTCCCACTCCTTCTGCTGCTCTGCCAGGATTGGATGTTCCACACCTCAACATAATTGGGCATGCTGAAGTCATGTGGTTACTTTCCTGTCTTTTCACTGGATGTTAGAGATCATAGCAGAAGTTCAGTGTAAGAAATACACAGGAGAAAATGCATATTGACAAGGGGAGTGTAGAGGTGGGCGGGGAGTCTACTGACATCACGACTCCACCCACCGAGCTCCAGACAACAGACCCACCCACAGAATCTGCAGTTTTTCAGGTCTCTTAACAGACAGGGGAGACATTTGACAGGTAAAGATACATGCAGGAGGCATGTATATCCTTATAGATAACCCCTATCACAGTAGTTTAGAAAGGATGACATTAGGTTTACATCCACTTTAATTCCACAGAATACTTGAAGATCTAGGTTTAGTATAAAGGGTTAAATCCTTTTTCAGAAAAAGTACTTGCCCTCCATTTGCTTTCTCAAAAAAGCTTCCAGCGAATTCCCCGCCAGGAGAAGATCATGTTTTTCCAGGAGGGATTCTTCTGTCAGCACTGACTGTGTTGATGGGGGAATCGTGGTTGCAGGAAAGAAATTCGCACTTTCTATGGCCTGCCTTGGACATGGATTAATTCCTATTCCTATTGCTGCCTAATTCCTGACAAGAATTAAAGTAGTTGCTAAAGAAAACTTTTTTTTTTTTTTGTTTTTTTGTTGGGGGAATGCTTACAGCATCAGTTCCTCTAAGCCTCGTACACATGGGCCGAATGTTGGGAGACATAGGCCGGTTCAATAAAAAACGTCCGACGTTCTGTCCGACGCGAGCAGGCTAAACGTGCATGGTGGAAAATCGGCAGCTGACTGGCTCCCGATCACCTGGGAGCATTGATCGGAGTGTTCTGGCAGGGGACTGTCCGCCTGTCAGAACACAACAACTCAGCAGGGGATATTGCTGTACTAACATCAGATGGTTAGTACAGCGGCCCCGACTGGAGATGAATGCTTTTGGTTTTTTTTCCGTTTAACCCCAAAAAAACTCTGTGTGTGTACCAGGCTTTAAACAGAAGCACAATCTTTATCTCCTCCCACTAAAGCTAAGTAAAGGTAATAAAACAGACCCTAAAAATGAGAGTAATATCCGCGCTTAGGAAATGGAACTGCTGCCCCCCTAAAAACTACACCTAGGTGCAGTCAGGAAATATAAAAACACAGTGGGAAGGGGTGTTGGCGCTGTTCTAAAATAAATAGTAGAATGGTAATAGTAATAGTAGAAAAGGGAGATAAAATAGTGAAGAAATTATGGGATATTGAGTCCCAACCTGGAGTTGAAAAGTGCAAATGCAAGGAAATCAAGGAGGCGATGGAGAAATACTGGCGGTGATTATCACAGTATGTAAAAAGTACTTGATAGGTATAATATTCAAAAATAAGATAGAATAAAGTGCACGTGCAGAAGTAAATACAACTGTAAACTGGTTGTATAGAAATAAAGAAGATATGGCATGAACTAAAACAAATAAATGGCACAAATTCTGTATATGCACATTATATGTTAAACAGTGAAATCAAGTGAGATAAAATTTATAAGAGGCACAAAACCAATATAATCAGGCCGTCACGTCGCCCAATTAGTGTGGGTAAATAAATAAATATATATATGTAAAAATATCACAAGCTAAAAAATTAATTATATGCGTGTTGCATAGTAAAAAATATCAGTGTCGCTGGTTTTACATAGTAAAAAATAATAATATCAGTGTCGCTGGTTAGAGAATAAATAAAAAAAAAAAAAAAAATGAAACTGTATATTATTAGCAAGTGTGTGAGTAAAATTATATAAAATTCAAGGAAGTGGAAGTCCTCCGTGTGTCAGATCCGGAATACAGGAGCAAATGTAAAAATAAATGAGGACAGTCTATCCAGTATCACTACAGTGAAAATTTGGGAGATACACATCAATCTTGGCAAATGATGGAGGAAGTTTGTAAAGGTCCAGTGTTCCCCTCTCTCCGACCGTGCCCCTTAAGTAATTGCACTCACCAGAGCACCCAACCCCTGCAGGGGTAATGGGCGTAAAAGTAGTGGTCCAAGCAGGCCTCTGTCAGCTGGGCTGGGGGGTGTCCTTTATCCGGGGGGCTCCTGTCAGCTGGATCCTTATCCTTCAGTCCTCCAGGTGGTCTCAGCAGGGTATGAGTAAAAGTGATGTGGGGAAGGGACTTCCGGCGCGGCTCTCTTCCGGTTTGGTGCATTTCTCGGCCGTGGAACGCACGCTAACTCACGGAAGAGAGGCCCTACACACGCCGCTCTTCATGTATGGGCTTGTTAGCCCTTTTTCCCTAATTGTAGACCACTTTAGTGGTATCTTTATAGCATATTCCTAAATAAACATACCGCTTATACAAAACGGTGTCACCCTATGAGTTTGTCCCTTCCCCACATCACTTTTACTCATACCCTGCTGAGACCACCTGGAGGACTGAAGGATAAGGATCCAGCTGACAGGAGCCCCCCGGATAAAGGACACCCCCCAGCCCAGCTGACAGAGGCCTGCTTGGACCACTACTTTTACGCCCATTACCCCTGCAGGGGTTGGGTGCTCTGGTGAGTGCAATTACTTAAGGGGCACGGTCGGAGAGAGGGGAACACTGGACCTTTACAAACTTCCTCCATCATTTGCCAAGATTGATGTGTATCTCCCAAATTTTCACTGTAGTGATACTGGATAGACTGTCCTCATTTATTTTTACATTTGCTCCTGTATTCCGGATCTGACACACGGAGGACTTCCACTTCCTTGAATTTTATATAATTTTACTCACACACTTGCTAATAATATACAGTTTCATTTTTTTTTTTTTTTTATTTATTCTCTAACCAGCGACACTGATATTATTATTTTTTACTATGTAAAACCAGCGACACTGATATTATTATTTTTTACTATGCAACACGCATATAATTAATTTTTTAGCTTGTGATATTTTTACATATATATATTTATTTATTTACCCACACTAATTGGGCGACGTGACGGCCTGATTATATTGGTTTTGTGCCTCTTATAAATTTTATCTCACTTGATTTCACTGTTTAACATATAATGTGCATATACAGAATTTGTGCCATTTATTTGTTTTAGTTCATGCCATATCTTCTTTATTTCTATACAACCAGTTTACAGTTGTATTTACTTCTGCACGTGCACTTTATTCTATCTTATTTTTGAATATTATACCTATCAAGTACTTTTTACATACTGTGATAATCACCGCCAGTATTTCTCCATCGCCTCCTTGATTTCCTTGCATTTGCACTTTTCAACTCCAGGTTGGGACTCAATATCCCATAATTTCTTCACTATTTTATCTCCCTTTTCTACTATTACTATTACCATTCTACTATTTATTTTAGAACAGCGCCAACACCCCTTCCCACTGTGTTTTTATAATAAAACAGACCCTGCCAGATGAGACATGGATAAAGTGAAAGAAAATACAATTTTGCAAGTGTGTATGTATATTTCAGTGTGTTTTCACTAAGAAAAAAAAGATTATTTTGCTTTACTTTACTCTAGTGCACGTTATAAAAATCTCTGTGTGTGTGTGTGTGTGTGTGTGTGTGTGTGTGTGTGTGTGTGTGTGTAGTGGTGTAGATATGCTCACTTACAAATATATCTGTGCAGTTTCCGAATGAAATCACTCTAAAGTTCCATGCACACTAGAGTTTTATATATAAGCTCAAAAAAGGTTAGAAAAATGCTGATCTATAGAGTTTTAGAAGCATGAAGGAAAAAAAAATTAAAAAGAAGACAAACCATTTTTCTTTCTGCTCCTAAAGGCTGAGGCTCCATGCACACTGGTTTAAAAATCGCTGCTTCTACAGGAATTTTGTGTTCTGCCTGTAGAAGCAGATTAATGTTTTTGCACGAAAATGTGTGAACGCATATACGCAAACATACGCACAAATACATACAAAAGAAAGTCAGAAAAAGTAGATGCTCAAACATGAGTATTATGTGCAAGAGGCCTAATGGCTTCTAGGAGCTTAAAAAAACGCTAATGTGCATGGAGCCCAAACCTTGCAACCATTCAGTAACTTTTAGGATAGATATATGTACCTGACAGAATTGCTATGACCTGCAGAACAAGTATACAGCCACCACCTCTGTCTTAATGCACTAGAAATCGCATCACATTTCCAGTGTCTGGGAAAAATAGGACCATGCTTAAAGTGGTGGGACACCCTGAAAACAAAAACTTTTAAAAATGTTAGTAACAATTTCAAATGGCTGTTGCTAGGCAGATTGTCCTAATCTGCCTCCTCCAGCTCCGCGGTGATCTTCTATCCTTCCGTCTTCTATGGAATGGGGCGCAGTGTATTATGGGAACTGTGTCCCACAACACATTGCGTTCCCCATTCACAAATCCCACTCGTGCAGTAGGCCGCGCAAAGCCGTTTCCCTTACTGAGGATGGCGGCGCTGGATCCGGAACGCCGAGGGACATCTCGGCCTCCACGAACAGCATCGCGGGCGCCCTGGGAGGGTAAGTGTACTTATTAAAAGTCAGCAGTGACTTTTTTTTAGCTGCTGACTTTTACATTTTTTTTTTTTTTCAAGCTGACACACCGCTTTAAGTACTGTAAAAGTATCACTTAAATGTCAATTCCGCTTTAGGGAATCCTGACCCCCTCTGACCGGCCACATTTTGGCATGTCATATTTTTTTTTTGGGGGGGGGCGGTGGTTTGGAAGCGGGTACCTAGTTTTCACAGGTACTCAGCTCCCACTTGCGCTCTGGGCCACCTAGGTGCCCCCCCTCCTAGCAATCTTCTGGGACCTGTGACATGTCCCAGAAGATTGCCCAGCCACTCAGGACGCACAGTGCGCACCCGGCTGTGAAGCCGCAAGCTGTCACAGCCGGGTGCCCACGGTTGTGGTGCTGCGGAGAGGGAGAGGAGCAAGGCTTCGGGCGGCCGCACCGCTGGACCGTGGGACAGGTGAGTGTCTGTTTATTAAAAGTCAGCAGCTACACTTTTTTTGTAGCTGCTGACTTTTAATAAACACAAAAACTGGTCGAACTCCGCTTTTAAGAATCACAAAATCGTGCATTCGTAATGGAAAATTAGCTAATATAATAATGAGATTGACCGTGCAAAAGAAAATAGTCTCGTCTCCTTTTTGCATAGATGTTACACCTTCCAGTGAAAGGACAAAAGAGAAGAGAACATCTAGACCAGTGAGGAAGGTGCAGAGATTGGGAGGAGCGGCAGGTTCTGCAAGTCCTGATGGGAAAATGGGTAAGTAGAACATAACCTCCTTACAATTTAGCTTTATTTGCATGAGTAACTTAATTGTATAGAAACGGGAGAAAAATAGTGGGCCTAACTACTACAGATCCGCGCTATAGCCGAATGACGGCTACAGCACGGACCTGCTTGGCCGGGACGACGTCAATAGACGACGTCAACAGCCCGAGCGGCCTAAGGGGCATGCGCTCTGTGATCAGCGAGTCTTTGAGACTTCGATCCCGGCCCCTTACCACGTGATCAGCTGTCAGCCAATGACAGCTGATCATGTGATGTCAACAGAGCCGGTAATCAGCAATTTTTTCTCCTCGCGCTGACAGCGTGAGGAGAAAAAAAAAAGCTGATCACCGGCGGCCGTGAGAGGGACATCAGTTCTGCCAGCTCATCAGCTGAAAATTGGCCTGGGCAGGAGGAGGGTTTAAGTGCCCAGTAAGCAAGTGGTTAAATCAGGGATGTCATTGCTGACAGATATTGCATATAGTGTAAATATATATTTTGTTTAATCTATATAGGTACATTGGAACATTCCACATACAGGACATATATAATGCGTTTATAGCTGGTGAAAAACCTCCATCCCTCTGTTTGTTTGTGGGTCTTTAATTGAGGGATGTCACTACAGACAAATATTGCATAAAGTATAAATATATATTTTGTTGATCAAATACAGGTAAATTGGAACATTCCATATTCAAGAGATCCATAATACGTTTATAGCTGGGGATAAACCATATTCAAAAGATCTGCCATGTAAACATACATAACATTAGACTTAATAAAATCTAGGTAATAAGTAGTATATCCAGGCCAATAAAATTTGATGATACTGTGACCCTGTCAGGACACCCTAAAAACCCTACGCGTTTCATGGCTCTTTACCATTCGTCAGGAGTTTGGTGCAAAGATGAAGCTATAAATGCAAAAGATTTAAGTTATTCAATGCTACCCTTTGAAAAGGGAGGAAAAGCTGTTAGGGAGCAAAGAGTCTATACTTGCAAGTCAGCTGTGAACTGTGCCTGGCTGATATCAAGGGAGGAGGGGCCTCAGACAGATTGGCTGAGGTGGGGTGCCCCGCCCTGACCAAAAAAGAGAGCCCAAAGGCAGGCCTGGTCGACATGACACGTTTCCCATGTGTAGAGTGTGTGTAGACCATGATAATCTAGAAAAAAAAGTGGTTTGTCATTGCGGTGGTGGTCAGGTTACACCCCTCTTTTGTTAGTAACTATATTGTGTCATTGATTACTTTTTTTCCGTGTATTTTGTGATTCAGGACACCTCATTAGTACATCTTCATGGAGAGATGGTCAAAAACTGGTAAAACAAATCTTGGGTCCTGCACCCAAGGTTGAGAAAGAAGCAAAGTCTCAGTCTAATGATCAGACAAATAAACAGACTTCTTCCACAAACGCAGCAATGGATAAAAGGTCAGCATCCAAAGAGAGGAGCATAGAGAGAAGAATGGAATCCGATGGTCAGCAGAGGAAAGGGCGTTCAAAGTCAAGCGATCGACATACTGGCAAAAGATCTCCTTCTAAAGAACCACGTATTGAGAACCAGGACAGGACTAATAAATCAGGTTGATGGGTTCTACCAATCTTCTTTTTTTAATGTGTTCTCATAGGACTTTTTTTGTTTTACCTGAAAGAAGCAATATTTGCCAGAAATTTCATTTTAATAGCTACAGAATATAATTTTTCCTACTGCAAAATTTGAGTCTCAATGCTATTTTAGAAATGCATCCAAATAAGGAATCTCTTATGCCCCGTACACACGGTCGGATATTCCGATGGAAAAAGTCCGATCGGATTATGTTGTCGGAAAATCTGATCGTGTGTGGGCTCTAGCAGGCTTTTTCCGTCAGAATTTCCGAAGGAAAAAATTTGAGCGCAGGATCTCAAATGTTCCGTCCACTAAATCCTGACTTTTTCTGATCGTATGTCAAGAATTCCGACAGACAAAGTGCCACGCATGCTCAGATTAAATTACGAGACCAAAGCTATTGGCTACTAGCCTCTACGTAGTGCCGTCGTATGCAACGAACGTCACCACGTTCGGAATGATCGGATTTTCCGACAACTTTGTCTGACCGTGTGTATGCAACACCAGTGTTGGACAAAATCCGTCTGAAAAAATCCAACGGATTTTGTTGTCGGAATTTCCGACCGTGTGTACGGGGCTTAGAATGCCACTCCCCTTGTAAAGTCCACAATAGCAGAGAGAGCTGAAAACTTGAGTGCAGAGATCTAGCTCCTGGTGGACGACCCTTTTAATACTATTTATATTTTCACATTTCTAGCTCACTCTTCAAGTCGTTCCGAGTCGCATCCTGCGGAGAATTCTACTAGGGGCCAAACTAACCACACAAATGGTTCAAACAATAACAAGAAGTCACAGACTGCAGAGAAGCAGAAAGTCAAGGCTGAATCATCGGAGGTGAGAAAAGATTTTCTTCCACTGGAAATCAGGGGGATCTTAGAAGATCTGCAGTTGGACAGTGCAGTTGATAGCACTAAACAGGTCCGTAACAGAAGCCACAGCCCCACCAAAAGGAAGCCTGAAAAGGGACAGGTTTCTGAAGAGCCACTTATCTCTTCGAAAAGAAGGCATTATGACACTGAGCAGGTACGCTTATATATTATGCGGCAACAGGAAGAGAGGAAAAAGAGACAGCATGAAGAAAGAGAGGCTCAGCGGCAAGCTGAGGAACAGAAGAACAAGCGCCTGCAAGAATTGTATCAAAAACAAAAGGAGGCTTTTAGCAAAGCTAAAAGTGCATCCATTGGACAGCATGAGAAGGATGCACAGGACACTGCATCAAGCAAGTCTTTAGAGCCAAATGCACGGCGACAAAATGATACTTACACCAAACTGCTGCTAGGACAAGCCTGGCCTGAAGTCGCAATACAGGAAAAGCAGGTGAGTTTTTATTTGAAATGAATTTGTTCACTTCCTCCACAATCTCCTTTTTAGATCTTCACTCAATTGAGCTCCCAGTCTATCACTTAGACTCACTGCCAATGGATCTCCTGAGCTCTTCCAATCTTCTTGAAGCGTCACCCTTGTGTCCCTGCTGGGTCCCTAGCTTGGCACTCAGATACTCAAGCGTCACCCCACTGGCCTGCTCACTCCCTTGCTTGGCACACAAGGCTGCTCTGCAAGCGTCACCTCCACTGGCTGGGTCCCTGGCTTGACACCTGCTGACTGACATTTTCCCAATTCTTCACTGTCCCCTGTTGGTGAGAATACTGCTCTGGTACTTGCTGCAGCTACTCGCTGTGGTCCCTGGTAATAAGGTGGATGGTCCCTTAGTGGCGACTGCTTCCCCTCTACCTCCGACCACGTCAGGTTCTCCGGCCGGCAGAACCGTTACTTTTGATTGGACTGCAAGCCGCAGTCCCATCCCTGCGCTCCTCTCTTGCTTCTGGATAGGTCCTGGAACAGCCTAGCAGCCAGATGTTCCATTATAGGCCTCAGGCTCTGGCCTAGCAGCCCAGGGCAGTATAACACAAGTCCACCCAGACAGCCGTCCAGGTGGCACAGAACCCCGATCACCTGACCTCACCCAAATGAACAGGCTCTCCCAGCAGGCCAAGGGACCCAAGAAAATCCCTGCCCATTGGCTAAGACACCCCATCTATTCCTAATCTGTTTTTGCAATGCCCTTGTGTTATCTAATGCCACCAGATACCCGGCCATCTAGTGACAGAAGAGAGAGTGCAGTAATTCCAGAATTGGGAGGAGATCAATTGATCCCACCCCATCAATTGGCCAAAGCAACTATGCTTGGCAGGTAAATTTTACTAGCAAACCTGCCTAAACATCAGGGTTTACTACGCATTGACCTTTTTACACACACTCACACACTAACCATAAGTGAAAGAAATGTTTGTGTCATTATTCATATTCTCTGAAAAATGGCCAAGAAATCATAAATTCTGCCAGGGCATGTAAACTTATAAGCACAACTGTATATGTGTGTGATTTTATTTTATTTATATATATATGATTTTATTTTATATATATATATATATATATATGTGTATGTAATATCACAAAAGTTAGTACACCCCTCACATTTTGTAAATATTTTATTATATCTTTTTATGTGACAACACTGAAGAAATTACACTTTGCTACAATGTAAATTAGTGAGTGTACAGCTTGTATAACAGTGTAAATTTTCTGTCCTCTCAACACACAGCCATTAATGTCTAAATTGCTGGCAATAAAAGTGAGTACACCCCTAAGTTAAAATGTCCACATTGGGCCCAAAATGTTAATATGTTGCGTTGCCACCATTATTTTCCCGCACCGCCTTAACCCTCTTGGGCATGGCGTGCACCAGGGCTTCACATATTGCCACTGGAGTCCTCTTCCACTCCTCCATGATGACATCTCGGAGCTGGTGGATGTTGGAGACCTTGCTCTCCTCCACCTTCCATTTGAGGATGCCCCACAGATGCTCAATAGGGTTTAGGTCTGGAGACATGCTTGGCCAGTCCATAACCATTACCCTCAGCTTCTTTAGCAAGGCAGTGGTAAACTTGGAGGTATGTTTGGGGTCGTTATCATGTTGGAATACTGCCCTGTGGCCCAGTCTCCGAAGGGAGGAGATCATGCTCTGCTTTAGTATATCACAGTACATGTTGGCGTTCATGGTTCCCTCAATGAACTGTAGCTCTCCAGTGCCGGCAGCAATCATGCAGCCCCAGACCATGACACTCCCACCACCATGCTTGTCTGTAGGCAAGACACACTTGTCTTTGTACTCTTCACCTGGTTGCCGCCACAGACGCTTGACACCATCTGAACCAAATACTATACGTTTTATCTTGGTCTCTTCAGACCACAGGACATTGTTTCAGTAATTCATGTCCTTAGTCTGCTTGTCTTCAGCAAACTGCTGGCTTTCTTGTGCATCATCTTTAGAAGAGGCTTCCTTCTGGGAGGACAGCCATGCAGACCAATTCGATGCAGTGCGTGGTGTATGGTCTGAGCACTGACAGGCTGACCCTCCACCCATTCAACCTCTGCACCAATGCTTGCAGCACTCATACGTCTATTTCCCAAAGACAACCTCTGGAAATGACGCTGAGCGAGTGCACTCAACTTCTTTGATCTACCATGGTGAGGCCTGTTCTGAGTGGAACCTGTCCTGTTAAACCGCTGTATGGTCTTGGCCACCGTGCTGCAGCTCAGTTTCAGGGTCGTGGCAATCTTCTTATAGCCTAGGTCATCTTTATGTAGAGCAACAATGTTTTTTTTTTTTTCAGATCCTCAGAGAGTTCTTTGCCATGAGGTGCCATGTTTAACTTTCCAGTGACCAGTATGAGAGTGTGAGAGCGATCACACCAAATTTAACACACCCGCCAGGGTTCTTGCATCGCACTAATATGAACCGGCACTTACACTAATGAGTCGCATGACACAAGGAAGGAAAATTGGCTAATTGGACCCAATTTGGACATTTTCACTTAGGGGTGTACTCACTTTTGTTTCCAGCAGTTTAGACATTAATTAGTGTGTTGAGTTATTTTGAGGGGACATCAAATGTACACTGTTATACAAGCTGTGTACACTCACTACTTTACATTGTAGCAAAGTGTCATCTTTTCAGTGTTGTCAAATGAAAAGATATAATATATTTACAACAATGTGAGGGGTGTACTCACTTTTATGACATACTGTGTGTGTGTGTGTATGTATGTATGTGTATATATATGTATATATATATATATATATATATATATATATATGTATATCATTTCACAGTACTGTATATAGAAATGCTTTACATTTTATTACTGTGGCCATAACCGTTTTTTCTTTTTCCAATTAATGTTTATTGCTGCATTGTTAGCGTGCTTGGTAAAAAGAAATGTTAACCAAAACATTTTTCACTTTTATAAGAAGCCTGCTTAGATTGTATACTGCAGCATATGCAGAGTGCAAATATCACATTTTTGTGTTTTTTTTATTTTTTTTTCAATAAAGACAAATCCTTTGTATCAGCCTTCGGGTGAGTCGGACAAAGAGAATAAGGGCCAGGAGAGACCTCATAGTGCCTCCTCCAGTAGTGACCTCTCTCTCTCTGAACCTCTGCAGCCTCTACTCAGGTGAGTAATTTCTATTCTTTCAATAATTTTTTAGCAAGCTGAACAAAAATGGCAACCTCCCCAAGTTTTTTTACTAGCCTTTAAAGTGAGGGGCAAATGGAAATGCATTTCCCTGCTTCCATATAAGCTAGTATCTTGTTTATCTTAATCGTACAGTACAGGACTTGCAGTCATAGATCATTATACAGTATGCCGCTATAACACTGGTAAAAATCTTTGCTGGGAGTGCTTCTCAGTTCACGCTCCTATAACCCCACCTATTCCGTGGGGCTCCAGTATTTTGCTAGTGTTCTTAGGTGATGGACCTGATGGAAAAGTTTCTGTACCATTTTTTTTTTTCAATGTACATCTTAAGAATTGTACCAGGATCCGGAAACAGCAGGGCCAGCTTGTAATGTTTGCTTTGGCCACTGGATCCTGCATTCAGCGCCAACCTTGGAACATGGTACAATGAGTGTAGTAAAAAGGAGTGCCAAACCAAAAGAAGTCCAATTTAATTTATTAGTATTGTACTAAAAGAAAGCCAATGTGCTTGGGGGGTTAGAGGAACACCCCCTTCATCAGGGCTTCAGTTAAATATGAGAACCTTGAATGGACCTAAAGTAAGGCTTTCCAGTGTGAATCTGTGCAGTGAAGCTGATTGCTGGTATAGAAGTTATATGCCAGCATCTGCATGAGCACTCAAGACTTAATATCTGTACAATGTAGAGATGCCGCATTCCCGGCAGCCCAGAATATGTTGGTAGTAAGAAGCAGCCTCAGCCTTGGCCCCTCCTAAGCCTTGCCCTCTGACATGTTTTGCCCTGCCCCCAACTTAGTCATAGAACCCCTATGGATTTTACAGGTGAGTAAAAATTCTTTTTTTTTTGTGTGCTGGCTAGCTGGTAAGTGTGTTGGGAAATAAGTTTTCTTTTGTTTTCTCCGATTTAATAATTTGTAACAATATATGAAATTATAAGATGTTTTACCAATAAAATTGTTTTTTTTTTATTTTTCTTTACTTCGCATGTAGCCAAGGGTTTTTCCTGAGGACCATTGGATCAAGCCTAATCACTCTCCTCAAACTATAGACACTTTTAACGTAAACATGTCATCGCTAGAAAAACTAATAAATTGACAGCAGGGTTTTAAAACCGACACCTACAAGTACTGCATTCCCCTATATATTGTCACTGAAACGCCCTGGGAGATCTCAATTGTCCGCATCTCCTGCAACTCCCTTTTGGTCCATGAGGCTGACCATCACTCTGAGAGATGAATATCAGAGTGTGGCATGTGGGTAGGCTGGAGTTTTGAAAGTCTTATTTTCACTGAAGTCAAATTTTTATATAACAGCATGTCATGCACCTCAGGGTTCCCAAGAAATCTTCAGCAACTTTAATGGTTGTGCATGGGTAAAAAACTTTTAATGTGTAAGTTCACCTTCTGGCAGATTTTCAAAAACTCCCCTTATGCAAATCTATATCTGATGAATAGTACATACATAGCTCCTCCTGTTAAATGGTGAACGTCCAACTATTCCTGATGCAACTGTTGGTCCTCTATAGAAAAACCGCTGACTCCTTATTTCTCTTCGCCCAGCCGTTGTAGAATGGGCTGCATTTCACCCTAATTCTCCCCTTCAGTTCAGGGCTCAGCTACAGAAGGAGATTGTACATGAGCAGAATTTAAAAACACTTGGAGCAGCCACTATCAAGCCTTAACTGGAGCTGGCAGATGATTCATTGCACATGTTTGCAGTTTGATTGGCTCGGAGCGCCCACTGGGGGGCACATTATTGTAAAACTCAGGCCATGATTCAAATGGTAGGACAAACTGGAATAAGGGGGCCAGGGTTCTTTCTGAAGAGGACCAACAACAGCTGCATTTAGACTGGGAGATATGGTGTATATACTGTCCATAGGTTATAGAATCGCATTGGGGTATTTTCTGAAAATCTGCCTGTAGATAAACTTACACTTTTTCTTATTTTTAATGTTGTATTTCATGTTTTTTTAAAGGAATGACCTTGTAGAGACCTCAATCTATCCTCAACCAGACAGGCTGACCTCAGAAAGTTTATTACCTCATTATTATGGCCAGACACCAGGGGGAGCTGGAATTCTTCCTCAGTATCTTGCCCTTCCTAAAGACTTGGAATCGCTGTTCAGCAACTGGAAAAGTTCTGCAAATGTATTTCCTTCCAATCACAATGCAAGTGCCCAAGGAAAACCATCCGCCGATTTTAAGAGTAATCTAGATCGCATAGAATCTTTAAAAGCAACAGCAGTATCACTGTCCTCTAGAATTGAAAATGAAGCTAAAAAGTTAGCTGGTGGTTCGCTTAACTTTCCATCGGCATGGTCTGTAGATACAGAGCCAAGACAGCCAATAAAAGCAGCTTGGAAAAAGCCAGATAGTCCACCGGAACGAGAAAGCCGAGAGGATATTTTCTCCAGTAGGATGCAGAAAATGTTGCGCACGTGTTCGAGTAACTTCTCCCAGGATGACCTTCCTGGGGCAAACCATCTCTACAGGAAACATCCCGAGGAGCTTATTCCTCCCAAGTCCATCTCGCTGGGGACATGCAATGTTGGACAGGAAGAAAAATTGCCTGTGCAAAAACATGAAACATCTGCAAGGCCTTCTGAAATTTCAAAGAAAGCCTCTCTGTCACCAAACTCTAGCACCAGCTCTATTAGTGAAGGACCAATATTGAGTGATGCCAGTTTTTCTGAAGGGGAGGGTGTTCTTAAACATGAGTCGCAACCCAATCCAGCCGAAACTCTTAAAAATAAAGAGTTCTGCATCCGGGACACCAAATCTTTTGCACCACTTTCCGAGTTCCAGAGGGAGGCTGATAAGTACCTACCTTTGCCAACGTCTAGCATTAGACCAGATCCTTGGGAGGAGTTGGCCAAGGGAAGTCCGCACAGTGTCATAAACATCTTTACCAGATCTTACCAGCATTCTGGCAAAGGTGAGGATACTAGAACATGTTTTTGAAGAGTGTGCAGTGCATTTTTGTGTATAGTTGTTGTTTTTAATTTTTTTTATTTTTTAAACAGAGCTAAATGAAAATACTGAAGAGAATGTACCAGATATTCAGCCTGTGCATTCAGCAACCAGTCCTCAGAACAGCATCTCCTATGCAGATGATTTTGTTTCATCCCAAGCTAATGAATCGGCCCTAGACTCTCAGAAGTCTGCTCAACGAAGGTTTGACGACTTTATGCAATTATTATCCGTTATACTAAATAATTTAAAATAGTTATTTTTTATTTAAAAACAAAAATGAAATGTATACATTAGGCATACACTTTTAAATATGCATGATATCATACCTTTTGATAAGGTTAAACATAAACCTATTGATGATTTGTTTTTGCCATCTTAAGAAACATTTTCAACTATTGAAGTAAGTGCTTAAAGTAGAACTTTAACCTCCTTAAATCCCCAGCACTTTTGACTGCTGCCCTGGGAGTCAGGGGGATCAGTTAAAGTGGTTGTAAACTCTCCCCCACAACTTTGTCCCCTGTAAATCATCATAAAAAACCCTAATGAACACTGCTTGTAGATATCTCCTTACTTGCTTAGTATTGTTCTAATCCTTTTTGTTCTTTAGAATGACGTCACTGAGCATGCCCAGCTCTCCCCTGATTTACGGCACACTCTCTATGTGCTTATCTATCTGTTATCAGGACTTCCTACAGCACACCACTGAAATCCCAGGAGACTTCATAATCGCTCAGAGGTTTCTCATACACCTCATGTGACCATGTGACATCACATGCAGTGTAAACCAGGGCATTACTGCAGTATTATCAGCTGAAGCTGATAAGACTGACACAGGCAAATACTAGATAATCGGCAGAAGTAAATACTATGAAATAAAACAAGTCAGCTATGAACAGGGATGTAATAGCCCACAACACAACTACTTAGTGCATCCAGGTGGGTTATACCTTTGCCCGAAATAGAAAATAAATCTTATTTTTTTTAATTTATTTTTTATTCTTTTAAATGTAGCTGTATATTTCTTGTTATTACTATAACCTACCACCAATGAATAACCCAAAATAGCTTCTTCTCTTCTTCTTCTTACCTGGCCCAAACACTAACCCTGCCACTGACCTACATCAAACCTTGATCTAGGTGATATTCTTTATTTAAAAAATTATTTTTACACTCCCCCCCCCCCCTCCCCCCCACTTTCTGCAAGGAACGAGAAAGATATATCGTATCCATCTCCACTCACAGAAAAGAACACATGGGTAGGCTTCACATTAACTGATCACTGTAGACAATACTGAATAGACTGATCACTTTAGACTTGTCACTGTAGACAGTCAGACTACCACAGTGATCAGTTGACCCGGAATCTGGAGATCTAGGTCCTGATCGTTAGTGAGACCCCCCCCCCCCCGGTCTCCAGCACAAAGGGAGAAATGCATATATAAGGCCCCACATAAATTATTATACAGGATTTATATAGCGCCAACAGTTTGCGCAGTGCTTTACAACATGAGGGCAGACAGTACACTTACAATACAAATCAATACAGAAGGGATCAGAGGGCCCTGCTAGTTAAGATTTACAATCTAGAAGGGAGGGTCAAGTGGAACAAACGATAGTAACTGTGGGGGGTGAGCTGATGGAGAAAATGAAAATACAGTTGTTAGGTGTGGGTAGAGAAGGGTTTTCAGGGATCGTATAAAAGCTGATAGAGTAGGGGATAAGCGGACAGATTGGGGTAGGACATTCCATAGAATTGGAGAGGCTTTTGAAAAGTCCCGGAGGCCAGCATGGGAGGAGGTGACGAGGGAGCTAGAGAGCAGAAGGTCTTGGGAAGTACGAAGAGAACGATTAGGTTGGTATTTAGAGACTAGGCTAGTGATGTAGCTAAATTGTGGATGGCTTTGTAAGTAGTTAGTATTTTGAATCTAATTTGTTGGTTGAGCGGAAGCCAGTGGAGGGATTGACAGAGAGGGGTAGCAGACACAGAGCGATTGGTAAGGTGGACGAGTCTGGCAGCAGCATTCATGGTGGATTGAAGAGGTGATAGACTATGTAGAGGTAAGCCAATGAGAAGGGAGTTGCAGTAGTCGAGACAAGAGATGACCAGCGAGTGAATTAGGAGCTTTGTTGTGTCATTGGAAAGGGGCTTCTTTTGGAGATATTGCGGAGGTTGAGGTGGCAAGATTTGGACAGTAATTTGACGTGTTGCTTAAAGGAGAGTTCAGAGTCCAGGACTACACCTAGGACCTTGGCATGCAGGAATGGGCTTATAGTTGTGACATCGATTTTGACAGAGAGATCAGGGGAATGGAAAAGGGCATATGGGGGAGGAAAAATTATAAGTTCGGTTTTGGATAGATTGAGTTTGAGGAAGTGGTGTGACATCCAGACTGATATATCTGATAGTAAGTTAGTGATACGTGAGGAGACGGAGGGAGTGAGCTGAGGGGTAGAGAAATAGATTTGGGTGTCGTCAGCGTAGAGGTGGTATTGGAAGCCATGGGAGGCCATCAGCTGACCCAGGGAGGAGGCGTAGATTGAAAATAGGAGAGGTCCAAGAACAGAACCTTGGGGGACCCCAACAGAGAAAGGAAGAGGAGAGGAGGAAGTAGAGTTGTAAGAAATTCTAAAGGTGCTGTTGGATAAGTAGGAAGAGAATCAGCGAAGAGTACAGTCAGGGAGACTAAAGGCGCAGAGTTTTTTTTTACGTTTTTAGGCCCCATATATGGGTTACGTCGGCATGAAGGGGTTAAATTAATTTCTATAAAAAGATTAACATTAGCTAAAGAGTCATCACTCTGTTTCCATACAATAAAAAACACAATTGTCTCTATTTAATGCAGTGTAATACTAAAAGCTTAAAAATTGCCAACAGCCTTACATTAAACTGCATACCAGAAGGGCAATAAATAAATTCCTAGAACATCATTATCACATCATACTTAAAAAAAAAACGTATGATATTATTGTTGGTGACTATTATCTAATATGTAAGACGTTTCATTTTGTCTCACTTTGGTCTCAATATATATAAAGAATTCATAAAAAAAAGGTCTTGGAACTCAAATCGTTAAGCTGCGTCACCAGTTAAAATGGTTCTAAAGTCAGATTTTTTTTTTTTTCTTTTTTATCCTAATGCATTCTATGCATTAATGTAAAAAAACCTTCTGTGTGCAGCAGCCCCCCTAATACTTACCTGAGCCCCATCTCAATCCAGCGATGTTGCACAAGTGTCTCAGCTGTCTGGGACTCTCCCTACTGATTGGCTGAGACAGCAGCTGGACGTCATTGGCGCTTGCTGCTGTCAATCAAAGCCAGAGAGCCAATGAGGAGAGAGGCGGCGGAGCCACGCTAGGGTTCTCTGTCTCAATGGACACACAGGGCAGCGGCTCAACTCTGGTGCCCCCATAGCAAGCTGCTTGCTGTAAGGGCATTTGGCAGGAGAGAGGGACCTGAAAAGAGGAGGATAACATGTTTTTGTTCTCTTTTAAAAAAAAGAAAAAGAGACTTTAGTATGTAAGTGATTAACCACTTGCCGCCGGCCCAGCATCAAATGACGGCCTCCTAGAACGACAGCACTCATGCACCCCCAGGGGCACGCAGCGTGACGATCGTGCTGTATTGCTATCACACGGCACGACCCCGATCTGTGTAAAGCAGCACGGCCGCAACTCTTTATCCATGTGAGCTGCTGTGTCCAATCACAGCCAGTCACATGTAAACACGGAGATGCCAGTAATCGGTGCTCCTCGCCTCACACTGACAGTGTGAGGAGAGGAGAGACGACCAGCGGCATCTCCTCACACTCTGTGCCCATTAGTGATGCCAGTCAGTGCTGGCTATCTGTGCCCACCAGTGCTGCCTCATCAGCGCCCATCAGTGAAGGAGAAAAAATACTTATTTACAAAATTTACAGACAAACTTTTTTTTTTTTTTTTTTACTAAATTTCTAAATTTGTGCGTTTTATTTATATATATATATATATATATATATATATGTATATTATTTTGTTTTTTTTTTTGTAAAAATTAAACCCAGGAGTGATTAAATACCACCAAAAGCAAGCTCCTATTTGTGTGAAGAAAATTGATAACGATTTCACATAGTTACAGTGTAGCATGACCACGCAATTGTCATTCAAAGTGTGACAGCACTGAAAGCTGAAAAGTGCCCTGTATTGAGGTGGTTAACATTGTATTCTAATTTTTCTCCATGGTCTTTTTCAACTTTGACAATGGCTTCTATTGTTATATATATTTTCTTTTTATTTCTGCTTTTTTCAGTAGTGTGGATATCAGTGCTTCTAGTGCCAAGGAGGAACGATCATCTGTCAAGTCTAGAAGTGAAGGAGCATCATCTCGCTCTTCACAGCCTTCCTCTGTTGCTTCATCTCCTTTATCAGTTTCCTCCCATAGAGGGAGTTCAAAGAGTAAGCCAAAGTTATCTTATTGTTTCCTTCTTTTTTATTCTCTTATGAAATATATCCGCTTATTATTACAAATTATAGTCCAAATTGTGTTCCCTAGCTTATATCTTTTGCTGCTGTCTCTGTGCTAAAAGCAGACCTAAAGTCAGCAGACATTTTTGCTTCTTCAAGCCCACCATAAATCCCTGTTCACACTGGTGTGGGCGCTAGCAGTAAAGCGCTGGTAGTTTTAGCGGCGCTTTACCGCTGTTATAGCAGTGCTATTTGGCTGCTAGCGGGGAGCTATTAAGACCTGAAGAAAGGGCTAAAAGCACCTGTGTGGCAGCGCTGCTCATTAATTTCAATGGGCAGGGCATTTTGGCACCGCCCCAAAGATGCTGCTTGCAGTATTTTTTATTTTATTAATTTTTCTTGTCCTGCAAGCACACCGCCCCAGTGTGAAAGTGCTTGGGCTTTCACACTGGGGTAGCTTTAAGAGGCGCTTTACAGGTGCTATTTTTAGCGCTAAAACGCATGAAAAGCATCCCAGTGTGAAAGGGGCCTAACACTGTAGAGTTCCTTACACTAATATAAAGATCAGTCCAGCTGCAGGTCTTGTCTGTTGAGTTAACCAGGAACTGTGTTCAAGAGGAGCCTATGATTTTACCTACTTACAGAGGATCTTCAGTCTTCAAAAGAAATAAGGGCCAGTTCTCGCCATAGAAACGCAGTCCAGATGCGTTCGATGCGTTCGATGCTTTTCTCCATGCGCGTTTTTGATGCAGTCCAGTACATTTTCCCCCCCCTTTTTGTTAACCTTAAGGGCCAGCTCACACCACATGCAGTCCAGTGCGTTTTTTTCCTGCATCAAAAACGCATGGAAAGTGGGTTATATCGGTTTCAATGGCATAGCTCATACCAGTGCTTGCAGTTCCAGTGCGTTCCAGTGTGTTCCAGTTCCAGGAAAAAAAAGTATAACATGCTGTATTTTTCTTGCACTGGACTGTACTGAAACGCTGTAAAACGCACTGGAACGCACATGTCATTATTTAAGGTTAAGAAAAAAGAGGGGGATAAAAATGCACTGGACTGTATCAAAAACACGCATGCAATTATACAAGTCCGTAAGATTGGCCATTCATAGAGGTACTAAGCTGGATTTTCCCCTTGCAACGTCTATGAAAGCCACCATCAAAGCTTGGCAGGAGGCGGTTAGGCTGGCATGCCCCAGTTATCAGGGCTTTTCACCCTCCACCCCTTTTTGTGGATGAATCCCAAATTATCACACTTTTATTCCTTTAATGGTCCTATGGGATGGGTGACTAGGGGAATCAAATTGCTCAAAGACGTGGGGAATTACTAACTTTTGACCAGCTCAAACACAGACATGACCTTTCCAACTCACAATATTTTAGATATCTTCAATTGCGACACGCATTTCAGGTCCAGTTTAGGGATAAGCGCATGGAGTCCTTTCCTTCTGACTTGGAAAACCTGCTTATGACTGAGGAACTTGCAAAAACCTTATCTGCCACTTACAAAGAATTGTTAAAAAAAAAAAAAAGGCTGAAGGCAGTGCTCTAATGTAGGGAATGGTGGGAGGTCGAAGTCTCTGACATTCATTGGGAAGACTGGGATGACACGTGGGATCATCCTTTTCAACACCTGGTTGCGGCAAGGGATCCACTTAAAATTTTTGCATAAATTGTATTACACACCTGCTCGGCTGACAATTCTATATCAATCTGTTCCGGCAGATTGCTGGAGATGTTCCTTCTTGCCGGCAGCTGCTGATCATATCTTCTGGAGTTGTCTTCCAATCCAGCAATTTTGGACTGCGGTTACCTCCTGCATGTCGGAGGTCCTAATTGGCCCCGTCCCTTTGGCGATCAGAGTGTGTCTCCTGGGCTTGGTGGAGGAGGTATTGTCGTCTCTGGCTCATAGAACTCAATATAATGGTGCACATGAATACATCAAATACCTGTCGCCCACCACATGATGTGGTTACTCTATTCTGCGCGTCTATGTCCTGTAGTGACGTAGAAGCCAGGGAGAGAAACTCCTGCGGAAAGAGCAGGTATTCACAGACCAAAGTCAAATACTTGCAGAAAAGCAGCGGAGCTTAAAGTGGTTGGTAAACCCTTACAGACCACTTTTTACTCTAGGTAAGCCTATAAGGCTTACCTGTAGCTACCTCTGATATCTCCTAAACCTGCACAGTTTAGGAGATATCCCCTGTATCAGCATGTGCCGATGTCATCGGCACATGCGCACTGAGGCAATGGCACGTCAGTGCCGTTGCTTCAGCTAGTGTGCCATTACCAGCGGCTTCTGCGCGGGAGTGACATCGCGGCTCCGGACAATCACAGCGTCGGAGCCAGCGATACCCGGAAGTAACTACGGGAGCGATGTTGCCGGCCGGAGCAGTGTACGGGGACCACTAGGGGGCTTCGACCCAAGGTGAGTATTTCATAATGAGCTAGTATGCATACTAGCTCATTATGCCTTTGTCTTGCAGGGTTTTTTTGGAGGGGGGGGCGGCTTTTACCCACTTTAAAGCTCCTAGTACGTTTAATTGGCATCTCTATGCAAACTGAAGAAACTTTTTTTTTCCTTTCTTTTTTGTAGGTAAGGGCTTTCAGAATGATAACCCTCAACTGCCTTTGGATATGGCGCAAAACCTATCAGGCTCTGAACACAGAAGCCATGTCAGCAAGCAGGCTCAGTCTGGCAAAGAGCAATCTGCAGGTTCTGAATCTGACAGTACCATGGGTGATCTTTCTTCTCGATCTATTACCAGGTACAGTTTTTGCACGGTTTCCTGATTTTTTTATTTATTTTTTTATTAATTTTTTTAGCTGCTTTTTCCAGAGACAGTCTGTGATTAAAATCTATATATTTTATGTATGTTAGCCTTATGTCTGATGGAGGACGGAATGATAAAAGTTACCACTCCAGCATAAAGGATACAGCAGGAAAAGCACCCTCGCCACCAGCCCACTCAGTCCCTGCAGCCGCAGGAACCCAAGCACCAGGATTAATGGCTGCATCAGGACAAAGTATGTTTTCCTGTTTCTTCATCTGGGTTCTGTACTTTGTATTCTAGATTGGATTTTTTTATTGAATAATTGTGTCTGCTACAGGTGCTATTCGATTTTCCCCTGCTGGATTACAGCACCGCATATCTGCAGAACTAAACTACTTGGGTGCCATGGAGGAATCTGTTAGACAGCTTTGTGATGTGGAGCGTGTCCGGGGAATTTCACTTGCACAACAAGAAACCGTTTCCCTGGCACAGATCCTAAAGGTAAGATCTGACACTGCCTCTCCTACCTAACTAAGGGTTATGCTATGCACGGTTGTCAATTTTTGTGTTTTAATAAAGCAAGGGAAGAATCATGTTCTAAACAAAGCAAGAAATTAAAAATAAAGACAACATATCGTTTTGCTTGTTATACTGTAATGTTGGATTGCTTTAGGATTCTTGCACAACAGACTGTGTTTTTTCCTTTGTTTTGCTCCATTTTTCCAGAGCAGTCAAAATGAATGGGTATGAAAAAATGTAATTGTTTTAGTGGGGCTCATTTATTGTTCTACTAGGGAGGAAGGCATAAACGTGTTTTTTTTTTTTTTTTTTTTTTTTTTTAACTAGCATACTTAAAGCACAAATTTAGTTTAACTTTCCTTTGTTTCTTACAGTCTCAACAACAACGTCATGAGCAAAGTATGGCTGCTCTGAGACTTCAAGCGGAACAGGAGGCCCAAGCAAGTATGAGGCAGCTAGAGGAGGCACGTCACATTGCAGCACAGGTAAGGAAAATCCTATGAATGTGATCTTCTGGGGCAACTGCATCAAGTGGGGGAATAGGCTGAAGGTGTGAACCCTTACCGTTCAACGAAATGAAAGGCAAACATCTTTGTGTGTGATGCACCCACACCCACACACCACCCAGCCCCCCTTCCCGAAAACTTGACCAAACTGAGAGGGATGTGCTTCTAATCCTAGCATCAGTTTGAAACAGGAAAGCAGGGGCACTGGCAGAAACACCAGGGATGTCACACAAAGGAAGCAATACAAAGAGAACTACCTGAAATGCCTGGCTGATCCTGCCTGGTTCTGCCCTCCCCTCTGTAAACTGACCACGGTTTATCATTTTATGCTGGATGCATGTAAACTGACCCTGAAACCCTGGTCAGTTTACGTGTTTCCTGTTTACAGCTCGCAATTCACACTATTCTCTGTTGATTAATGTAATCTGTCTCTGTCTATGCCCTGTTTAAAAAATAAAAAAATTGCTGCTATACACCTGATTTTTAGAGAACCGATCAGCAATCACGTGACCGGCCGGCTCTCTCCTCCTCCTTTCTTAACTGATGTCAGCGGGGCCGCTGCAGCTCTCGGGCCGAGAGGAGAGAGCTGGCCAGTCACTTGATCATCGCTCTGAAATCAGGTATATAGCTGCATTTTTTTATTTTTTTATTTTTTTTTTTTTTTAAGGCACCAACACCGGTGCAGATTACATTATTAAGCAGAGAGGATAGTGTGAATTGTGAACTGTGGGTTAACAACCCCTTTAACGCAGCAATTGATATAAGCTTTCATAGAATTATAATGGTGACAGAGATGCACATATTTTAAATTGAAGAAAGCAGGAAAGCTCTGGAAAAGGCAATAGGGGAGTTGTGTACTTACAGTATATTCAGACTTTTTTATTCTTATTATAATTTAAATGTGTTAGTTCACCTTTTACTTTTCCCAAAAAAGGCGCTATGCGTTTCAGTGTCCTCAACACATAATTCTGTGCTCAATTTTGCAAATAAATGCTTACTTTTAAAGTTGCCCACAGATAGGACATACTCAGGGTTGGATGTGCATTCCTTAATACTCATGGACAAGCGCTCTTGGCTTTGTTGCCTATCCATGTATGCACAGTCCACTCTCTCTAGTACTCTTGCAGAACTCTGAGCTTCGAGAGAGGGGCTGCATGGATGGAGAATAAGGCTGAGAGTGTATGTCCTGCCATATGCAGGATGGAGAGTGGAGGAAAATGATATGAGCAGTTTGAAAGGTAAACATTTTATTTGCAAAAACGAGGACCGCATATTACTGTATTAAGGACATTGTAATGAATAGGATAATTTTTAGGGAAAGTAAGTAAAGGTGGACAAACCCTTTAATAAATTTCCCTATTATATCAAAATAATCTGCCTAAAATATAAGATCAGTAAGCATCAGTAAAATGTAGCAGAAACCTCTATAACCATGTTCGTAAAAAATGACGATAGAATAAAGCTTTAACACAAAGTAAGGCTCTGTAATTTTACTGTAATTTTCAAATCTTTTTTGGCAACTGTCAATTTTTAGAAAAAATACATTTACCTTTTTTTTTTTTTTTTTCTTGCCAAAACCCTTTCCCTTTTCCTTGTGGGGATTAAGAGCAGGTTGTCGGGTGTATGTAATTCCCTTGTGTTTGCCCAAGAACTAATACACAAGATTATTATTGCAAGGGCTGCACGAACCTGATGCGGAAGCCACTTCCATTTTAAGGGGTGCAATAGTTGTGCTTTTTCTGTACTGCTACTTCTGAAATACTACTTGAAGTGTTCTAATGTAATTTATCATGTCTAATAAGGCTTATTAACCCACAGACACAGGCAGAAATGCTTCAGCGTTTCCAGAAGACATTAGAAGCATCTGCATCTCAAAATGTGGTCCAGACGCAAGAGGTAGGTGAAGACTTCATAGTCTCAGCCCATCATCTGGTAGATTTGGTCCATAGAATACAGAAAGCTTTGGTTATAATTCTCCTATTTTTTGTGTTATGCACATCCCATTCTTTTCTGGAACTGATCTTTTGTTCCCTATAGGAGGCAAGAGTCATTATATGAGCCCTCAAATCTGTAAATTTTTCATTTTCCTTTATACTTTTACACAGTCCTATGCGCAGTCCTTATCTCTTTTGTCTAAATTGTATGATTGCACTCTACAAGTACTGTCAATTAATAGGAAGGAAAGAATGACAACACCCCTGGCCTCTGTAAGTAATAATATATCTTCCTTTCCCTTAGACTGTGGACCATGATTACTTGTCTCCTACCAGCTCAGATCCTGCTGCCATCTCTCCCCTTGAACAACAGAAGCGCCAGCGTTCACGTAGTATTAGGTATCGCATTGTTTGTTTTTAATTTGTTATAATGTTTAATACATTCAGATATACCTTTCTATATAAATATATTTTTAAGATAATAAAAAAAACTTTAATTGAATAATCATTTATTTTTTACACAGAACTTTGTAGCCATTTTTTTCACATTTTGGCTTGATTATTATGTGCTACCAGGAAGTTCTTAGTACAGCTAGGTGGATTAGGCTCTTTGTGGATCATGGCTTAGTATTTGTTCTTTTTATGCTAGGAAAAAAGGTTCACGCTCTGCTTCGCCATCATCCCAGCCTCCAAGCAGTGTGTCCAGCTTTAAAGAGAGATCTCATAGGTATGTAGATCATATACGCTGCTATTGCTGGGGGCTGTGTATCTTTCCTGGCTGTGTTTGGTAACAAATGTTCTTATTGCTATGTGGGATTTTTGCAGTAGCAGCAGTGAGCAGGACAGTCCACCACCATCATCCGTCAAGGAGGAAATAATCAGTCAGAGAAACCTGGAGGAGAGCATCTCTGAAGAGCTACCAATGCCCGAGGGTAGTGCGTTAAAGGGGGACAGCAGCATATCTCTTGATGATGATAAAGGTTTGTGTAGGTCACGAGAGGAACTTTACATGTTTCTTGTTAATTAAAGGGTATGTGTGATCTAGTTAAAAATACATATAAGCAGTGTATCTCTGTAGTACCTGAGCATTTCCTAATGTTTTTTATGGCATTAAAAATGCAGAAAGTTCTGAAAAATGCCTAATAACCCTACCAAAAATCCTGTGAGCTCTTAACTACCCGTTTATTAGCTTGCCCCTCTTCTGCATTGATTCCTTCCTAGCAAACAACACTGCGACCTTGACTCGCAAGAACTTGCTAACACATGTTGTAAGGAAAGGGTCCTTTGGAGATATAGACTTAGGTGGTATGCCTGCATACATCGAAAATTACCCCTACATGATCATAATACATCATGGCATTTCATGGCATCACAAGGAATGACCAAAGCCTTTTCTGGTTCTAGGAACAAGCTATGAGAATAAAATACTATTGGGACATGCTGTTGATGGGGGGTTGGGGATAAATTTGGATCATGTCTGGGGATTAACTTTAAGCCCTGGTTCACATTGCAGTTATTTGGCATGCGATTTGACATGTCAAATTTGTGGCACTGCACTGATTCCCAAACGTAGTTTCTGTACTACTTTTGGCAACTTCGGGTGCGATTTCAATAGACATCTGTTCAGAAACCCGCAACGATGTCTCTGAAATCGCCCCCGAAGTCGGGACTGACATGTGGGAATGAAATCGTGCAAGTTCAACTGAACTCGCACAATTTCATTCCCGCTGTCAGTGTGAACCTAGGCTAAAGGGGACTTATTATTATTATTATTATTATTATTAATTTTATTTTATTTATTATTAATTTTTTTTTATTTTTTTTTACTCTTAGGGCTCTTTCACACATGCGGACCGTTCAGGTCCGCCTGCCAGTTTTTCAGGCGGACCTGAACCAACGCTCCATGGAGTGACGGAGCTACGGATGTCAGCGGTGACATGTCCACTGACATCCGCTCCACTAAATCCCAGGCAGATGGAAACCCCATTTTCCACCTGTCTATCGGATCAGATAAAAAAATGACAGGCACATCCGTTTTTATCTGTTCCACTATAGAGGAGAGTGGGGCTCTGACAGGTCCGTCTCTGCACAATGAGCAGAGACGGACTCCGCCGGCTCAGCGGGGATCAGCGGATCAATCCCTGCTGAGCAAGCAGAGTCTGTGAAAACGGACATGCATGTGTAAAAGAGCCCTTAAATAGACAAGTTGGATCCGTTAAATGTCATTTAAATCTGCATCAAGTAATCCCTTTATTTTTTTTGCATGTATATAAGGGATGCAGAGCACATGGGTTGTGCTTCACTCTTTCTGTGTTGATTGACCAGAAACACCTCTGAACTTTATGGAAACCTGTGAAAGTGTTTCTGCCCATATTGTGTTCAGCAACAGAACAGACAGCAGGTGTCTTAAACTTTAAACCTGCTTCCACCCCCAGTCCAAACTATACGAACTACCCTGTAATGGAAAGATGTCTATTTTTTCCTATCACAAAAGCGCTCTAGTCCAGTCATGTGATCTCCCCAGCGGCCGGGTTCTGTGAAAAGGAAAAATCATTGACAGCTGAAATGCCTATGCAGTGACATCACCCGTAGGCTTACTATGGGGCATCCGTTGTCGGCTGTCCTTCCTTTATACTGACGCCAGTGCTGGGAGCCGATCATGTGATTGGACCAGAGTGCCCTCAGAGGTAATACAAGGTAGTTAGTATAAGATTTAGAATGGGCATAGGAGCAGGTTTAATATACAATAGTATTTGACTGGACGTCTACTTAAGTATGATTTCATTTCCTTGATTGTTTTTTTAATGACACACCATAATATGACATGTTTCCCTTTCTATGAGAAGCATACACAATTGTACACTATTTTTTGTCATTGGCAAAACTGTGTTAATAATTATAGATTTGTAATTGAAATTGGTATTATCCTTAGGTGTCAGCTCAGCAGTTCCTACCAATGAAGAAGGCATTGAGGAATTATCGTTCCGTTCCCTGCTTCCCTCTGAATACCACAGGCGTGGTAGCTTGGAGAGACAGAGAAGTCGGCGACATGAATCTGATGAGGAAAGCACCCCTGATAAGGTGAAACAGGAGGTACAGGTTTGAGAAGTGGTAACTATAATGCCGTTTAGGCCTTGTTCACATGGGTGTACTTAAGCGTACACCCATGTCAAGGCCGTGTTTACCCACACAGAGATGCACAGATGTTCTGTGTGTCCCTGTGCAGGCAGTCTTATTTATGTCAATTGGGACACAACGGGTGCACAGACAAAGCCACTGTTTGCAATTTGATAGCCGTATGGGTCAGGTCCCCAGATGCAAGCAGTGTGTGCATGGATGTCAAATTGAGATTAGCGGCTGTGTCCGTGCAGCTGCTGCATTCTAATTTGACATGAATGGGACTGCCTGCATGGAACACCGCTTAAGTATACCTTTTGTGAGCAAGACCCTAATATGTATCTAGTAATCACATATGCATATGAATCTTGCACAGGAGCTCAGTGGCCCCTTTTCAAGCGGGCAGGACAGTTTTTGGAAATTCACAATGGAGATGGTACGGCAGTATATGCACGAAGGAGAAATGCGCTCTGCACACCAGGCTGCTCTTCTTCGCCTGCGTCAAAAAGCACTCAAAGAGAAGACTAAAGCAGAACTTGCTTGGCTGGAACACCAGAAAAGGTAAAACTGAATGGCTGGACGAGCTTCATGTGCCAGATGGTTGGTGCCCATAAATGAGAAAACATGCTCTCTGTGCACGGGTCTTTAGATCAGACAACATTGGCTGATAACGTGAACGTTCCAGACTCTGCCCTTACTGATATATCTCAGTACTTACAGATATTAAGTAATTAGGGTTTGAAAAAAATATATATACATTTTGGTAGTATAATAACTGTAAACCTCCTTTTGAACAATATTTTTTTTTTTTTTTTTACTTATTTACGAACACATTAACCAGTTGATATTGCCTCCTTTGTCACTTAACAAAGAGTCAGTAGGGTTCTTTATAGAGCCAGAAATGTATAGTCCATGAAATCTCAATGGTCTTGGCAAAAAAAGATGCAAGACAAAGTCATTGTCCAGTAAGGATCTCCATCCCTTATAGAGCTTAAGGTGATCTGGCATGGGAAGTTGCCTGAAACTGCTTACTTTTATTTCTAATCATTTTGCACAGTAATACTGTGTACTAACTATGCTTTCTTACCAATTTATCTGATGGCCTGTACTGTTACCTGACGCGTCCTGCAATCCCTCTCCTTGAAGGCTAGAACTTTTAAGTGGACATTACATGTCTGAAACCTACAAAAAACATTTTTTTGGCTTTATCTGCCAAGATATTTATTTTGTGTTTTGAATCTGACACGTGCTTTAAAGCCTAAGCCCGGGAAAAATTAAAAACAGTGCTGCACTCACACTGCAAGGGTTAATGGCTTGTTTTGTCTAGGATAGAGGAGGAACCCTCCCTCGGCAGATAACGCTTGCCCACGCTCCGGCAATGGACTGTCCCTTGGCGTCATTACATCTAATGCAGGGCTATGGGCCCTGCTTTGGTCTTCATGACGTCCGGATCCTGGAGCACAGGGGAGGACAGGCTGCAGGGACAGGTCTATCTGTGGCAGGAGCAGGGATTGAGCAAGTCGATTCTTCATTTTTTGCCCACCCCCCCCCAAGGCCTAAATGAGCAATTAACCCTTGCAGTCTATTTAAAGTCTATGTAAATTGATTGCGCCATTTCTGTGAACTACAAACTACAGTGTTTAATGGCTGACAGAAGGCACTGTGACTGGTCCTGGACAGCCTGCATTCTACACTATCATTAAAGTGCATTTATTTTCAAAACTTTTTTTTTTTTTTTGGATGGCAGATTTCCTGTCGGGTTTTACTGCCATCTGGTGCTCCATTAGAGAGATTTCCTCTTATTACCGTTGCAGGGGACAACCTTTTTACCAGACAGGTAGTAAGGGGAAACTCTCAACATTCATTGGAACTATCAATGAATCGTAATTCGCCACATCTGATTTCATATAAACACCATTATAGCCTTTCTTATTATTTGCATGTGTTTTTCAGAAATTTGCGTGACAAGGGAGAGGATGACAAAATGCCACCATTGAAGAAAAGACAAAGAGGGCTTTTATTGAGACTCCAGCAGGAACAGGTATGTTTAACTAATAAAAAGAGAACCTAAAATCTTTGATAAATTTTTATTAATTTTTTTTTTAATTGTCTTGAATACAAATTTTCTGTTTAGGCGGAAATCAAGCGATTGCAGGAAGCAAACAAAGCGGCTCGTCGTGAAAGGCAACTTATCTTGAAACAGCAAGAAGAAATTCAGCGTATCCAGAACAGCACACTGCGGCTGCAAGAGAAGCTCAAATCTGCAGAGAGTGGGCAGCTGGTGTGTAATTCTTTTGGCTATTTTATGTTTATTTTTTGACTGCATGCATAGTCGGATGGTACAATATAAGACAGATTGGACTGAATATATTGGTCTGATCTACAGTTGGTTCTTTTTTTTTTTTTTTCTCCTTAGGTCATTCTGACCTTTGCAAAAAATTGGCACAACCCACATTTTGCTTTTAGAATATACTTTCCTAAGTTAAAGGAGAAGTATGGCCAAAGGTATCCCCTTGGGTCACAGGAATGCACTTAGTTCTGCACTCCTCTGACCCAGAAACGGCCGACTTGGTCATGGCTCACTGAAGACCAGGAACCGAGCGATCAGTGGTCTTTGATCGCTCAGTTCAATGGGGCGACATGCAGAATCCACCTAGGTGAGTATGATTGTTTTTTTTCAAAACCCACATTTCTCTTTAAAAGAAAGAAAGAAACGTTTGAAAGATATTTGTATACCTATCTGTATGGAGTTTGCATGTTCTTGTGGTTCATGAGTTTCCTCTGGGTAATCCTGTTTCCTCCCACACTTCAAAGACATGCTGTTTGGTTAATTGGCTTCCTTGCCATCGACCCCAACAGCTGATTGAGTCCTTTGAGTCCCAAGGGAAAAAGTATTGTAGAAATATATAAATAAAACATTCCACATTTATTTATTATGTTCTACTGATATCAGTTTTTTTTTTTTTTTTTTTTGTTTAATCTTCACAGAAAATGCACAGCCTAGAATATTATAACTATAGGCAAAACTTTTTTATTTTTTTCCATTTTGGATAAAGTCATCAAGTGTTAAAACCCCTCTTACTGCCACTGTCTCCTGCAGACAGGCTAGGAAAGAGCTGAGTCACATGACAGCTGTATATAGATTAGGCCAAAAGGTCCTTTTTTCTTTATTTTTTATTTTTTTTTTATATAATGAAAATAATTATAGTGCCATCATCCATATACAGAACCAGAAGAGATAACATAAATTAAACAGTGTGTGTTTAGTATCATTTTAAATGGTCAGATAAGGACTATCTGCTTAAACTTGCTTCTTTGTAAGTGAAATTGTATTTACTTATTAGAGTAGCTTTGTCTGCACTGTCATGTGTGCTCTGTTTCTGTTTTTATTTTGTGCTTGTATTTATGGGCTTTGGATATCCACAGAGCTGTCGTGGTACCATTTGTACATGAAGATTTGATAGGCATTAATTGCAGCTCTAGGTAACCTTTGGCACGGCAGGAAGGGGATTCACTCTGATGTAATACACACGGTATCCCAAATGGGTACTTCTTTTCAAACTGAAAGTTCCCTTTTAACTGTACAAATAAGTAATACATGTTAGTATAATACAGGATTATTTGTGTGAATGCAATCATTTTTTTCTTATGCAGGAACAGCCCAGTGAAGGGGATGTTCGACTCAGTCCATCATCAAGCCGCATTCCTTCCGATGCGGGGAGCCGGAGCCCCTCTCCTGTGTCAGTCTCTGGTAGTGAGACCAGCAGTATCATGCAGAAGCTCCGCAAAATGCACAGTCACATGGATGCCAAGTAACTATAGCTCCTTGTATTTTCTGATCAGCATATATATCATTACTGATCTATTGTTTTTTCTATACTATCGTCATTGCATAATAAGAAAGCTTACATCTGAATGTATGCCTGGTGTCTCCAACCATCTTTAGACATTGTAATTTTCTCTTTGCTCAGCTTTCTATGCCATTAACTATGAGGGAACTCCATGTAAAAACAAATTGTCAGAGTAAAACTGTTACTTGTGAAAAAATACATTACAATAGTCCTCAGTATTCCAAGACCAGTGTCTGGGACACAGGCAAACTACCAAATGTGTTTTACTGCAAGGAAAACAATGGAGTTGCCATTTTAAAAAGTTCTCCCATGTGGTTGCTTTAAACATTTGTAGTCTACATGTGTCTGCCACATTGATTACTTGTTTTTATGTGTCTCTGATTTGTTTAGTGTTTTATAGTTTATCACTTGTCATTAAATCTAGACTGTAATTGTATTTCATTTTATTCTAGTTAAGGAAATCAGTGCCCCAAAGTGCCTTCACATATATTTTAGCTTTGTATTATGGTGCCTCTTTATTCCCCAGAATTGACCTTACCATGGGGCATGCACTTCACAACAAATACCCATCCTTCAAGTTTAACACCTCCTTTGACTTTCATGGAACCATCCAAAGATACCTGTGATAACATAAAAAGAGCAAGTCTCTGTGCCTAGTCTTTCTAATGGGAAGGAGAGAATAATTTGCAAGATCTCTACTCCCAGTGAAACTCTTGAATTGACCTTTATTTGATGTTCTGTCCCCCATGGAGAGTGCCAGAAAGATGTCAGAACATGCATGGAACACTAGCTGGGTTTAGAAAGTTCCCAGGGTGCCAGGAAACACTACAGTACAAAACTAGAAGTATACAGGAGACAACTTTGGGTGTCTTTCACAAAATAAATTCCAAGTTTAGTTTTAATGACAAGTATATTTATATGCTCAGAAATTTGTACCTGCTTATTTATCATGCCATGTGTTTCATTCTGCACTGTTCCTTTGTTTTCAAACCTTATCCCTGATCTTTTCATGATTCTCTTTCTCACCTTAAATAATTAGATCTTTGTAACTTCCTTGCCTCTATCAATTGCACTCTGCTTGGCATCCTCCAGGATCCCCGCTGTGGTCCTGTCCTTGCAGACCTTCGGCTGTTCCACTCTGTTGTTCTGTGTCACTCTCTTGGTAAACTCTTGCTCCTTCTCTTATAGAGACATCTGCCCTGTTCACTGCTTCTTCTCTGTCTTTACGCCCCAGCACTGGGCCTCTCTCAGTGTGTGCTTTCCCAAACTTCACCCCAAATTCCAGCTCTATATCTGCCGCCAGCTGCTCAGGTAACGGCACTGCTCCCTCTGCTCCCTGCACTGTGTGAGGGGGGTAGGGAGGTGCTATAGTGGTAATGAATCCTGGGGGCATGACCGTGTGCTGTTGGGGGGGCTAGTGAAGGCAGAGCATGCGGATGTTGTGTCTCCTACCTCCTCCTTCCTCTGCTTGCTCTTCCCTCATCCCTCCCTATCCTGGGTGAGTTGTGTCTTTTAAAGTAGCCATGGGTCTAACTCCAAAATCTTTCCTTAGATTCTTAACGAAGCGGGAACAGCAGCTGGTGCAGAGGAGGTTGCATGCACAGGAGCTTCTGGAGTGGAAAAGGAGGCTGGATGCTGAAGAGCTGGAAATTAGATGCATTGAGAAGCAGGCACTGGCTGCTTGGGAGAAACCAAGGGCTAAAACCAAAAGTCAGAGCACTGAGGGAGAAGAGAGTGTGCATGAAGGTAAGAGATCCATGTACTGATGGATTGTGTTACATTCAATTAGAATTTCAGAATTTGTGTGTGTGTGTGTGTGTGTGATCTGTATATGTCATCTATGCTTTTTAAAGCACACCTGTCAGGAAAGGAACATGAGGGGTTGGCAACCTTGGAACTCCAGCTGTTTTTGAACTACAAGTCCCTCGAGGCATTGCAAGACTGAGAGCAAATGGCATGGCTCCCAGAGGCATGATGGGATTTGTAGTTTCACCACAGTTGGAGTGTCCAGGTTGCGTACCCCTGCTATAGATCTTTTTAAAATGCTAGCTTACTGCCCATTATACTGACCTATTTACTTCCCGAATCACTGACTTGGAACATCAATGCGCATCAGAGAAATGTTCAAAGTCCTTTTTTGCATCCTTGTTCTATGTCAGCAACTCACAGAATTTAAACTATACTCGTATGACACTCGCTGAGACTGCAAGTACTGAACTCTTCTTTTGAAAATGTTAGTTTTCTGGCTGTTATGCCTGACTTTAGTGCAGACTGAATCATTGACCTGCAAAGTTTATTTACAACACGCCCCTTCCAGGACTTTGGCTCTAAAGTACCGTATTTATCGGCGTAGAACAGACTTTTTTCTCCTTAAAATAAGGGGGAAATCGTGGGTGCGTGTTATACGCTGATCTGCGCTGTCTGTGGAGCGCCGCCGACATTTACCGAGCCGAGTGTACTGTGTACTCGGCTCCGCTTGCAGTCACGCCCAGTCCCACCTCCTAGCCTTTACGTCCTTCCATTGGCCCGGTGTTGTGTCCATCATGGGAGCCGGGCCAAGGGGCGGGACGGGGGCGTTACTGCAAGCGGAGCCGAGTACACTTGGCTCGGTCTATGTCGGCGGTGAGAGGAGCCAAAGATCGCAAGGGCAGTCAATTTAAAACAAAACCATGCTGCAATTTTTTGGGAAGGCTGCTGGGGGACAGTGGAAGGCTGCATTGATGGGCATTTAAAACGTTTTTCCCTTAAACTTGCCTCCTAAACTTGGGTGCGTGTTATACGCCGATAAATACGGTACTTGTCAAGCACTGCAAGTAACTAGCATTATCAAAAGAGGCCAGACCTTCAAAAGTTTCTCATGACAGAGTCAATTTAGGCAAAAGGTCAGCATGGCAGCTGGGACAGCTAGAACATTCAGAAGTACAGCTTACATGTTTCAAGACGGGTGTCTACTAACTTTTGCTTGTTATAGTAATGCACGTTATTTTAGGTTTTTATTCACACTTGTTTAAATTACTGCGATTTTTATTTTTTTAAATAACCTCTTTCAACTTCTAATATAACAGCCTCGATGCAGTACTTTTAAAAACAGTTATATACTCGCAAAAAAATTTATAAAGAAATGAAATGCTTGCCTTAGAACGAAGCGCCAGCATCATCTCCCGGTCACCGCCGAGGGAGCTGACATGTTCCTTCTGTGTTGCTTCCGGGTTCGCGGCTCCCGTGCTGTGAGTGTCCGAAGCCGTGATGTCACTTTCCAGGAAGGAGCTCTGATTTTCCGGCAGCATCTGCCGGACCTTCAGAGCGCATTCGCCGCTGACATCAGCGGCTGCATGCAAGGTGACTATCTCCTAAACCGTACAAGTAAAAATGTGAAAGCTGGGTGTACAAGCGCTTTAATCCCTAAAAATGGCAAAGCCGTTTTTGCATTTTTGCACACATTTAAAACCATTATTTTAGGTCTGAAGCTTAGTTAAGACCCCCCCCAAACATTCTATATTTGAATATATATATCTGAAAGCAGACACCCTGGAGAATAAGTTAGTGGCAGTTCCAATTTTTTATGTCATGCAATATTACTTCTTCAAATGGTTTATCAAATGCAAATGTTCAGTAAAAAAAACTCATCTGAAAGTCAACGGTAAGCTTCTGAGATATACACCTCCTACTGCTACCAATGTATGTTATACATCGGTGGAAATACAATGTTAGCACATTCCTTTTTATTATCAGACCTGCTGAATTCATAATCCAACAACAGGCGTTGCTTCACAACTTCACCTTTTTTAAAGTACACCAATATTGAAATGATAAAAAAAAATTACATTAACCCTTTTGTGTCACTTCAATAAGACAAGTTAATTTTAAGGAGTTTTATTTTTGTAGAGAAGAGGAGCCGGGAGGACTCCCCAACTCCAGCGAGCCCTGCAACACACACAAGGACCTCTTTAAGTCCTCCACCAGAATATTTATCCTCAGAGAGCATCGAACCATCAACCATCGCTGAACAGATTCATGAGCAGAGTGGGGAACACAGCAGCATCTCTGAAGATCTGGTCTTTTCTGCTTTTAGCAAGAAGGTATTTGCATACAACAAAACTTATAAAAAGTATGTTCTGTTCAGATAAACCTAGCTTGAAGTGTTGGTGAAGCCCTGAACACAAGTGTAAAGGATAATTTGCAAGCATGTAGTGAGAGCAGCTTTCTGTATACATGTGAACCAGTAGTGGTGCAAAAAAAGCCAATCAAGAAATTAAAGCATAATCTAAGTTTTTAAAACACCCAGCTGATTTTTATTTACCAAAGTTACAATCACAGGAGCAGCCAGTGCATTTTTTTGGGGCTCACCAGTCCCCCTTCATCAGGGCTCGTAGTGGAAGCACTAAAGACAATGTGTCATACCAGATTGGCATGATATGGGTAAAAGCTGGTAGGTTGATTGGCTCCTTTCTAAGTTGGCCCTAGTTTGTATATGTATACATTTTGAGATTGAGACTTTAGATTATAAGCTCCTTGAGGGCAAGAATTGATGTGAATGTACAATATATATGTAAAACGCTGCGTAAAATTGTCAGTGCTATATAAATGCCTGTAAAAAAAATAAACGCAAGCGCAGGAAGGTTCATTCATGGCCCTGTCAGACTTGTATGCCCGCCATATAGTTACATAGGTAGCTAGGCTGAAAAAAGACACAAGTCCATCCAGTTCAACCATAAAAAAAAGAAATAATAAAAATAAAAAATATCGTACAATCCAATATACCCAATTCTATGCCCACAGTTGATCCAGAGGAAGGCAAAAAAAAACCCCAACAGAGCATGCTCCAATCTGCTACAGCAGGGTAAAAAAAAAAACTTCCTGTTCCCCCAAGAGGCAATCAGATTTTCCCTGGATCAACTTTACCTATAAATGTCAGTACCCAGTTATATTATGTACATTTAGAAAGGTATCCAGGCCTTTCTTAAAGCAATCTACTGAGTTAGCCAGAACCACCTCTGGAGGGAGTCTTTTTCACATTTTCACAGCTCTTTTACTGTGAAGAAACCTTTCCATATTTGGAGATGAAATCTCTTTTCCTCCAGACATAAAGAGTGCCCCCTTGTCCTCTGTGTTGACCGTAAAGTGAATAACTCAACACTAAGTTCACTATATGGACCCCTTATATATTTGAACACGTTGATCCTATTCCCCCCATATTCTCCTCTTTTCAAGAGTGAATAAATTCAGTTTCTCTAATCTTTCCTCATAGCTGAGCTCCTCCATTCCTCTTATCAGTTTGGTTGCCCTTCTCTGCACTTTCTCCAGTTCCCCGATATCCTTTTTGAGATGTATACGCTAGCTACTCCTGTAATTTTGACTTTACCACATAAAGTATGGATTTGGATTAAGTAACAATAAGTAAACAAATACTAAACTGAGTAAGCAATTTTTTTAAATTAAATTTTCTGTGATACTTATGAAAACCTCATGTTGAAATGTGATTAAAATGTTAGTATTTTTCCATATATTACCTTTTTATATTAGTCTCCTCTTTACAGCAGTGTTCTCAGCCCTCCTGCCCCCCTTTCATTTTACAGACCCATCTCTCCATCCCCTCCTTTAGATCACAGACCACCTTCACATCTGTCCCCCTCAACCTCCACCTTACATCAGTCCCCTTCACATCAGTCACAGTGGGGCTGATTTATTAAAACTGGAGAGTGCAAAATCTGGTGCAGCTTTGTATAGACACCAACCAGCTTCCAACTTTTTTTTGTCAAAGCTTAATAGAACAAGCTGAAGTTAGAAGCTGATTGGCTACCAGATTTTGGTGCACAGCTGCACCAGATTTTGCACTTTCCAGTTTTAGTAACTCAACCCCAGTGTGTAACCTGCACCCCTTGCATCAAAGTCTCACAGTTCCATTCACATCAACAGCCATTCCCCCCTTTACACCAATCCACATTTCCAGTCACAGGCCCCTTCACAGCAGGGCAGAGGGCGATAGGTGCACCAGGTCTGGATGGAGGTCAAGAAATGCCCAACTTTTCAAGTTAAGAAGCAGGTGTTTGGTTGCTAGGACTACCCCACATCCTAGCAACCTATCACCCACTTGTTAATTTCAAAAGCTGGGCAGCTCCTGCCCTCCGTTCACTCCTGTCACACCTCCCACCATTGGCCCTGCTGTCAGAATTATAGTAATGATGACAGTGCGGCAGGGTGAGACATCTGAACACCCAGGCAGCCTAGTGGCGCAGCCACAGTCCAGATAGGAATGTCAAATGATCCACCATTAGACTATTTGTTACACATGTGAACATCCCCCTTAAAGCAAAATAGATCTTTTGTAGAACAGTTTGTCATCCACTTGGACCTATAACTTTATTTGGACTAATATTTTATAATTACTGCTGATTATGACCTACAGCCTCTGCATCGCTTTTAGATGTAAACACAGAATGAACTTGCACACTGATAATGTTAATGTGTATGATTTTACAGTCTCCACCTAGGAGCAACAAGTCCCCAACAGAATTAGAATCCAGCAAGGAGAGTACAAGATCTGGGAGACAGAAAGTGCACCTTACCTTGAGGCCTCAGCAGCTTTCTCACACTTGGTCTGAGGAATCCTTGTCTATGACACATTCAGGTAATAGGCTTTTTTATTGTTTTATTCATTCTCAAGTTTTCTATTGCTAATGGGGCTAATTGAGCTGCCATGCCTCACAACATACTTGTAACCAGCACTTGGCACCAAAATGCACCAATGACCTGGTTAATTGTATATTACAGTGCCCAGGACTTTTATTCATGAACCATGGGTTATAAGCAGGCTAACTTCCGGTTATTGGACATTGGCAAAAACTTGCTAAGTCCGCCCCTAGTGTGCATTCATATAATCTGCCTACTCCATGAGACTCCATTTTTTTTTCTTGTGTTCTTAGGTGATGGACCTGTTCTCATCTGGAGAAATATTTCTATTTTTCAGCTATTCGGTATTTTTCTTCTGATGCTTCTATCATGGTCTGGCTGCGTATTGCCCTAGGCTATTTATCAGTTTTTGGATTGGTACCCCTCAGTGTTACCTCGGGGACCATACCCGGGTGGCCTGTTTTGTTTGCTTCAATCACTGTATCCTGTGTTAAATACTCCCCTTGACATGAAGTGCAATGTGTGTAATGTGACATGTTGCTTCAGACACTGGCTTCTGCATGGGAAGCTCATCTTGGTACTTGGTGCAACGCATTGAGTTGGCCACAGGGTGCTATACAGGTCCAGGGCCATGGCCCATCACAATGGAATCTAGTCCCTAAAGACCCTTTTGAGGGAATGTCCACCATTATAGGGGAAGTCTGGACCTTGTATACAGTCAAGCATCACAAACTGGTAAGACAGAGTCATCCTGTATAGTTCAGTTACTGTGTGAATTGGGGCTGTTTTTAGAATGTTTTCAAACTTAGTGGTAAGATTCCCCAGATTTTACATCACACCACATGCACACCTTAATGCCACTTCTGCCTAGAGCCCTTATAAAGTACTTGGGTGCTTTCTCCTTCCCCTTGAGGATTAGTTGCAGGACGGTCTACTCCTGGGTTACCATTTGGCGCAAGCCTTTGACCCCAAAAACCTTCCAAGCCCACCCAGCAGCCCTCTGTTGGCCTTCATTACAGCCTGGATTTGAGCTTCTGGCTCCAGTTTTTTTCTTTTGTAGCCCCTGAAAAAAAAAAAAAAATGTCCATCCCTGCCCCATCCTTGATTCCTACCCTCTAATCTGCCAGACCTTTGTGCTACACTGGATCAAGTTTTCAGACAGAAGGAATGGAAATCCAAGTTCCTGAGGAAGAAAACTTCAGAGGGTTTTTCTCAAATCTTTTCACGGTTTCAAAACCAAATGATGGCATTTTGTCACATTTTGGACCTTAAACCCTTAGAAATATCTGCATGTACAAACATTTTGCATGGAGTTTGCAAGATTTGTTATTTATTTTTTCAGAGCAGGGGAATTTCTGGAATCATTGGACATCCAAGATGCTCATCTTCTTTCTCGTATTTTCCACCCACCAACACTTTCTATGCTTTGATGCAAGAGTCCAACACTTTCAATTTGTCGCCCACCCTCTCAGGCTCTCCAACACCAAGAGCCTTCACAATGTACTTTCACCGTTCCGGATCCTGCTAAGTTCTTGGGTCATTCATGTTTTGGGATACTTAAATGACCTGCTGCTGAAGGACTGCTTAGCCATGGTCTTGTCTTCCAACATTCAAAGGAATGTCCAGCGTCTTCAACCCTTTGGGATCTATGATCATCTTCAAGGAGTCTACCCTCATGCCTCTCCTTTGACTATAGTGTCAGGCACTGGCTTTAGACATGGCCCATGCTAGTATTTTCCTTCCAGAGGAAAAGATTGCGTCTGAGATCCAGCTGTCGGCCTCTCAGATCAACCAGGCATTCTCATCTGCAAGAGGACTCTGGGCCTCAAGAAGATGGCCTCCACATTGAGCAAGAAACAGGGCAGGTTTATGACCAGATCCAGGAATCTCCTAACCTTCGCAGTTGATGCCCAGATGATTCCTTGGATCCCATTTAGCATGGCCCATGCATTTCCTTCAATGAATCTACTACCTTGACTGCTCCACAAGATAGAGGGAAAATTTAATCCAGTGATCTTTTTCGCTCCTAATTGGCTCAGGAGAAAATGTACTTCTTGTAAGCGCTACCATTGCACTTGGAAGGTCTATTTTTGCTGGTGCAAAAGCAGGCACCTCAACGCCCGGAAATATTCTATTCCCTGCATATTGGCTTTCCTGTATTCTGGTTTGGCTCTTAGTAGTCTAAAGGAACAAGTTTCTGCCTTAACCATTCTCCTATAAAAATACCTTTTGGGTTTTACACCTTCTTAACGACCTTTTATACAAGGCGTGGCTCATTTTAATCCCCCGCTCCGACCTCCTCTGTCTCCCTAGGATCTTTTGGTTTTTTGAAGACCTTACTTTGAACCCATCCAGGATATTCCATTAGACGATCCCACCAGTGGAGTGGCCTTTTTGGTGGTGGCCATTACATCTTTCAGCATGTCTCAAGTTTGCCCTTCTCTCTTGTCAAAAGCCTTTTCTTATCCTACATAGCGATAAGGTGGTCCTGAAACTGAAACCCAAACCCTCCTTCCCTCTCAAGGTGGTCTCTTCCTTTTCAACTCAATGAAGATGATTATCCTCCTTTCCCTTTTTTCTTAAAGCACACCAAGGCGATTTTTCACTCCATTGTCTAGAAGTGTTTAGAGCAGTTTTTGTTTACCTAGCTGCAACATCTTCCTTCTGGAAAGTTTACTTCCTTTTTGTGCTCCCTGAGAGTCCCAGGATGTGTCATCCCACTTCCTCTTTCACCATAGCTAGCTAACTTCGGCAGCTCATTTCCAGGGCTTATTCCCTCAAGGAAAGGGTTCCTTCCTTCAAGGCCTACTCCTACCAGATCTGTTGGTGTATATAGTTGCCCACTCCTCGGTTTATTGTTTGGAGATGTTCCATGGTCTATGACTACAAATCCTCTACTGTACAATTAAGATAATTTGACTCGCCTGTAAATATCATAATTTGGAGTACATCGCAGGACACAGGCCCCATCCCTTAGCTCCCTGTTTTTTCCTTATTGCTTGCTACAAAATTGGAGTCTTTCAGAGTGGATGGGGTTATATGAGGGTGCACAAGAGGGGTGTTCCCAGAAAAGCTTTTGCCAGTGTCCATTCACTTGACGGCTGAGGCATAAAACCCATGGTCTAGGACTACAGATATTGTGCCTTTTTATATTGTACCGGCAATTCAAAATTCTATTTTTTTTTCCATTTGTACTCTGTTCATTACATAGTGTGTGTTCACTCCTCAGAAGCCACATCTGACCAAAGCGACATTGAAGGTCGTATCAGAGCACTGAAGGAAGAGTTAAGAAAGCGCAAATCTGTTGTGGAAAACCTTAAGAGAGAACAGAAAAGAAGACAGAAAGAAAGATTGCGTGCTCAGGAAGCCATTTTACTTCAACAGCTTCAGGCAAGTTAATTTATAACAAATTAGTAAAGTTACAAATCTTGATTATGTGCTTTAGTATCAATAGGAATTCACTATTTTAATGTCCTATGTTCGTCCTTCTGGGGAAGTATTAGAATTCTCTTTACAGAAAGCTTTAGGAATCCCTTCTTATTATTTTTGAAAAACATTGCAAAACACCCTTATTTAACATAGATTGATCAATGGGAAAATAGGGTTGTAGGTCTTTTTCATGTTAGAAGTTATACAAATTATCACAATGTACAATCAAATTTAAGCTTTGTGCTATGTCTGTATAGAGAAAAAGAAACGGAAGGCTGCAAATGAAACTTTGTTTAAATTCCATCATTGTATATTTGACATATGAGCAGCTGTGTTGAGATTTGACACATGTCATTATTTCTTGTAGTCATATGATGAGTACATTCAGAAGACACAAGCTGAACTGAGCCAAGAACAAGCTACAACACCAACCAGTGTTAAGAGTGTGACTAAAGCTGACCAGGATTTTTCTGTGCAACCTGATTACCCCCAAAGGTATTCCCTGATTCAATGACTTTATTATGTGGTATGCGTTGACTAACCTATGCTCCATATTCTTGGAGGTAATTGATCATTTATTTTTGTTTCTTAGAGCTGACAGCGCTCTTTCCTATAAAGCTGAGAGCGAAGACATAAAGGACATCAGTAACAGGTCTGAAGGTAAGATATAGAGATTATTACTGTTGAAAATAATAATCTGCCAAATGTATACTGGGAATAAGGGATAAGTACTTAATTTATGTTACTTCAAGCACTTAATTTACCTTTCAGCAGAAAGCATCAAAGAAGAGAAACCTTTGGCCGGAAAGGAAGTTATAACTGAGCGTATCCCTGATGAACCTGGACTTGTATTGGAGCCTTTCACAGTCGAAGATGTCTCTGTTGCAAGTTCCCCATCACTTCCAGTCAGGGATGCTTTATCAAGCTCCGCCCATAACAGTCCTGTGTCCAGCATCCATTCAGAAATTCCGGAGGATGTTCTAGATGCGCAGAGCCATAGGTCCTTCTCACCTTTGTCAGCTCTGAGCCTTCATTTAGGGAGTGAAATTCAAAATGAGTATGTCTCCCCACAAAAAGACCACTCCTACTCTGATGATTTTGAGTCATCTGTACCATTAAAGCTGTCAGTCTCTGAAACTCCACGTGAAGAATTTGATATTTCGTTGACAACACCAGGAAGGGAGCTACACAGTGAAGTTTTAGTTGAGCAAGAAGCAGATAAAGATGAACTGAAATCAGCTAGTCCTCAACTTCTGGACATCACAGAAGTCAAGCCTCCTTCACTAGAACACCTTTCCACCAGTGATGCAACTGACCCACTTTCAGGGTTTCAGCTTGGAGACAGAGTGTTAGTAAGTGGCGTACAGCCTGGTACACTGCGTTTTAAAGGGGAGACCCTTTTTGCAGAAGGTATATGGGCTGGGGTGGAGCTTGACAAATCTGAAGGCAGCAATGATGGCTCACTTGGAGGTAGTCGATATTTTGTATGCTCGCCTCTTCATGGACTCTTTGCTCCACCACACAAAATCACTCGGCTAATAGAGGAAGAACTTGTGCCCCCATTAGCAGAAAAATGCATTTTAACAGAAGATACAGAATTTTTAAATCGGGGTGACTTAGATGGCCACCTTCCTTTAGCTGAGGACTTGGAACAAAAAACCCCAGAAAAGACCCCTTTGCAAAGTGCAGAGTCTAGTGTTTCTGAGTTACGCTCCCCTTCTATACAAGAGGAACTGCAAGTGGACATTCCTGCTGATACGGCAGTCCTGGACGAGGAGCACAAGGATCCACAGGACTCTCTTTTAGAGCTCACTGTGAAACCTCATGAGGACCTCTTTAATAAAAGAACACCAGAAGTGGGCACAATATCGGAGAGTCTTCTGCAAGCATGCCTGAAGGACACTGTTGCCTACCTCCAAAACATTCACAAACAGCGGGCACAGAAAATTCAGCAGAGCAACCACGAATTCCACACTGTTCATGCTTCAGAAGAGATCCAAATACAAGATCTGCACCAAAAACTGGTGAGTAAATTATGGAATAATCGGATTAAAGCCTAATTGCAGTCAGAATGAAAAACAAAAATCAGCACAAGGCACATAACTTGGTCAGATGTGTGCTGTTGCCTCTTCTGTTTGGTGAAATCCTCCTCCATTGATGCCCACCTCCCCCTGCCTCTTCTGGTGCAGCAGGGGTTAATAGAGCTGTGGGAGCTGCCGCTGGATCTCATCCACAGTGCCTGTTTAGGTCTGCCCTGCTCCACCATTCATAGAAGCCAGTACTACAGCTTTTATAAATGGAGGACAGATGGATGATTGTAAAGTCCACCCTCTCCTTTCATAGATTACATTTCATAGAAGCTAGAGTTAGAGTATGAATGAAGGGGCTTGAAGGAAAAGGGCAGGTATAGTCTGTCACTCTTGATGAGAGCTTGTGACAGCTCCCTCAGGTATGGTAACCCCCACCACACAGGTAGATTACAGTGGCAGGGGGTGGCATAGATGGAGGAGGATGTCACCTAACAGAGGAAATTCAAAGACCGCACAATATGTAGTGAGACTTTCAATACCCATCCAGTGATCAAATATGTGCTCATTTGAGGGGTATTGAAAGCGCCACTTTATATTGTGGTGTTTTTTAAATGTATTCATTCAGGGATGAGACCCTCCAATGACCATAGTAATAGCACCTAACAGAGGAGTCATCGGCACAAGGGGCATGTCCTATTGACTGTAGGTTATGTCTCTTGTGCTGATTGTTATGTTTTTTATTTTGCCTGCACTTGGGCTTTCAGGTTGCATTAGTTGTCTTTTTAAACACTCCTACACACCATGGCATTTAAAGAGTAAAACAAGCTCTGACTTCGTCTCTAAACTTGAACTGCAGCCTCTGGGCTACTCTGTAGATGTGACATGGGGGCTATATCAATTCTTTAAAGACTAAACAAAAAGTTTTGGGTACACCTGAGCTTTTAATGTTTTGTGTCCAAAAACTTAAGATGTATATATCAGATCTCTTTATCTCTTGCCAGGGACCTTTCCACAATACTTTTACTGAACAGAAAGTCACAGATTTTGATCCAGGCCGCAGCATACTGTCTGTCCTCGGAGAAGATGCCGACTGGTTTGAGGAAGATTTTGGCCTGAGTAGTCGTAGAAACCAACTCCTGGAACGTGCTCCTTCAGCCGGTACCGTGACAGAACCAAGTATGTTAGCACCTCGGTCTGAAGCACCTCCAAAGCCTGCTCAGCCAATCTCTCCCCCAGAGCTCATCATGGCAGTTCCTCACTCTGTGCTAGAGGTTGAGCAGCTGGTCCAGTCTGCGGTGGATGAATTGTGGGCGTGGAAACAACTAAGCTTGGACATTGCAGAGATCCGAAACAATTTCACACTTCGTGAGAATGAAGAGCAAAGCCCAGCCTACAGTGCCTATAAAGAAGTAGGTCATAGTTGTAACTGACCAATAACTCGCTAATAAGCAAATAAAGATTATCTTATGAACACAATGTGTAGCTCATCTACCAGAAATGGCTACGTGATCACATATACTGTATAGTATGTGTTGCACATGCAGGGCCACTTTGCTTTTATTTTACGCTGCTGTATTTTTGGTTCTTTGCAGATGTTGTTTGACCTGACATTGCACATATTTGAAGAGATCTGCTCTCCTGACCCCAGAGGATCTCAACCACTATGGAAGAAACCCATACGCATGACTCTGTCATATTCCCGTCGGGTGAAGGATCCCAGTAACATGCAGGAAGTGAAGGTACTGTACTGCTTATAAAATTAACTTGTGTGGTTTTATATGCATTAGCATTTTTCGAGAGCTATGTTTTTTTCTCTTTTGCAGTCTTTCCTCACAAGCGAAGTTCTTAATCTACTAAGTTTAAAGAAGGAACAAAATCATAAAATGGACTGGCAGAGGATGATGAAGTTTGGAAGGAAGAAGAGGGACAGAGTGGATCATATATTGGTAAGGAACACACTTCTTCATTGTGTCAGGGTCCATTGACACTTAAACGCTCTATTGCGGTGCATTATTGCACACACATTAAAGCATAAAGAATGGGCTGCGAATGCACCACAAAAGATGTAAAACCATACATGACTCCCTATTTTTAACAACGAGCGGAGCACAACGCACAGTATATGCTGCTGCTGTGTGTTGGGCTGTACTGTACAATGCATTGGGTTACATTCATCATGAGTGGCACCATTCATAGAGTAGGTGTGTTGCTACGATGCACATGTGAATGGGTCTCAGTGATTTGTATGTACTTAATGCTGAACTCCAGGCAAAAGACTGAGAATATTTCCACTGAGAATGTGACAGCAGGAGCAGAAAAAGGTTTCTTTATCCTGTAGTGATTGCAGACATTGTTTTTATGCAAATAAAAGGCACCTATGTATTTTGTACCTAAAAGCATGGTTTGGCTTACCTTCCAGATTTTTAATTGCATTCACAATAATTTCACCTTTTTGATTTTGGGAATAAGGGTGCTTTACAGCTATATGCATAATCATTGTCATCCCTATCACATGGGGAATGCTGTGAGAAGTTTGCTGTTTAAAGTGCATTGCTGGTTTAAAGGGTAAGTTCACCTTTACAGAAAATCTGTAAAGGTTAACTTACACTGGACCCTCGTCCGGTCCGGCTGACCTGCAGTCCCCGTGATCACTTGCTGTGAGCCATCAGGTCGCCAATTTACCGTTTCGGGGATTTGAAATCCCCACAATTTAATTTCCTATCTGTACCTCTCTGCATGTACAGATAGGAGGCATTCTAATTGGTCGGCACCATCACATGGGCTTGTAATTGCAAATAAATACCACGAAAAGAAAGCTTTTTCCGTTTAAAAATGTATATTGGGTACAGTGTTGAGTGACTGAGCTTTTAGCATTCAAAGTGTGACAATGCTCAGAGCTGAAAATTTGCCCTGGGCAGGAAGGAAGTAAGAGTGTCCAGTGTTGAAATGGGTAAAATGGTTGTAAATGCAAGACTTTTTTGCCTTAATGCATTCCCTACATGAAGGTAAAAAATGTCCCAGTAGTGGTATTGCCCCCTCACCTCCCTAAATACTTACCAGAGTCCTGTATTTATCCAGTGCTGCATCCATCTGCAGCGGGATTGGTTCTGTCTCCCCACCTTCACAAGCACAGAGACAGCAGTGGGTGGCATTGGGAGAAAGGGTGGGGTCAAGTCGCAGTGTGTGTGCATCTGAGGGTGCCCACAGCTCCGGAGAAGGCGTGCCACCATAGGAAGCTGCTTCCTATATTTACGCACTGAAAACCAGAGGATCTGAGAGTGCGGCGGGGACCCCAGAAGAGGAGGTGCAATATACAGGAACAGGTTTATTTTAATAAAAAAAAAAAAAAGTTATCCTTTTAAAAACTGCTTTAATGATATAGTGGTGGGAATAATAAGCTCAGTTTTCATGTTGGTACCAAATTACGCAAGTTATTAACTTCAACACAGTATATAGCATCATTACAGGAATACGATGACACAATAGGGGGTTGGGCAGATACACGGCGGATGAGGTTTAATATTGAAAACTGTAAAGTTATCCATTTGGGTGCCAAAAATACACATGCAAAATTCACATTAGGAAGGGCTTCCCTGAAAGAATCAGTGATGGAGAAGGATATAGGGGGTGCTTGTAGATGCCAGACTTGGCAATAGCATGCAAGTGCCAAGCTGCATCTAACAAAGCTGGCTAAATACTGTTCAAGATAGGGCTGAAACAACTAATCAATTAATCGACAATCGAATATGAAATTCATTTGATTACTATTTTCATAATCGATTAATCGGCCAGTAACCTAATGGGGTTAAAAAACACTAAAATGAGCCCTTTATAGTACAAAAAGAGAAAATAATCGCTACTGTAAATATTACTTTCACAGTTCTACAGTAAAAAATGAACCCCTTACAGTAATGATATCTGCTTTATTTTTGTACTATAAAGGGCTCATTTTAGTTTTTTTTAACCCCATTATGTTACTAAACGTCTTAGACCTGGTTCACATCTATGTGTTTTTTGGTGCTTTTTGCAGAAACGCACTACAGTTCATTTACGGTACATGGTTTCCTATAGGACACGTTCACATCGAGGCTTTTTTTCAGCCGCTACGTATTTGGAAAGTGCCAGACATTTTTTTTTTAACGCAAAATGGTGCTTTTTTTGGTTCAATATACTTCAATGGAAAAGCTGCAGAAATGCATGTAATGCGTTTTTGCAGCAATTTGTGTTTTTTAATCTGCCCAACAACAAATTGGCCAAAAAAACGCAAAGCGCAGAAAAAATCACTGCAGAAACAGATCAAAAGCAAACTGCATAGTTGTGTACCGAGCCTTATGCTGGCCACGGATCAATTTTCAGATGAGAATATTCAGACGAAAAATCTTTGACATTCGCTGAATGAAAGAATGTTTAATATTTTCACTTGTTTTTAACATTCTGTTTTTAAAACGAATGTAATTTCTTAACGAAAACCACATACACTGTCTGAAAATTCCTTTGACCAAGAAGTTTTCTATTTCCAATTTTCTCGTCACTGTAGTTGAAAATGAACGTCGATTTGACCCCACTAACGATTAGAAAATCAAACGAACGTTCTTAAAATTAAAAATTTTTTTTTTTTTTTTTTTTTTTGAAGGAAGAATTTTATTTTTTTTTTTAAATAAACAAATTTCATCTGAGTCTGATGATATTTACCAGCTTCACATTTTAATAGTATATACAGTACATCTCTTCTGTCTGGTATTCTCAGAGTGGATTAGAGATTTTGCTCTCTAACCATATAGTTGGTTATTTATATTTACCACTGCATAGAGAGATTTAAGAATAAATTGCCTTTTTTTAAAACTTTACATTGTAACAAAATTATACACCACAATTTTTTTTTTTTTTTTAAGGTTATTAATCGGCCAACTAATCGATTATGAAAATAATCGTTAGTTGCAGCCCTAATTCAAGAGCTAAATCAATAATTCTACCCCTTTACAAAGCGCTGGAGGGGCCTCATCTTGAATATGCCATTTAGTTCTGGTCCTCAATCCTCGGGAAAGATGGTGTTGAATTAGGAAGAGTTTGGAGAAGGGCAACAAAATTTAAAAAAGGGGATGGATTAGCTCCGCTATAAGGATAGATTACCGTTATTAACTCTAGAGAAAGGGCACTTGAGGGGGGATATGATTACAATGTACAAACATATCAGAGGTGACTTGAGTAACATAATGGTTAAACTAAGGACCCGGAAGAGGACATACAGCTATGATTTGAGGTTAAAGGACAGCAGGTTTCAAAGAGAAGTAGATGGATGCAGCACTGATGCAGGCTGCAGCTGTCCCCTGCTGGCTTTATCTCGAACAGTGCGATCAAGCAATGCTGATCACCCAGTCCTCCCTTTCACTCTGTGCAGAGTGGTAAATGTCAGTCCCCGGCTCTCTGCTCTGCCCCTCCAGCGCGCACAGGAGTGGCTGGCTCAGTCTTCCAGCGACGTGCTGAGAGGCTGAGCCAGCTGCCGGTCCAAGCGTTTGGGTGGAGCCTGACCATATGGTCAGGATCTTTCCCGAGCCTGGACGGCTCTGAAAACAGGTCACAGGAGTGCAGAACAAACTGCACTCCTGTGATTCATGGGGGAAGTGTAGCCAAAAAAGCTTTGGCCTTACTTTTTTTTAACCTTTAGTTTCCTGAAAGGTTCTCTACTGTTAGAGCGGTAAAAATGTGGAACTCCCTCCACCAGTAAGTTGTCCTAGCTAAACATATTGACAGCTTAACCACTTCAGCCCCGGACCAATTGGCAGCCAAAGGACCAGGCCCCTTTTTTGCGATTCGGCACTGCGTCGCTTTAACTGACAATTGCGCGGTCGTGCGACGTGGCTCCAAAACAAAATTGGCGTCCTTTTTTTTCCCACAAATAGAGCTTTCTTTTGGTGGTATTTGATCGCCCCTGCGGTTTTTATTTTTTGCGATGTAAACAAAAATAGAGCGACAATTTTGAAAACAATGCAATATTTTTTGCTTTTTGCTATAATAAATATCCCCAAAAAATATCTAAAAAACTTTTTTTTCCTCAGTTTAGGCCGATACGTATTCTTCATATTTTTGGTAAAAAAAAATCGCAATTAGCGATTGATTGATTGGTTTGCGCAAAACTTATAGCGTTTCCAAAATAGGGGATAGTTTTATAGCATTTTTATTAATATTTTTTTTTTTACTAGTAATGGCGGCGATCAGCGATTTTTATTTTGACTGCAACATTATGGCGGACACATCAGACATTTTTGACACATTTTTGGGACCATTGTCATTTATACAGCAATCAATGCTATTTAAATGCATTGATTCCTGTATAAATGACAGTTGTAGTGAAAGAGTTAACCACTAGGGGGAGGGGAGGGGTTATGGGCTGTGACGTGTGTGTGTTTTTTTTACATTAGGGGGCGGGGCTGACGTCTGACGTCATTGATCGGCTTTCCCGATGACCGGGAACAGCCAATCAATAACAGGCAGAAGTAGAGTAGAAAGCGCGGGGAGAGGTTTGTTTACACATACCTCTCCCCGTTCTTCAGCTCCGTGACCCGATCGTGGGACACAAGCGGCGATCGGGTCCGCTGGTCCCACGGCCGGGGTCACGGAGATCCCGACCGGGTCGTGAGCGCGACCCACGGGCAGGCAATTAAAGGGCCAGGTACAGGTACGTGATTTTGCCTGCCCGTGCCATTTTGCCGCAGTATATCTGCGTTAGGCGGTCGGGAAGCTGTTTAACCACCTCACTACAGTGCATTTTCACCCCCTTCCTGACCAAGCCATTTTTCAGCTTTCAGCACTGACGCACTTTGAATGACAATTGCGCAGTCATACAACACTGTACCCAAATTAAATTGTTATCATTTTTTTTCCCCACAAATAGAGCTTTCTTTTGGTGGTATTTGATCACCTCTGCGGTTTTTCTTTTTTGCGCAATAAACAAAAGAAGAGCGACAAATTTAAAAAAAAAACAATATTTTTTGCTTTTTGCTATACTAAATATCCCCAAAAAATATATAAAAAAACATTTTTTTTCCTCAGTTTCGGCCGATACGTATTCTTCTACATATTTTTGGTAAAAAAAAATTGCAATTAGCGATCATTGATTAGTTTGCGCAAAAGTTATAGCGTTTACAAAATAGGGGATAGTTTTATAGCATTTTTATTAATATTTTTTTTTTTTACTAGTAATGGCGGTGATCAGCGATTTTTATTGTGACTGCGACATTATGGCGCACACATCGGACATTTTTGACACATTTTTGGCACTATTGTCATTTATACAGCAATCAATGCTATTTAAATGCATTGATTCATGTATAAATGACACTGGCAGTGAAGGGGTTAACCACTAGGGGCGGGGAGGGGTTAATTATGTTCCCTAAGAGTGTTTCTTACTGTGGGGGAAGGGGACTCACAAGGGGAGGAGATCGATCAGTGTTTCTCTGTACAGAGAACACACCATCGGCTCCTCTCCTCTGACAGGACCGTTGATCTGTGTGTTTACACACACAGATCAACGGTCCTGCTGTGTTACCGGGCAATCGCGGGTGCCCAGCGGACATCGCGGCCGCTGGGCACGCGCATCGGGTGCCCAGTGACACGGCGAGAGCGCGCGCGCGCTCCCGGCGGCGCGCGCGCGCTCCCTGCAGTGCACAGAAGGGGAGGACGTCATATGACGCCCTCCCGGAACGAGAGCTGCGCCGCCTGGCCGTCATTTGACGGCCGGCGGTGGCAAAGCGGTTAAAAAAAAAACTAAGGGCTGTGGGAATTTACAGAATAAAAATCACACAAACATGCACACACCTTTGCTGAACTGGATGTCCCTAAGTCTTTTTTTTTTATTTTTTATTCAACCTTATACGCTATGTAACTTTGTGACCCTGCATGGAACACGGTGGGGCTAGCACACGGGTGCTCAACCTGTGGCCCTCCAGCTGTTGCCAAACTACAATTCCCACCATGCCATGCCTTTGGAAGTCATGCTTGTAACAGCTTTGAATTGCCTCATGGGAGCTGTAGTTCCACAACAGCTGGAGGGCCACAGTTTGAGCACCCATGGGCTAGCATATGACCACAGCCCGAAGTGCCTTAGTGAAGAAGCTGTGGTGGACCAGTCACATGGATGTAGGGAGCTTGCTGAAGCCAAATTTAAGGTAAATATATCAATTTATTTGTGCACCCCTAGTAGAACTAAGCATTTATCCCTTGTTTTGTCACCATGCCTTTTTAATTTGACAAGAACTATCAAATTTGCATACCTAAAAAAATAATTCTTGTATTTTTTTAGACATATAGGGCTTTCATTTGGTACACTGATTTAATAAAGAACCATGCTGTGTTTATTATAGGCTGACAAGTGCACAAAATAATATAAAAAAATAAATACAAGTTTTTTATATTTTTTAATTAACAATTAAAATATTAGTGGGCAGAAATTTTCACTGAACTACACGGGCCATGTCATTCATCCCTTCTGGCACTTCCCTGCCTCCCCCCTTTTTACCAGCAATTCCAGCCATAACTTGCTCTTTAACATAGCAGCTACTATAGCCACTGTAAAATAAAGTGCAGCACGCTAAGTACAAATAGATACGCAATCGTCATAAAATTTCCAAAAGTCCCAATAGAAAGTTCAAAATTTGTTAACATTTCTTTTGTGCTCAAAAAACAATCATTAGTGTTGGTATTCCGGCCGTCCACCACCGGTGAATATGCCAAGCCTCTTACCAGAATATATTGACCCTCTGCTGAAAGGTCAAAAAGCCCTTGTTTATCAAAGGTTTTCAAGATGCATGTTAAAAATTAAAAATAACAGCCTGGTGTAGTAATAAAAAAGTATAAACTCACATGATGATGGTAGAGATATGCATTTTGAAAATCCACAACAAGATAACCACGGTCCTCAGCGTGATGACTTTGCACATACTGTAACGCTGCCCTTCTATTTTTGTCATATGATGATGTCATCAGGAGCTTTGCCTTTCATGAGCTAAAACTCATATGGGAGTTGGATGCCTGTAGACCGCTGTTGTGGAGGGAGAACCTGGTATAAGTGGCCCAGCTGAACCTATGTGGAGGAGGTATGGTGAAAGCTGTGTAGCCTGCGGTTATACGTACAGTGGGGACAAAAAGTATTCAGACCCCCTTAAATTTTTCACTATTTGTTATATTGCAGCCATTGCTAAAATCATTTAAGTTAATTTTTTTCCTCATTAATGAACACACAACACCCCATACAGGGGGTCCCCGAGTTACGGACTTGTTAGGGACTGGCCGCCTGTACGGAAGTCGGAAATGTTCGTAAGTCGGCCGCGCATGCGCAGACCGACAAATACGGAGATTTCCGGACATTTCCGATGTTCCGTCTAATGCCGTTCTGCGCATGCGCGGCAAATTATGGACATTTCCGGCAATTTCCGACGCTCCGTATGGCCGCGCATGCGCAGAACGGCTGAAAGACGGCGAAAACCACCGAAAAATGGCGGAGGGTCCCCGCAGCACCCCGTTCGTAAGTAGGGGTTGTTCGTAGGTCGGGTGTTCGTAAGTCGGGGACCCCCTGTATTGACAGAAAAACACAGAATTGTTGACATTTTTGCAGATTTCTTAAAGAAAAATGTCACATGGTCCTAAGTATTCAGACCCTTTGCTCAGTATTTAATAGAAGCCCCTTTTGATCTAATACAGCCATGATGAGTCTTTTTGGGAAAGATGCAACAAGTTTTTCACACCTGGATTTGGGGATCCTCTGCCATTCCTTCTTGCAGATCCTCTCCAGTTCTGTCAGGTTGGATGGTAAACGTTGATGGACAGCCATTTTTAGGCCTCTCCAGAGCTGCTCAATTGGGTTTAAGTCAGGGCTCTGGCTGGGCCATTCAAGAACAGTCATGGAGTTGTTGTGAAGCGACTCCTTCATTATTTTAGCTGTGTGCTTGGGGTCATTGTCTTGTTGGAAGGTAAACCTTCGGCCCAGTCTGAGGTCCTGAGCACTCTGGGGAAGGTTTTTGTCTGGGATATCCCTGTACTTGGCCGTATTCATCTTTCCCTCGGCAACCAGTCGTCCTGTCCCTGCAGCTGAAGAACACCCCCACAGCATGATGCTGCCACCACCATGCTTCACTGTTGGGACTGTATTGGACAGGTGATGAGCAGTGCCTGGTTTTCTCCACACATACCACTTAGAATTAAGGCCAAAAAGTTCCATCCTGGTCTCATCAGACCAGAGAATCTTGGAGTCCTTCATGTTTTTTTTTTTTTTTTTTTAGCAAACTCCATGCAGGCTTTCATGTGTCTTGCACTGAGAGGCTTCTGTCGGGCCACTCTGCCATAAAGCCCCGACTGGTGGAGGGCTGCAGTGATGGTTTACTTTCTACAACTTTCTCCCATCTCCCGACTGCATCTCTGGAGCTCAGCCACAGTGATCTTTGGGTTCTTCTTTACCTCTCTCACCAAGGCTCTTCTCCCCTAATAGCTCAGTTTGGCTGGATGGCCAGCTCTAGGAAGCGTTTTGGTCATCCCAAACGTCTTTCATTTAAGGATTATGAAGGCCACTGTGCTCTTAGGAACCTTAAGTGCAGCAGAATTTTTTTTTGTAACCTTGGCCAGATCTGTGCCTTGCCACAATTCTGTCTCTGAGCTCTTCAGGTAGTCCCTTTTGACCTCATGATTCTCATTTGCTCTGACATGCACTGTGAGCTGTAAGATCTTATATAGTTAGGTGTGTGGCTTTCCTAATCAAGTCCAGTCAGTATAATCAAACACAGCTGGACTAAATGAAGGTGTAGAACCATCTCAAGGATGATCGGAAGAAATGAACAGCACCTGAGTTGAATATATGCGTGTCACAGCACAGGGTCTGAATACTTAGGACCATGTGATATTTCAGTTTTTCTTTTTTAATAAATCTGCAAAAATGTCAACAATTCTGTGTTTTTCTGTCAATATGGTGCTGTGTACATTAATGAGGGGGAAAAAAAATTAACTTAAATGATTTTAGCAAATGGCTGCAATATTACAAATAGTGAAAAATTTAAGGGGGTCTGAATACTTTCCGTCCCCACTGTATGTTCTGAAAAACTTTGCTAAAAGTTGTGTGTGTGTGTATATATATAGATGAGGATCCCACTTGGAGGTGACTTCCATTAAAGTTTATGGGCACTAGTCGGATAGAGGTCGCCTTGAAGTAGTACAGGAACTTTTTCTAAAGTTGGAGCAACTTCAGTAGTGCTAATTAAGACTGTTCTCATTGACTAACACGGGACATGTCATGCGACTTGGGTTCTCACAAGTCGGATCCCAAGTTGCAGCAGTGTGAACCGAGCCTAAAGCAGAGTGTCAATAAATTCTGGTAAGATGCTTTGCATATTTACTTGTGGTGGACGGCTGGAATACCAGCACTGAAGTTGGTTTTTCAAGCACAATGGAAGTGTTCACAAATTTTGGACTTTCTTTTGGGACTTCTGGGAAATTTTACTAATATTTATCTATTTCTACTTTGAGCGCTGAACTTTATTTTTTTTTTTTCATTTGTTGTCAACACATTGTGTAAGCTGATATTGACTTTGAAAGTCCAGGCTTAGGTGTGATTGGAATTTTGGTTACTGTAGTCACTGCAGAATAAATATGGCTCCTATGAACGGTGTTTATAAACACTGTTAAGGCTCTCAATAGGGAAATACAATGCAACATTATTGTTAATTTGTATTTCCTTTGTTTAATTTATGTGCATATCAAAGGGTTGACCTTCGATCTGTATATGATGTCAGGTAAAGCAACGTTTTCAAATTTAAAGTTGATGCATTTTAAAATGAAATTTGTTTCTATTTAAAGTGACACTAAAGGTAATTTTTTTTTTTTTTTATCTCTCTCTCTCTTATCTCTCTCCTTTTTTATCAGCTCGTTTTGCACAGAGCGGCCCCAAACCTGCTCTTCTGGGGTCCCTCGGTGGCTCTATCGGCTCCTCCCCGCATCAGACTACCTTGCGGGCGCGCTCCCAAGTCCAGCATTCAGCGTCCATAGATGCTGAATGCAGGACTCGGCCCCCGGCGGGCGCGTTGTTGGAATTGATTGACAGCAGTGGGAGCCAATGGCTGCGCTGCTATCAATCTATCCAACCAACAGCCGAGAACCCCTATCAGAGACACGGCGTGTCCCAGTGGGACAAGTTTGAGGGGGGGGGGGGGGGCTGGTCACTGACGGGTGTTTTTTCACCTTAATGCATAACGTATAAAAGTCCAAGTAAAAAGATGTTCACATCAGTGGGCATGGTGATTGATATCAGACAAAACCGTGATGAGTGCAGCCCGTCCACCACAAATAGTGCTAGCCTCTCACCGGAATACTTTGATTATTCAAATTTTGGATACACTTACTAGTACCCCCCTCGAGTACCTTGGTCACTGCCGACGTTGGATCATTGTATACCATCATCAATCATGACGACGCTTTGGCGTCAGTTGAATGGGCTTTGGCTAGTTCTGATCTTAACAGAACACATTAGATTTATATTGATTTGTCTAAAATTTTGTTTGTTGAACAATTATTTTTTGGTATGATCTGTAGTACTTTCTGCAGACCAGGGGAGTGGCGATTGGAGCTCGCTTTGATCCCAGTGTGGCAAATCTCTTTATGGCCCGCTGGAAGGAAGATGATGCCGTTTTCAGTAATCGCCCACCACAGTTGGTCTGTTATAGAAGGTACATAGACGGTTTCTAAAGACCTTTACCAAAAAAATGGATAATAATACCAAAAATATCAAACTTGCTTGGAATGTGGATTTAAACTAAACGACATTCTTAGATTGAAATAAGCCATTCTTTTTGAATATTTCTAAAACTAGAAATCATTTCAAGCCAACAGACCAGAAGGCATACATACCCTTAAACAGTTGTCATGATAAAATGTGGTTATGCAACATCCCAAGGAGACAGTTTATTAGACTCTGACGCAATTGTTTGTCGGAGGAAGAATTTTTATTGCAGTCCCAAGTTTTGGCTAATAGGTTTATACAGAAAGGTTATACATCTACGGATATCAAGATGGAGGTGGTTAGGAATATTGATAGAGCCACTATTCCTGCAGATCCGTCCGTGTGAAAGGGGCCTAATACTGTTTTTTTTTTTTTTTTGTTTTTTTTTTTTTTTTAATAATGCCAACACTTTTTTTTTTTTTTTTTTTTTTTTTTATTTTTATTATTTTTATATATATAATTATATAATTTGTTTTTATAAGAAATTTGTTTTTGTTGCTAGAAGAAAGCTTTGCCAAAACATATATATATATATATATATATATATATATATATATATATATATATATATATATATATATTTTTTATATATATCCTAAATTGTAAAAGTTATTGCTATATAAACAGACCTATAGTAGAAATGTAAAGCTTGTTCCGTGCCGTAAGGTCTATACAGATGCAAGACCTGCAGTGGTTAAGCAGGTGCTGTTTCCTCCTGTTAGTGGGGGCAGCGTTTTATTTTATTTTTCTACAAATTTACTATAGCACATAGTGGATATGTGTGTCTGTTGACGTTTTGTACATTTGAATATGTAGGTGTTGAGAGATCAAGGATTATTGTACTTGTTAGAACATGTATGAAAACATTATAAAATATATTTAGATCCAGGGTAGGGAGTAGCCACTCCTTTTATACAATCAGTACCTTTTTTTTAATCTCCCCTTCTGTAAAACACTTGCATAATTCAGAATCCTCAAATTGTATTTTTTAAATCTGTCTGTAGGCATTTTGCTTTTGACTGGATTACCTGTTGTGGTTTTTTTTTTTTTTTCTTTAAAACAAATTTCAGTGGATAAAGTGAACTTTGCTGTTAGCCATAATAAAATGTTAAAAAAGGTGGGGTAGGTAATTATTGCTATTTGTTGTTTAGTGAGCACATTAGTCACATTAGTCTGTAGCTGTTTGGAAACATGTGAGACATTATAAAAGTGGTGCATCAGTGAGGATTAACCTTTTTTATTTTGCCAGGGCAGGTCGCTGAATCACTTCTAACTATTCTGTAGCTTCTGTAACCTTGCACACGGCACTTGTAACCCTATCCCACTTTGTGGACCTCTTTTCCTTTATGGAGGAGTTGCTCTGTTTAATAGTGTTTTGTAAAGCTAAAAAAAAAACTGTCTTAAGTTGGGATAAATTGTATAGCAATTTTATGTATTTCTTTACATACAGTATAATACCTGGTTGATCCTGTCTGTGTTGGTAAACTGACCATGCGATTTATTGCCATCAATCCATGACAGCACGGTCAGTTTATATCTTTCGTCAACTAGTTTTCTGTGGGGCATCTCTGTATCTCCCCTTACCTGCCATTTCTGTGGTCTGTGTGAAGCCGATCACCTCCCTGCCCCTCCCCTCTGGCAGAAAAGGGGGAGAGAGAGGGAGATGCAGAGAGCCAGATCACATTCCTCTGTGGGGACTTTACAACTAGTTTAACTATTTATTTACTGAATTCCTCAATCCGCTTTTAAGTCATCCTCAGCTCTGCCTTCTACTAAAACAATAGAAGTGTCTGGATCGGTGCAATCCCAGTAAAACATTGGGAACTGTACCCGGAATCAACATTTTGGGAACAGCCTGTAATGTTGCTTCAAGCACTAGATCCTGCTTGGATGCTTTTGTTGGCTTTTAGTGCAATATATGTAGTTAGCCGCAGCGTTCTATACAGGTCCAGGGCTGTAGTCGAGTCTTATTGTTCCCAGGCCCTCCAGACCCTTCTGGGGGTATGCCCAGCATGACGGGCTAAGCTTGGACCTATACAGGGACCAGCGACGTGGAAACGTAAGGCAGATTAGTCCTGTTATCATACCATTATTGTAGTCCTATACCAAGTATGTGACTTTATATCGCCGCTATTTTCAGTACACTTTTTAGCGTCTCCTGAATAGTATTAGTTACAGTTATAAGGAAGTCAGAAATTAGTGTTTTAGACTTTTTCATTTGTTGAGTATTTAAACTTTCATACTTGATGGTATCAATTTCTGGCCCTCCCTTTTGGACTGGCCACAGGTGCAGAGTCCTCATAAATGTCTTGGGTCTAGTGCTGGCTCTGTTGCCTTCCCAGTAGATCCACATCATGGGCTATTTGGGTGACCTTCTGTGAAAGAGTTCAGCTCTTGCAGACATTTGGATGGGTTTTCAATCTCTGGAAATCCAGTTCTTGAACCATCTTAGTGCCTGAAGAATCTGGGTCTGGTCCTGGACAAGGCCCAGAACAAAGCGTTTCTGCCTCAGGAAAAGGTTCTCACTGTTCTAACGCAGGCTCAGAACCTCTGGATGACTGCAAACCCCTCAGTAAGGACGGCATCCATGAGGGCTCTGTGGACCATGGTGGTCTCATTAATGGCAGTGCCAAGGTCCAGCAACCATTGAGTACTTACATCTCTAATAACCTCCTAATAACCTCCTCTAATGTTTTGTCTAAAGGAAAACTTGCAGACTTGGTCTAAGCTGCCCGTCAACCTCCTGGGCCGAATCAACATATTCAAAATTATATATCTCCCTAGGTTCCTATATTTGTTGTGGCGTGTGCCAATTTATGTCCCAAAAAAAAATATTTATGGAAATACATTACTCTCCTTATTTCTTTGGGGTACTAAGCCGCCTATTGTCTCCCTACCTATCCAGGCCAGAGGCTTGGCTCTCCCAAATTTATAGTGCTATTATTTGGTGGCTCAGTTAACTCGTATACATTTGTGGTTCTTTCCACGATTGGATATTGCTTCAGTGGTGACCCAGGCATCTCTGGTATACTCCTTTTGAAGCACTTATCAATGTATTGTATAGGAAAGGCTCATGCCCTACAAGGGGAGCGGACAGTCTCAAACTTTCTTGCAGGATATTCCACATCTGTAACAGAACAAAAGGCAGTGCCAAATGGTCGGCTTCTGTTGGACCTTACACACGGGCCGAATGTCTACCTGTTTTTATTGAACCTGCCAATGTCGCCCAGCATTCGGCCCGTGTGTACGAAGCCTTAGAGTGCACCAGATTGCGTGTAAGATTTGTATCTGGTCAGCTAGATTGGAGTGGAGTTTCCCTCTAGTGGTGGCCAGAGGTAGTGCAGGCTGTGAAAAGGGCGCTTTCAGTAATACCGTTGTTTTCATACCTGCATTATGTACACTACCTATCCTTACTAGCTTCTAAAACTTGAGCTCTCTTGCCAGTCTTGTTATTTCAGTGATTTTAATACTTTGTTGCAGACCTGGACCAAGTATGGTGATTAGGCATTCTGACTTTACTCTGAATTTACTGGCTGCATGATTGTTACTGGCCAGTGACTCAAAGTATTAATGATAGACAGCCAGGCAGCTAGCATTATCAAAGGAAGGTCATCAATGGCAGCCTATACATTCCTCTCATTACAGGTTTCCTTTTATGATTAAACTTGATATGGTTAGGGTGTTTGGTATACAAATTGTACCTGTGATTCTGTCTGCAAATGTGCAAATCAGCTTTTATATTTTTAACTTTTTTCATTTCTACCAAAAGGTGCAAGAGTTGCATGAGGAGGAGGCACAATGGGTGAACTACGATGAAGATGAACTGTTTGTAAAGATGCAGCTGGCTGATGGAATATTCGAGGCCTTAATCCGGGACACTATACAAGTCTTGCAGCACATACAGAGCAGAAAGAACGACTCGCCCACCGTGTGATTTGTTCACGCCATCTCTTGCTGGTCACAAGATTTCCTATGGGAGAGCTTTCCATGCATGAATAGGAAACACAGGACTGTGCTGTTCCTGAAACAAGGATGAGCCAGACCCTCGGTGAGGACAATGTTCTCTGATTAGAGAATAATGAGCTATAAGGAGTGATACCGATTCTCCTCTTTAAACTTTTGATTTTAGACTTTTTTTCCCTTCAATATGATGCAAGGAAACACAATTTACTATTAGCCTTGACTTGTTTTTAAATTATTTTATAAATTCTCTGTTATCCAAACTATAAGAGACTCCCCAAGTCTCTTGCAATGCCACTTTACATGGTTGAGAGGTAATTTACAGTGCAAGTATATAGTTCAGTGCAGGCTTCTGCAATTAAGCTGCTGCTGACTGAAACGTTTGAAGGTTGAGTAGCAGCGTTGGTGTTGAAGGTTCTCCATTCCTTCTAATTTGCGTGTGATACTGGTAACCAGTTAAACTTAGGTTGAGCTTTTGTGAGGCATGGGTGTGTACAGCTGCCTCATCAAGTGTCCTTAACTTCTTGCAATACTTGAAATGCTGGGTGTACAGTGGCGTCTATGGGCGATCAGCAGTCTCCGGCTTCCGAGGTTTGGCATGAGAACTTGAGATTATTTTTTTTTCTTCTCTGTATATACCTTTTAATTATCATTAGAAGGGTGTATTCACAAAGGATCACAATGAAAAATTGCTTTAGCATTAATTATGCACATTCATAAGAGCAGACAACGTCTGGTTTATTTCTGTGCTGTCGATTAACACTATACACTGTAGAGGTTCTCAACACTTGGTGTTTCGTGCTGCGTTCAAGTGTGTATCACATTTAGCGCTTGCCACCTCCCTGCATAAACCGTATAGTGCATTTTAAGAGCCGGTCTTCAGGTCCAACTAGTCACAGGTTTTGTCCAGCTGCCTTTTTATGCTTTCACTGTGTTTAAACCAAACTACCTGGTGAAGCTCTTCTGGCCTTATTTCATCAAATGCTGCTATGAGTGTTCTTTTTCTTTCTGTATGGACCAGCAGATGGCGCAGTGGTTGCACAAATCCAAATCGCTCTGGTCTAATAGACTGCTGGTAGTGGTCACCGGGTGGACATTTGTAAACTATTGGAGTCTAGCCATGTCTTTCTGGTCAGGCGAAGCACTCCACAGGGGACACCAAGTGAGTCATTAATTGCGCTGTATGAAATACGTTGGAGATTGGCCATGGAACTTGGCTAACTTGTTTGACAGTATTAAGTCCTTGCTTATTGTAAAGGCAAAAAACTTAAGGGTATAATTAACTTAAATGATTACACTAACTCTCAAATGCAATGTGTGGCAAGTTTATTTTCTTGTAATCATCTAGAAGGTGTATCCTTCATCTGTACACAAGGGACACAGACAATTATTAATCTTTATTAATATTTATTTTGTCTCCTAGAAACTAGGAATATCGGTGTAGCAGGCTGTGCCTTGAACCACCCTGATCTTTCTAGTTAATCTGAAATGTATTGTCTTCAGTCTCAACAGTGATTCCAGTCCTACAGAATGATTGCATTCACTGTGCAATGAAGACGGTTTCGCTGTTAAAGGGCCAGTCAACCTCAATGAAAAGGCAACCATTTTTAAATATTTAAACTATTAATGTTGTGATTAGGAGCCACCGGGTGGTTGCTGTCACCTTTATTAGCTAGAAAAGCCTCCTCTGTGGGCCTATCTGATCTTAGCATCACTTTTTTTTACTGCAGGCATATGGATTATACCCCACACAACTGTCTTAAAGTGGAACTGACTATGCTGCATCTGAGCACCACAAACCAAAAGCGCTATTTTTAATTAATTTTTAATATTCTAAGTAAACTCTTCCATGTCTCCCATGATTTATTTTGCTAAGAGACCCTTTGAAAAACGCCCCCTAACATTTCTGGCTGTGGCCATCTTGAGTAAGGGCAGATGATTCATGTAGCAATTACTTCATGAAATCCATCTGTTCTTAGCTCAAACATACAGGCAAGAGGGTGTTCTTGGCTGAATAAACCCCTCTCCACTCCTGAAGATTAATGGGCTGTGTGGCATCATTTGCCTAGGAAACTAAGATGTAACTAAAGAAATGTAAAACCGTTCCATTTAAACAAGTAAATATAATATACTTTCCTCTCTAATTACTAATGGTAGCAGCATAAGGGTTAAAAATAGTTCAATGTTGATTAAGCGGTTTAACATGTGTCCAGTGAAAGTGTGCTTGTGATCACGAAGAGCCCTTCTACACAAACATCATATGTTGCATTAAGACAGACCTTTCATTTTGAATAGACTGCCAATACACCCCAGGACACTAAAACATGGACCTGACCCTGTGTTGTGAACGCACACTAAAATGCATCAATGCACGAATTCTGCAGTACCACGTGCTCGTTACCACTATGCAGTGTGTGAAGATGGGTCAAAGGACTTTCTTTTCAGACAGTGGGATGTCAATTGGTGAGGCCAACCAAAAGTTAAAGATGTTGGAGGCCCCAGAGCATCAATTCAGATAGGGGCACACAATAGGCTTTTCTGACTAGTTAAGGTGATAGCAGAATTCTAATCATAAACTGGAATTTTTAAATGTAACAGTGACAATTCCACTTTAATTAAAAATATGCATTCATTTAGATCTTAATGTTGCGCAATTAAAAATATTAGACTGTGATAATGTTATAAATTGCTCTTTTTGTATAAACCAAGTTGCAAGACCGTTTTAAGCAGACCTTGACTCAAAAAGCAATGTCTGATTATTATATCAGGTCCCCCCAATCCTATATTGAATCACCACATTTATGTGGGGGGGAGCTAACCCAAATCCCAGAAGAAGATGCATCACCACTGTGCTGGGATTTAGGATATTCCGCAGTCCCAGCATCTCGCCAGAATGACTGACTGTGATGTCACCCTCTGATGTGTGGAAGTAGATATTTGTTTAGCCACTTTAATGCAGTGATTTAATATTGTGCTGGGTGCTGATCTAATAAGTGGTCGTTGCTTTTTAACGCAAGATCCAGTTAAGCCCTACTGTCAATTTTATTCCTAAAAAGTGAATGAGAAGAGCAGTTTTTGTTGCCCTTAGCAGCCAGTCATATGCACCATTTCTTGTTCCCACATTGCACTGGGAGAATGAAAGTAAAAAAAACAAACTATTGCTGATCGATCATCCTGTCATATTTGGGCTTTATGTGGACCTTCAAGTGACATAACGGTACAGGTCTCAGCATGGGTGTTGATATATGCAGTGCTTGTCATTCTTAGCCCTTGAACATCCACAAATTGTCCAACGGGCAACCAAAGTATCATTTGTAGCAGTGGAATGGTAAGTAGTTCCCTAAGCCTCCATTTCTTTCCCAACAATGCTATTTCCAGCTCAGGGGCCACTATCTGTCACCCGCAATGCTGCATTGTAAATTTCCTCGCTCTGTATAGCCTTGTGAATAACCTGCAGGAAAATATGTACATTAAGTAAAGCTGTAAATAAATGCTGATTTATACATGTCATGTTGGCTATGTCTCTGGGTAGTGCTTGTCAGTTTCCATAGGAATCATTGCTAATAATTCTGGATTTGTGTGGGTATATTTATTAACGATATAATGCAATATTTAAGCCCATCTACACCCAGCTCACAGGATATTTTTACTACAAAGATTACATTTTATAAAGACAAAAGTATTATGGGCTATTATAAAAGGATTGTGCTAGGTGTGTGTGTAAATAAATGCAGGCCTAATTACACCTTTGTGTTTGCGCTAATGTGCCTGTTACCACAGTGCATATTACACATGTTAATGCTCCTCAGTGCAATGCATTTTGAATGACACTCTAATGCAGTAAAGCAACGTACATCCATTAAAGTGCTCCACAGCAATGCACTACCATGTGCCACAGTGTGCTGCATTAAAAAAGAAATGGTTCTGGTTCTGTTTCCAGTCTGCTGCGATGTGTTATCAGTTCACTTAAATTAATTGGCTGCCTCAATGCAACCCAACAGACTGCCTATGTCTGAATTGGCCTCAACATCAACCTATAGTGGTGTGAAAAAAAACATTGGTACCTTGATAAAGTTTTAGGATATGAACGTTGGGCTATATACAAGTTCTAATCAAGAGGTAAATGAGCTTTAAAACAAGTCCTTACTGACCTCCTGTAGCTACAGACACTGGGGGAAATTCAATCTCTAATCTAGAGGGTCAACCCACCCCCCCATGCTTTTTGTGACAGGAGGGTCTCGGCAAATCTGCCAGTCTTCTATTGTAAGCAATCAGCAGGTGCTGCAAGCTGTTCAGAAAAAGACTGCAATCAGACTTAAGAGTTTCTGTCATGATCTTTGAGGATAAGCATAACCATGCCTGCAGCTACAGAGAGGGTTTGTTTAAAATATCACATGTTATAAAAATACTTAAATCTCCATACCATTGCCACAGATTCACTTTAAAGGCAACCAGAATTTACGTTACTGTACTGGAGCAATGAAGACTGAAAAAATGTTGTCCTGTCTGATGAACCATATCCTGCCCTATCTAAGCCAAAGTTGTCTTCAGCACTGGCCGTGACATCTCTAAAGCAGAACTCCAAGACATGTATAGGGCTGTCAGTGAAAATCTGTTGCAATGCTGGCTGCAAACTAAGACAAGACAGACAAATGAATCCACCCAGAAGTCAAGTTTTAGTTGCACCCTGCTGCCTTCTTAGGCTCCATTCACATGTGCAATTAGGAGCATACAGCAGATTCCGGCAGAAGGAATCGTAGGTGTACACACAAGTGATTACCTGTGGTTGAGGACAGATTAACACCCCTGGAAACAGAATGTGCAGTTAGATGAGGCTGTTAGCTTGTCATTCAACTGTACTGTTCGCTTACACCTGGGAATCCTGCTGCAGGAATCTGCTGTATGCCCCTTGTGGCGGACCCACATACTTAAGAGGAGTATGTCCGCCATATAAGCTTCCCTTGCACCAGCACGTTCCAAGATCCCTTAGCCCACCCAGTCACTTGTCGAGGCATCAATGTAGGGTGGTAAGAAGCATAAGACTGTTTATTGAAACACAGGTACAAAGAGATATTCTCTCAGGGGACAATCCCCCCTTCTTTGCATAATGACACAGGGCGGGGTAAACTTTACCTCCTCCAGTAACATGAGACACAGATAATCAAACTTTTCAATAGTAGACACATCCAGCAAATATACATCCCATAATAGGTTGCTCCCAAGGCAGACACAAACAATGGGATACAGCCACTTTACAATAAACCCATAACATGCCCCCCCCCCCCCACCTCAAACTGTCAATTGTCTGTGAGACGTGCCTACAATATTCTAGAAGTCTGAAAGGTGGAATTATTTATCTTCATATATTTCTTGAGGGATATTGTTCATAAATATTAATGTTCCAAGTGAAAGACCCCCTTCATTCTTTCAACACAAACCACACATATAAGACCAAGGATAACGGGTAAAATGAAATGCTGAGCCTGGTGTGGTTGTACTGGTAATCTGGTTAGGGCAAACCAAACTGGGCTTCTTGGTCACCCTGTGCCTCTAATAGACACAGGGTAACTTACACATAGGAGGCGCTGGACAAGGAGTTTCCTGACCTCTGTAAGGTAAGCTGAGTTCCACATGCCCCCCACCCAAAGTGACTTCCGTCACACCTCTAATCACACAACTGACTGGAATGGAGCTTTTTATTTCTTAGATATTCCAACAATGAGTTCTCGCTATCACAATTCCATACTCTATTCTTGTTTGCATGTGAGTTTGGGCTTTTCCACCCACCTTGCTCATTCATATAACAGCTACTGCAGGTTTACATATACAGTATTGCATCACTGCAAGCAGTGTAATTACCCTGATTTGACCTGTTATTTGCATTGTGCAATCAGACTATATAGTAAAGATCAGACTGTGAGAAGAAGTGGCACAAGGAGTCAGTTGGCCATGCTGCAGTGCTCTAGTGCTAACAAAAAACATGCTGATAGGAGAATAAATTATCTTATCAGTGTGTTGCTCCTCTTTTAAGACCCTTTCACATTGAAGCGTTTTTCAGGTGCTTTTGGGCTAAAAATAGCAATAGAAAAATGGCTCCCCTGCAGCCTCAGTGTGAAAGCCCTGCACTGGCAGGATGTTAAAAAAAAAAAAACAAAAAAAAACTTCTGCAAGCAGCATCTTTGGAGCAGTGTATACACCGCTCCTGCCCATTGAAATGAATGGGCAGCGCTGGCAAAGTGGTGCTTTAAGGGTGGTTTTAACCCTTTTTCGGCCACTAGCGGGGGTTCCATTTTGATCTCATCTGACCCAGAGCATCTTCCACGTTTGCTATGTCTCCACATGGCTTCTCGCAAAACTGCAAAAGGGACTTCTTATGACTTTCTTTCAAAAAATGACTTTCTTCTTGCCACTCTTCCATAAATGCCAGATTTGTTGAGTGCACAACTAATAGTTGTCCTGTGGACAGATTCTCCCACCTGAGATGTGGATCTCTGCAGCTCCTCCAGAGTTACCATGGGCCTCTTGGCTGCATCTCTGATTAATGCTCTCCTTGCCCGTCCTGTCAGTTTAGGTGGACGGCCATGTCTTGGTAGGTTTGCAGTTGTGCCATACTTTTTCCATTTTCGGATGATGGATTGAACAGTGCTCCAATATTTAAAGCTTAGGATATTTTTTTTTATAACCTAACTCTGCTTTAAACTACTCCACAACTTTATCCCTGACCTGTCTGGTGTGTTCCTTGGCCTTCACGATGCTGTGTTTGTTTAAGGTTCTCAAACAAACCTCTGAGGGCTTCACAGAACAGCTGTATTTATACTGAGATTAAATTACACACAGGTGTACTCTATTTACTAATTAGGTGACTTCTGAAGGCAATTGGTTCCACTAGATTTAAGTTAGGGGTATAAGAGTAAGGGGGGCTGAATACAAATGCACGCCACACTTTCCAGGTGTGTGTTTGTTTTTTTTTTTTTGTTTTTTTTTAACTATTTATAATTTTCCTTCCACTTCACAATTATGTGCCACTTTGTGTTGGTCTATCACAAAAAATCCCAATAAAATACATTTACCTTTTTGGTTGTAGCATGACAAAATGTGGAAAATATCAAGGGTATGAATACTTTTTCAAGGTACTGTATATTGTGTTGCCATTTACACAGCAAACTAAAAAAAAAAAAAAAAAAAAAATTATAATTTTTTTACAATATTTCTTACTAATCTAGTTGTTTCTTTGAAGCAGGCATTTGGGTAGACTGCAAGCTGCTCTGAACAATTTGAAAGTAGAAGGATGAAAACTGGGTATATGTGTTCAGTTTTTTTTTTTTTGTTCAACCATCAGTTTGAATAAACAAAACAAAAGCAAATCGATCTACACAACAATGTTTGGTGCAGGGATCTCTTCCTCTGAGCTATTGTTTTCTGACAGCGGGGACTCCCCTCGTTGGCATACAATGACCAGTACTTCCAGCCATTGCCTGGAAGTGCTGATAGAATGCTAGTTTTCCAGCAAGATGGTTTGGCAGAAGCCAGTCGTTAGACCAGTTTCTGTTGAACAGACAGTGGTAGACGTGTGCTGAAAATCTGCGCTTCCTGCTGAACTGTCTGACTTTCAATACATGTGAACCAGATTTAACCACTTAAGGACCGAGCCTCTTTCTTTCTGAGATTTGTTTACAAGTTAAAAACAGTTTTTTTTTGCTAGAGAATTACTTGGAACCCCACAAACATTATATATTTTTTAACATCCTAGAGAATAAAATGGCGATCGTTGCAAAACTTTCTGTCACACCGTATTTGCGCAGCGGTCTTACAAACACACTTTTTTGGAAAAAATACAATAACAGTAAAGTTAGCCCAATTTTTTTTTTTATATTGTCAAAGATAATCTTACACCAAGTAAATTGATACCCAACATGTCACGCTTCAAAATTGCGCCCGCTCGTGGAATGGCGGCAAACTTTTACCCTTAAAAATCTCCATAGGCGACATTTAAAAAATTCTACAGGTTGCATGTTTTGAGTTAGAGGAGGTCTAGGGCTAGAATTATTGCTCTTGCTCTACGGCGATACCTCACATGTGTGGTTTGAACACCGTTTTCATATGTGGGCACTGCTCACGTATGCGTTCGCTTCTGCATGCGAGCTCGGCAGGACTGTCGTGTTTAAAAAAATTTATAAAAAATTCTTATTTATTTTACCTTTTTTATTTTTACACTGTCTTTATAAAAAAAAAAAAAAAAATTAACTTATATTACTTTCACAAGGAATGTAAACATCCCTTGTAATAGAAAAAAAAAAAAGCATGACAGGACCTCTTAAATATGAGATGTGGGGTCAAAAAGACCTCACATCTCATATTTACACTAAAATGCAATTAAATCTTTTTTTAAATGTCAGAAAAAATAAATGTTGCTTTAAGAACTATGGGCAGAAGTAAAGTTTTGAGGTCGCTTCTGCCCTGCAATGGTATGGAGAGGAGTGGGGGCCATCTTCCCCTCGCTCGTCTCCATACCAAGCCAGGAAAAGGACCCAATCGCCTCTGCCGCTACCGACGGCTCCGGTAAGCGGCGGAGGGCACCGGAGATTGGCAGGAGGGGGGGGGGCCTCTCCTGCCACCGATTTAAAAGTGATCTTGTGGCGAATTCACAGCAGAAAACACTTTTATCTGAAACCGGACCACTCACTGAAGAGGATACCGGGGTTAAGGTAGCTAGCTGCTGCCATAACAACGCTATCCCTCCTTAAATGCTGACGTATATCGGCGTGAGCAAGACAGTTTTTTTTTAGTTTTTTTTTAGTTCTGGATAGAGTGGAGATAGATTAGAACAGTTTTTATTGCTGTCTCAGCACGCCCACCCATAACCCCCCGCTAATGAGATTCATTCTCTCTCTTTGACTTTCAATGATAATGGAAAGCAGGACAAAGAAAATCTCAACTTTTGGGTTGTCCCCAGAAAAGGGGGAAACCTTCCAATAGGGACACTAGTTCTGGTGACCTGGAGGCCCCAAAGAATTCCCTTAATTTGCAGTGATTTCTCTCACTTCCTGTTTAGCTATGGGACAGGAAGTGAAGGTAAATCTCCACAATAGGACACAGATGGGTGAAAAAAAAAAAAATCTGACAGGAGTTATAACCCTCCCCCCTACTGTATCCAAAATGAAAAAAAGTTTTGCCTATAGTTCTACCTAAGTGGGAACTGATGGAGTTTCCTCTCCTTAACATACAATAAGGAACCCAAACTCTGAGATCTTTACCTTTTTTGTTAGGACAGTAGTTATACATAGTGCACAACTGATAATGAGATCTGCCAGCACATACAGGGTTAAAGAGTAACTTCACTTTTGTTGAGAAAAAAAAATCATTCCCCTCTGGGTGATCTATGTACATTGCAAGGATTATAACAACCTTTGTTGCAGATTCCTACCTTTTTGTTATTCTGAAGTAATCCCTGTATGTTCCTCTGAGCCTCAGTGCTGAGTGGGTCTAATGGGAGTGGTTTCAGAATCATCTATCAGGTGTGCACCTGCAGGACTCTAGTGAGGAAATCCGCTGGGCTTGCATGTCTTTAGATGTCTTCCTACTGGGAGTGTCTCACCAAAAATGAAATTTTTGTTGCAGGGGATGCCTAAAATCTGACTTGTATCTTAGGCAGACTTCTGGGAAAATTGGTGAGCCAATCACACAAGCAGGAAATTATGTTTCTGGGGGTGATCAGTACACATTCTGTGTACAGAACACCTCCAGGTAGCCATATTGCAATGGAAAGGAAAGGCAATTTTTTAATAATATTCAATTTCAATATGACTTGTGTCGAAATTGTATACACTATATTTTTTCTTAGTTGAATTTTTTTTTTTTTCCCCCACGAAAGTGGAGTTACCCTTTATTGTAAAGAGTGATGTGCACTTGACCTCCGGAAGATTTACCCCCCCCCCCCCAAACTTCATGACCAGGCTATTTTTGCGATATGGTACTGCGTTATTTTAACTGACAATTGCGTGGTCATGCAACGCTGTACCCAAATAAAGCTTGGGTTATTTCTTTACCCCACAAATAGAGCTTTCTTTTGATGGCATTTGATCACCACTGCGTTTTTGTTTTTTGCGTTCTAAACAAAGAAAATAGTTGTGTGAAAAAGTATTTGCCCCTTTCCTGATTTTTTATTTTTTTTGCATATCTCACACTTGAATTATCCAGATCATCAAACTAATTTTAATATTACACAAAAATAAATCCAAGATACAACTGTATGGCTGAACTCGTATTGCACATACATCGCATGTGATCGGCACAGCAATGCAGGTGCGAATCACATGCGATGTCTGTGTTTGCATATATGTTGAACCCAGGCAAGCTGGTGCCATGACCACTTCCCCAGGTCTACTGTTGCAAGGTGGCTCCTTTCTCTTGCTGCAGGAACCAGTGTTGCTTCTCCCTTCACTGTGTGCATCAAAATAAACATAGCACCAGACCATGAGGTGACCAGAGACATCCTCTCAAGACCCCATTCCCAGCAAAACAGGAAGAGGAGCTCTCTGCGAATTCCTTTTACCAAGCTCACTCATTCAAACTCCCACACCCACTCAAAGTCCCCCCCCTTATAGTAACCGTCTAATTACACATGTCACAGCAGGTGGGCTACAAAGCTTTTGGTGTGTCTTCCAGCCTGGCTACATTCCAATCCAGGGAATGCCTTCTGTCCTCAAAGATATTGGGAATGTGATATTACATGAGTTCATATTGAATCCAACATATGCCGCTTTGCGACTGAAAATCGCATAAAAACCCTTCTTCAGACACGGTTCCTATTGAACAGTCCATAACTGTTTTGTCCCTGACATGCGTTTCCAAACCAGTATCCATAGAACAGTCCTTTAAACGTCTTAACGTGTTGTATTTTTACAACGTGTCCCTGACATGCGTTTCCAAACCAGTATCCATAGAACAGTATCCATAGAACAGTCCTTTAAATGTCTTAACGTGTTGTATTGTTACAACGTGTGCAGAAACAGCTCCTATGGAACAGTCCATTGTGGTCTTACCATGTTATGCTTCCCAACACGTGCCGCTTTGCCACTGAGTAACACATCCTTCTTCAGCGACAGCTTCCATGTAAACAGAGATTGCCCAATCAGCTTGATGCTGGTTGACACTTCCGCCCGTCACTGCGTGTACGCTAGAGCCCATAACCGATTTCTATCCTGTACCCTCACACCCTCCACCAACCTCTCAATATGGTTCACCAAATCTGGAGCTAATTTACCCTGGGTATTTTGTGAATGTTATTAAGGATGCCACCAATCTCTCTGAGTGACAAAGTCCCGCTCAAGCTATGGCTGAGAGTTTGTTCCTCAGGATACCGATGTCTACTCCATTACCCCCAATATAGTGCTGAATACATGCCTCCTCTTGTGGTTACTCCTCAGAGATAAGCATCCTGCATGCACCTTATTCCGTGTCCGCACATCTCTGGGAGTAAGTCACTGGTACGATGACAGTACTTGATTCAGCGTATACTCAGCAAATATAGGGTAATAAAACCACTGTGAGATGTCGCCGCACCATGTGGTGAAGGCATATTGTACTCTGGTAGTCAGCGTTTGTCCCTTTATCTATCGGAGCATGCTCCTGTGTGTATACACTGGCATTCCCTGTGCAGGGTTTCAACTTCTCAGGTGAGACCTCAACCAGGCGCATCTCCCCCAGACAAGGAAATGTTCACCCCATTGATGTGTCACCTGACACCATATAAACTCCGTTACGTCAATACATGTCATACATTACACAACTTTCCTTATTTCAACTCCTCCCTCCAACAAAAAAAAAACATATATATTTTACATTTCCATGTTCTGATGGATTGGATGTGTTATATTCCTTTCCCAACCTCCAACCCATTGTACGTATATTAATAACACGTTTGCATTCATCAGGAGAGAGTCCAGCAAAAAAAAATGTTTCAAGTCTTATTGACAGGCACAGTCTTTCAGATTCAGCACCAGATCGTCCATAGGAAAAGAAAAGTGTTAAAGTGAATCTTTTTGTTTGTCCCGTCTCTCCTGATATTTAGTGGAATAAATTTGGGGCGTGGTATGGCACAGACAAACTGCCAACCAGATGATCATCTGTCATCCATTTTTCCAGAACCTTTCCAATCTCGCTCCACCAGGATTCTGGAATTGAAAAACAAGAGCAGAATCAAATTCTTATCCATAATATCTGCTTGCTTATTATATTTACTCCTATTTCCTATTTACTTAGTATTCCTGGCTTCTGCAACTTGATCAAACTATCAAAACAACCATGACCTCTTTAGGCAGACTCCACTCTAAAATGAATCCGCATGGTATGATCAAAAATTAAAAAAACGAACGTCACTGTTGTTTCTCAAAAATTCTCAATCTAAAAACGCAAAAAGAAAAACAACCAATGCATTTATCTTTATCTTACGATCTATGCACTAATTTTATCTTACGATCTATGCACTAATTCCCCTTTCAGGTGTATAAAGCCTAAACCTTTTGGAGCTTTTTACACCTGAACAAAACAACAATAAAATAGCTGACTAAGCCAATACCCAAAAACAAAAAAAAAAATATGTTTTTTTTTTTTCTTCCAAAAAAAACAAAAATTTAAAAAAGAATAAACATTAAAAGTCTGGCCATTATCACCCAAGAACAACATGACAAGACAACCACCATACAACAATGACAAACACTCAACTTTTAATTAAAGACATCCATGGATTTTCTCCTGAGAAGAGTACATGTTTCTTTTTTTTATCTGAAAGACAATAAGTTAATGGGAAAAACAACACAAACAAAACAAACAAAACAAACAAAACATTTGTAACTTCATCACAACATTTGCTACCTCATTTGTAACTCTTTAGTTTTGTCAGATTATTGTTTAAATATTTTCATTGTTTGCAAACAATTACTAATTAATGAGCTCATGGTACATGTGATAATCGATTATGCATTTACAATAACCTAACCCCGTGTTGGTCTCACTTTGACGGACCTGCAAACAAAACACAAATGTTTAGTATCCCAAACCTGTTCTCTCCCTGGTCTCTGGAAAAGGAACACAAAGACAATGATTAAACACGATTATCATGACAATTGACTTTAAGTGCCCCAAGTCTCTTTTCATTAATTGTACTGCTAGGGGAACACCGAGTTGTAGTATAAACAACTAACCTAAAAAAATAAAAATTACAACCATTAAAACTAAAACTAAAATCAATAAAATAAAAAAAAAAATTGAAAAGTGAAAAAAAAATTTAATAATTAAAAAAAAACAAAATATGAAAAAAAAATAATTCATAATAAAAAAAATGAAAACATTAAAAATTAAAATAAAAAAAAACTAATAAAAAAATTCATAAAAATTAATAAAACATTAAACCTTATATAAAAAAATTACAAAAATACTTAAAACCTTATTCATAGGAAGGAAGCTTTGATCAGAGTATTTTTAACATACTTGCAGCTGACTAAGTGCTGCCAGCATTGCTTCCCCCAGTGCTATGTTTGAATAACCATTCGGCTACTTCCATTTTGATTTTATGCAACTGTCCTACATATTGCTTTTCAGTTTGTAGACTCCGTAATTGGGTCTTAACGGGGAATTGGGTTTGCTTACTATGGGCTCCGTGCTTTGGATTGCTACCCCACCTGGCCGAATAACATTCATAATGCCTTGGGGTAGTTTTCAGGTATGATCTTTTTTGATATCGTTATTCGCCCAACAATACTTTGCGATGTGACCTCCCCTTTTACACAAACAACATTTTAGCTCTGGTTTCTCTGCATAGGCCCTTTTTTTAACATCTTGTGCTGGAAATTCGCATTGCTGGATAATATTACTGTGATTGGAATTAACAGACTTTACACTTTCATCGTCTGAGGAGTCATCAGAAGTTTCCATTTCAACTCCTGAATCAATTTCAAGCGCAGTTATCACGTTTGTATTTACGTCTCCAGCCTCAATTCCCATCATAGTAATATGATTTGCAGCAACAATAGTATATGGGTCCTCTTTATGTTCCACTTCTACTTCTGTACACTGAGCATGTGCGGAGGGTACCTCCACCATTGCATCTTCGGCTATTGTAGGTTTGGAGGATAAATCCATTATGGCTGCCTGTGTACCCTGTAACTCCTCCTTAAGCATTGCGATAACCTGCAAATTCTCAGCCTCCCTTTGATTCAAAAAGACGATGCAACCTTCTCTTAACTCACACGTTTTTCCTAATTCCTCCAATCTCTGTTCTAATTCGCATTTTTCCGTCACTAATTGTTCAATCTGACTACGCACTTGTGCATCTGCATTTTCAACCCTAATTAATATATCTTTTGTTATATTTTGTAGCTGCTGCATGAATTGCTTCCTTTCATCTATCCATTCTGATTCCTTCCGTTCAGAAATGTCTCTAATTTTTAAAAACATGCACATCAAATTTGCTAATCTCTGTTTTCTGCCTTTTCTTGATTTATTACTTATAAGGCTGTTATGTGTATTACATTGTGTCAAAAGTTCATAAAATTGTTGTGTCAACCCACCTTCTTGCGTCGATTGAAATGTAATAGCCCCATGTTTAGCGATGAATAGCTCGATGGCCTCCATTGATATGCTAACTAGCAACTAGCTACACTGAACAGTTGTTAAGACAATACACACACAGATGAACAAACAGATAAGCAACCCCCCCACAGAGATTCAGATAAAAGCTGTTCAAGGTCTAGTTTTTCACCTGTAGTCCCACACAGAAAACCCAAAAACAAAACACAACACAAAAAAAAAAAAATACAAAAAAATCCGTTTAAACTACGAACTTTTCCAGAAAAGACACTCTTAATGCTGTCTCCTCTTAAATTGCAGGCCACAGTGAACTCCTATTGGAACCGAGAGCTATCACACTCACATGGGTAACAAAAAACTAAAAATATATAAAAAAAATTAAAATAATTCCCACTATTTTTTTTTTTTTTTTTTCCTCAGCGCTGTGTGGTTTTGTCCTGTCAATTTATCGATTATATAATATAACCCCAGGGGTGATCATCCCCTTTTACTCGCCAGTCACAATGACCGGTTACCTGGCCAAACTTACAAACATTTAACATACATACATATATCAGCCACAGCTCTCACCAGGTTCTACGCGTCCGCTTCACCGATGAGATCTTTCACAGAATTTTCATGACCATCCAAGCGTGGTTTCAGAATTCGCGAGCCAGCGCCAATCTTGTCCACACTAGAGACGATTTTCAGTTCTGGGTGTCTTTGATTACCAGGACTCAAAACAAAAATACATTAGTCTGTGGATTCTGTGTAAAAATACATTCTACACGCCTTTGGGGTGCCATATAAAGTACGCGCTAAAATACTTATATCTATGTATTAATTTGTCTAGTCCCTATAATGTTATTAGTCTGTTAAACCTATGAGCGCATGCTACTGTTAATATCACAATAATACGAGGTTAGCTATGAAGCCAAACACACGGCTAGGAATAATCAAATATTATTTATTTCCCAATAATCAAGAACGCTAACATAAAGTATTAAAAGACATTACAATATCACAAAGCTTACAATCAAATCATATAATATAAGAATATCAAAGATACTTATCACAGGGCCCTCCTTATAGTCTCGAAAGATGGCCGCCAGACCATGAGGTGACTAGAGACATCCTCTCAAGACCCCATTCCCAGCAAAACAGGAAGAGGAGCTCTCTGCGAATTCCTTTTACCAAGCTCACTCATTCAAACTCCCACACCCACTCAAAGTCACCCCCCCTTTGCCTTTCAGGTATCCATAGCGACCTTATAGTAACCGTCTAATTACACATGTCACAGCAGGTGGGCTACAAAGCTTTTGGTGTGTCTTCCAGCCTGGCTACATTCCAATCCAGGGAATGCCTTCTGTCCTCAAAGATATTGGGAATGTGATATTACATGAGTTCATATTGAATCCAACAGTGTCAAAAATCCTTGCACCAGCCCTGGTAAGAACTGTGTTGTGCTCAATGTGTAATGCTGAGGGTTTAATACTACTTTAACTTCCCAGCCTCTTCCTGAACATTTCATAGCAGAGGAAAACTGCAATTTTGAGTTTTCAGAAAGGAGCAAGTAAAAGGAAAGCAGCAAATTTTTAATACTTCTTTTTTATTTATTTTTTTACATAGGCATTCTGTGTAAATGGTAACTTGTAACAAATATACAGGCGTTATCCTCATTGGTTGTGAAAGTGGAAATACAATTGGAGAACGCTTTGATGGGGTTTTTTGCCTTCATCTGGATCAACTGTGGGTGAAGGATTGTGTATATGGGATTGTATTATTATTTTTCTAATTTTTTTTTTTATTATTATTTTTTTTTTTGTTGAACTAGTTGGACTTGTGCCGTTTTTCAACCTGACTAACTATGTAACTGTAACTGCAAGCACAGGAAAATCAGGTCTTCTGCTTAACCGTAATAATCGCCTGCAGTGCCCACTTTTCCCCCAGTGCCTTAAGAGTCGCATTCTTTTCCAGTCTGAGATTTCAGCATGGTCCTGCTAGAAACAGCAATGTAGCAACAGGGTTTCTGACACTGAGCTCTGAGAGACGTCATCATGTTGAACTAATGTTGACAATGTGATATTTTACTTGTCTTGTACTGGGGTGTGTGAAGCCAACCATTCACATGTCAGAGCCAACAAATCTATTATCTCCAGAATTGTCATGGCAATTAATATTTCCACCTGGGACTAGTGTAGAGCAATACTAGTTCCAAAAACAGTGCTTTTTTTTTGTTTTTTTTTTAAGGTCCTGTTCACATTAGAAATCACTGGACAGAATTGGTTCTATTCTGCCCACGATTCCAAATCACGACGAGAAGTGCTCCTGGGTGCCAGTCATCCTGACTCAGTTTAATTTTGCCATCATTGTTATGTGACAAAATGCGCCTGGCTCAGGGCCAAAATTTGGTCCCTAGGCTTCTTTGACATGACATGACTTGGAAAAGTGTGTGAAACACGCTTAATGTCTGGCAGGAACCCACATTCTCACTAAGCTATATGTGAAGGGGGCCTCAAGGTAAACATTTTCATGCTCTAAATAATAGAAATACAATTTTGTTAATATGTTATTTGACAAGGAGAAGCACAGTGGCTTGGTGGTTGGCACTAATATTTTAAACCACTTGGTTCGAATCTCGGGCAGGACATTAGCTGCGTGCAGGGCTGGTGCAAGGATTTTTGACACCCTAGGCGAAACCTCATTTTGCCGCCCTCTGACTCCACCCCCTTTGCCCTTCCCTGCCCATGTATATCCCACCTTTTTAATGAAGCACCCATCAAATGTAGCCTACCAGTGCCCATCAATGAATGTTTGCTTGCTTTCATTCATTTGGGACACAGACACAGTCCTCCTCCACCGCTGCGCCTCTGACACTATGTGCGAACGGAGCAGCAGCTGCCTGCTGATGCTGAGAATTAGTTGCTTGCTGCAGAGAGAAGAGAGTAGGAACACCAGTGGCCAGGCGCCCTAGTCAGCAGTGTACCCTAGGCGGCTGCCTAGTGGTAGCACCGGCCCTGGCTGCATGTTCTTTCTGTGCTTGATCATGTTCTCCACACTAGTCCCAGCCCAGAGCGATTTGGGGAGGGTAAGAAGAGACCTGGCAAACTGTCTTGTTAACATTTCTATGGAAAAAGGTTCTCAATCATATCAGACATGGTACCAAGAGACCCTGATAAAAAGTTTACATACCCCAGTTTACATACCCTGGCAAAATGTATAATTTCTTGGCCATTTTTCAGAGAATATGAATGATAACACACAAAAACTTTTCTTTCCCCCCCCCCCCTTTAAAATCAATGACAGCTTGAAGTCTTTTGTGGTATTTGTGGATGAGACTGTTTATCTTCTCAGATGGTAAAGCTGCCCATTCCTCTTGGCAAAAAGCCTCCAATTCTAGTAAATTCTTGGGCTGCCTTGCATGAACTGCACGTTTTGAGATCTCCCCAGAGTGGCTCAATGATATTGAAGTCAGGAGACTGAGATGGCCACTCCAGAACCTTCACTTTATTCCACTGTAGCCAATGACAGGTCGACTTGGCCTTGTGTTTTGGATCATTGTCATGTTGGAATGTCCAAGTACGTCCCATGCGCAGCTTCCTGGCTGATGAATGCAAATGTTCCTCCAGTAGTTTTTGATAACCTACTGCATTCATCTTTCCACCAATTTTGACCAAATTTCCTGTGCCTTTTATAGATCACACATCCCCAAAACATCAGCGGTCCACCTCCGTGTTTCACAGTAGGAATGGTGGACCTTTCATCATAGGCCTTGTTGGCTCTTCTTCAAATGTAGCGTTTATGGTTGTGGCCAAAACGCAAAATTTTGGTCTCATCATTTCAAATGACTTGTGCCAGAAGGTTTGAGGCTTGTCTCTGTGCTGTTTGGCATATTGTAAGCAGAATACTTTGGCATTTGCATAGTAATGGCTTTCTTCTGGCGACTCGACCATGCAGCCCATCTTTCTTCAAGTGCCTCCTTATTGTGCATCTTAAAACAGCCACACCACATGTTTTCAGAGAGTCCTATATATTTAACCTGAAGTTATTTGTGTGTTTTTCTTTGCATCCCGAACAATTTTCCTGGCAGTTGTGGCTGAAATTTTAGTTGGTCTACCTGACGTGGTTTGGTTTCAACAGAACCCCTCATTTTCCCCTTCTTAGTTAGAGTTTGAATACTGCTGATTGGCATTCTCAATTCCTTGGATATCTTTTTCTATCCCTTTCCTGTTTTATACAGTTCAACTACCCTTTCCCGCAGATCCTTTGACAATTCTTTTGCTTTCCCCCCCCCCCCAAACGTCAGTGCAGCACTGGATGAAAGATGCAAGGCTCTGTCAGGAGTCCAGAAACTCATTGACCTTTTATACACACACACACACACACACACACACACACACACACACACACACACACACACACACACACACACACACACACACACACTAATTACAAGCAAACAGATCACAGGCGAGGATGGTTACCTTTTTAATAGCCCTTCAAAAGCCATTATCAGGTCAAAATCACTAGGGTATGTAAACTTTTGATCAGGGTCATTTGAGTAGTTTCTGTTGCCATTATGATTTAAAAAGAGTAAACCCAGTTGATTGATAACAAATGGCTTCAGCCAAACACTAACCATGAATGAAAGAAATGTTTTTGTGTTATTCATATTCTCTGAAAAGTGGCCAAGAAATCATAAATTGTATGTAAACTTATGAGCACAACTGTACATACAATCTTTGCCAAACTATCAATGGTTGTTAAGTTATCTACCCACATATTCCTTGTTAGGATATAAATTAGCCATATTTTTTGCAATAGGATAGCTGTTCCTTATCTGAAAGATCATCCCACGATGCTGGTGGCTACACCGCAGCAACCACCTTACCACTGAGCAGTATTCCATGGACTGCAATATGATGAAACAGGAACACGTTGGAGCACGGAATAAACTGAATTACTATACCATTGATGTTATATGTCATTACTGTACCTGTTCCTTGCCTGTAATGTGCTCCTTAATATTAATAATTCTATTTATATTTGAAAAATTACCCATATTATTTTTTTTACCTTCAGGATAAATCTGTTACCTTCAGAACAACATCACTTTAGAGCTGCAGTAGAAACATTTGTTACATACAGTGTCTTGAAAATTGAAATTTTCCACATTTTGTCATGTTACAACCAAAAACACGAATGGCTTTTATGTAATAGACCAACAACACAAAGTGGCACATAATTGTGAAGTGAAAGGAAAATGATAAATGGTTTTCACAATTTTTTTACAAATCAATATCGTAAAACGTGGTGTGCATTTGTATTCGGCCCTCCTGAGTCAATACTTTGTAGAACCACCTTTTCGCTGCAATTACAGCTGCAGATCTTTTTGGGGATGTGTCTTCCAGCTTTGCACATCTAGAGAATTCAATTTTTGCCCATTCTTCTTTGCAAAATTGCTTAAGCTCTGTCAGATTGGATGGAGAGTGTCTGTGAACAGCAATTTTCAAGTCTTGCCACAGATTCTCAATTGGATTTAGGTCTGGACTTTGACTGGGCCATTCTAACACATGAATATGCTTTGATCTAAACCACTCCATTGTAACGCTGCATGTATGTTTAGGGTTGTTTCCCTGCTGGAAGGTGAACCTCCGCACAGGTTCACACAAAAGCTATGCGCTATAGGATCGTTCTTTTTCTAAGCAGCAAATCTGAAAAATTTTCAGCCAACAGTTTGTGCTTCAAACTTTACCAATTCCAGGAAATAGAAGAGCAGCAAACCAGAACCTTGCCCCTGGTTGTCAGTATAGCCTTCACAGAGCAGTTTGCTGGCTGTGTACATAAACACAAATGTTCAGGTCAGCCAGATGTTCATGTTTTAGCCTAAACAGCGGAATTTGGCACAGATATTCTGCAGGCAGTCCCAGCACTAGCGGAAAACCATAGTTGTAAAGCTGTGTATACACTAGTAGAATTTCAAACAAAAATTATTACTCTAAAAAGGTGCGTGAAACAGTTGTCTCTGTAGTGATCAATACACAAATATGTGTGTGAAAAAATAAGGTTAACATATTAAAGCATAACTAATGTGCATCAAATAAATAACAAAATGGCAGTCACATAACATATAATTCACGTATGCATAACAAAGACATAAACCTCAAAAGAAAAATATAAGAAAGTCAAAATGTGAAATCTTGAAAATTATGAAAGTCCACATGGAAGAATCCCAAACCACCTCACAGACAAGTGTGCCAGTTCCCATGCCCAACAGTAATGACCTCCAAATGATAAGAGATCAACAGCACAGAAAACATCCAATTGGGTGGCCACCACTCAAGACACCACTGACTCCACCACCTCTACAGTCTTTCAAAACATTAGAGTAAAACACACCACATCAGGGATCAACAGCGGGTGTACAGCCTTGGCCAAAAGTTTTGAGAATTACAGAAATATTAATTTTCATAAAGTCTGCTGCCTCGGTTTTTATGATGGCAATTTGCATATACTGCAGAATGTTATGAAGAGTGATCAGATGAATTGCTATTTATTGCAAAGTCCCGCTTTGTCATGAAAATGAACTTAATCCCATAAACATTTCCACTGCATTTGTGAAGAAGGCTTCAGGACGCCCAAAAAAAGACCAGCAAGCGCCAGTACCATCTCCTACCACCAGTGCAGAGCTTGCTCGGGAATGGCAGCAGACAGGTGTGAGTGCATCTGAATGCACAGTGAGGCAAAGACTTTGAGGATGGCCTGGTGTCAAGAAGGGCAGCAAAGAAGCTGCTTCTCTCCAGAAACAAACAGGGACAGTCTGATATTCTTCAAAGGTACAGGGATTGGACTGCTAGGGACTGGGATAAAGTCATGTTCTCTGATGAATCCCCTTTCCAATTGTTTGGGGCATCTGAGAAAAACCTTGCCTGGAAAAGGTGAGAGGTACCATCAGTCCTGTGTCATGCCAACAGTAAAGCATCTTGAGACCATTCATATGTGGGGTTGTTTCTCAGCCAAGGGAGTGGGCTCACTCACAATTTTGCAAGAACAAGGTCATGAATAAAGAATGGTACAAAAACATACTCCGAGAGCAACTTCTCCCAACCATCTAACAACAGTTTGGTGATGAACAATGCCTTTTCCAGCATGATGGGGCACCTTGCCATAAGGAAAAAGTGATAACTAATTTGCCTGCGGAACAAAACATAAATTTTGGGTCCATGGCCAGGAACTCTCCAGACATTAAGCTCAGGGAGAACATAAAAAACCCCCACAAATTATGACAAAATCTAAGCATTGATTATGCAAGAATGGGCTACCGTCAGTTAGTATGTGGCCCAGAAGTTGATTGACAGGGCGAATTGCAGAGGTCTTAAAAAAAAAGAAGAGTCAACACTGCAAATATTGACTTTTTGCATAAACTTAATGTAATTGTCATACAACAAGTAACACCAGCGCTAAAACATGGCCATCTGTGGATGGGGAGGAAAGGGCATGGTTAATGACATGGGATCTGAACCCAGTGCAACTGGACGGCAGCCATCGCTGGAGCGTATGGGTAAACATTGTACAACAAAACAAACGGACCAGCGCTCAATGGGTTGAAGAGTAAACACAGACTCACAGCAGACAGTTGAACATGATTAGTCCTAGTTTATTCAGTAATGCATGTAAAAGAACAATCCTGTTGTCAGATAGGAAGGGATATGTGGTAGGTAAAAAATAAATCAACAGCTTACAGTTTCACAGAAGATCCATGGAGCAACAAGGAGCTGACAGCATTGGGGTTTACAAAAAACCTCCAGCATGAGGGGGGGGGGTGCCAATACCCATGCTGCACTGCGGGCAAATGTGGAACACGCTCACCGGTGGGTGGGGAAGGGCTGGATGTGCTGGAGGAGAAAGCGAAGATTATTGATAGCGAAAAGGTGGAGACCCGAACTGTAAGCTGCACATGGCTGGGGCGCCAAGTCCGCTGGTGTACTGACAGGTGGAGGGAAGAACGCGGTGACGTACAACACTATGACGAGCCAAGAAAATGAAGTTCAATGCTTCAAATTGTTTCCGAGCATGCGTAGGAATTTTGCACGTCGGAATTGCTACAGGTGATCGGAACTTTTTCCAACCGAAAAAATTGAGAACCTGCTCTCATTCTTTTGCTGGCTGGAATTCGGCCAGCAAAAGTCTGATGGAGCATACACACGGTCAGAATTTCCGACCAAAAGCTCTCATCGGTCTTTTGCTGGTCGAATTTCCGATCGTGTGTACGGGGCATTAGAGTTTGTTTTCTCCTATGAGATCTGTGAGTCCTGGTCTGTATACAGCTTCCCATAGACATAGGATCTACTTGGGTGTTTTATTATTTTATTTCCACAAACCAGCAGACATAATACACTGCTGATCTCTTATGGATAAAGTGTTCTAGTTTCCTCCATCTGCAAGTTTGTGTACTTTGGCTCTTACTTTGCTTGCTGTGTTTGCACAGGGGAAAGGTGATCGTTGTGTTCCAGAGCCATGATGAAAGTGAAAAAAAAACCTGTTACATTATTTAATCAACTTTCTCTGTTCCTGCCCAAGTACGCCACCAATTATTGGATTTGCCCTAGAAATACAAATAGGTGTGTCATTTCATACAAAAAAAAATAAGAAGGGAGATTAGGATGGTCTGGATATTACTAAGTCTTCTTTGTTTTGGATAATCGCTTGTAATGCGTTTGTTAAAAAGTATATTGTCGCTGGTGATGCACAAGCAAAACTGCACTAAAGACTAATAAGGTACTCAGAACCTGTGGGTGACAATTGGCTAAACATTATTTTAATATATTTCAGCTTACCAGTTCTTAGATGACGTGTCTGCATTAGTTTTCTTTTTTTCAGGCTACTCTCCATTTATTTTACCCCTGGTAATCCAGGCGAAACACGCTTCCTGTCCTCCGGTGGCTATGCTCACTCCTCTTCTGTATCAGTGGAACCATGGTTGTCACCCAGGCTGGTCTTCAAACATAGGAAAATGAAGATCTTCACCAGCTCACCTTGGCATAGTGATAATCATCTCCTTTATTCACATAAAGCAACAAGCTGCCTTGAAAAAGGATCCTGCGAGGTCCTGAAATGCCAGCCTGTGATGCCCGTTGCCTTATATGAATAAAGGACAAGACCATCACGATGCCTATGAATGCATGGTGGCACCACCCACCAATTCTCTACAGAACCCTACATGAACTGTGGGTGAGCCTGTAAAGAGTGTGATAGATGCAATACAACGTCACTGCACTTCAAACATGTCTGCTTTTGTTCATCCACATTACATGGGAGATGATGGGATTAGTAGTTTACACAAGAAAGAGAACATTGTTTTTACTTTTAGTTCAACTCACAGGAATAGCTAGATAGATGAGATCAGCTGGTATTTTCTATACTTGCTAAAAATGCACATATGGAAAACTAATACAGACACCACACATCTCTAAAACTGAGTATATACTGTGAGTTTGAGAGTTTGATAAAGGAGCCCGCATGCCGATCCTGGCATTGCACATGCTCGGAAACGCGTTGCATGTTCCAGTGACGTCATCACACCAGCACTGCAGTCCAGGTGTGTTCCAGCCCTCCCTCTGAATGGTGTATGGTGGAAAGTTCCTGGCTGGCATCCTCCACACTGACAGCTGGATCCACGGATCTCCTGTGGGCATTTCATTCCCTAGAGTCCTGGTTTACATCAATATGAGCCTTCTGTTTTCCACTGAGATGTGAGTGGCCAATTTTGTAGCTATAATATACTATATAAAGTATTGGGACACCTGCCTTTACACGCACATGAACTTTAATGGCATCCCAGTCTTATGCCCCGTACACACGGTTGGAAATTCCGACGGAAAATGTCCGATCAGACCATTTTGTCGGAAAATCCGCCCGTGTGTGGGCTCCATCGGACCGGCGGAAAAAATTTGAGAGCAGGATCTCAAATTTTCCGACAACAAAATCCTATCGGACTTTTTCCGATTGTGTCGAGAATTCCGACGGTCAAAGTGCCACGCATGCTCAGATCAAATTATGAGACCAAAGCTATTGGCTACTAACATGAATGTAGTCCCGTCGTAACGGACGAACGTCATCACGTTCAGAATGATCGGATTTTCCAATAACTATGTCCGAGCACGTGTATGCAACACCAGTTTTAGACAAAGTCCGTCGGAGAAAATCCGACAGATTTTGTGGTCAGATTTTCCGACCGTGTGTACGGGACATTAGTCCGTAGGGTTCAATATTGAGTTGGCCCACCCTTTGCAGCTATAACAGCTTCAACTCTTCTGGGAAGGCTGCCCCCAAGGTTTAGGAGTGTATCTATGGGAATGTTTGACTATTCTTCCAGAAGCGCATTTGTGAGGTCAGGCACTGATGTGGACAAGAAGGTCTGGCCCGCAGTCTCCACTTTAATTCATCCCAAAGATGTTCTATCGGGTTGAGGTTAGGACTCTGTGCAGGCCAGACAAGTTCCTCCACCTCAAATTCACTCATTTATGTCTTTATAGACCTTGCTTTGTTCACTGGTCCAAATCATTTGGTGGAGGGTGGAGATCAAAGTTCAAAGAAGGCTGGGCTTCAATATGTGTATAGCCAGCTTAAGGAATGGAAAGCTGCAATATTACATTTTTGCTTTTGGATTTAGTCATTTAACCTGGAAGGAGGCAAATTCATTCCCATCACTGATCACTGGAATATTTGTAGGGAGGAGAAACATGTTCCAGATACAGATGGTTAGCTGTTACGCAGAAGAACCAGACTTGCATTCAGTGCCTGTGTTATTCATATGGTATTTTGCAGTACACTGACCCAGGGGGTAGAGGAACCACTAGGGTTAGTAGTGTAAATAAGCAGAGGTACCACTGGGACAAGTATTTTAATGGTTTTAATTTTAATCTGTCATGGCCCAACCATTGCATTACACATTTAGATGGATCTCCTGACTTTCAGACCTTAAAAATGCTGATGTTCTTTACCACCAAAAATGTGTGACAAAACCCCAGTTCAGTTTGTATTATTTTGTAAAGCCCCAAGTAAATACATTCCATCCATAACCAGCTACTAGAGGTGACATAACTTTTTCTGTTTACTAGATATATGCAAATTAAAACACAATTGGGCAATTTAATTAAATGGATTGGTTATACTTAAAGCCAACTGCTGGAAAACATAATCCTGCTTGCCCTGCACCACAGGGGTTAATTGCTTGTTCATGTCTAGGGTACAGGAAAAGGCACTTACCTGATCTCTGTTCCCACTGGCAGTCGGCAATCTCTTCTCTCGCCCTTGTGGACTGACCCTCCGCATCCTCACATCCATCCAGTGCGTGGCTATGGGCCCTGCATAGTACTTGATAATCAGAGGCGGCTCTCTAATTAGGCAAATTAGGCGGTCGCCTTAGGCCTCGCACTCCCAGGGGCCTCGCGGCCGCCTAATTTGCCTGACGTGTGTGGGAGTTGGAGGCAATATCCCCCAGTCAATGTCCCCAGGTCCGTCTCTCTGCCCGCTACTACTTTTACCCCTGCCAGGAGCGGACTGTTCAATTCAGCACTGCCAGGGGTGACGTCCCAGGGTCAGTGGGTGGCTCCATGTACTCCCCTCTCCCGACTCCTCTCCTTCTGCCGGGCTCTGTGGATCTCCTGCCATGTGCAGAGCCCAGCTAATGACAGCAGCGGCCAAGCAGCTCTCACTCTGCTCCACTCTCCACGATGAATGTCTGTAATGGAGGACCTGCCAATGCCAGACCAGGCACCCGGCGATAATCGGGGAGACTGTCTGCAGCTTCCAGGTACAGAATAATGACGGTCCTGCCCGATACTGACACATCCCGTGAGGTCACCCCTGACCGAGGGGGCTCCGATAATCGCTACAGCCAGCCGCCCCACACACAGCCCTGATGATATATATGCCATCTGGGCACCTACTGACCCCCTGTCATCACCAAAATTCTAGAAACTGTGAATTCATAGTTCATAGGATTTAAGGCTCCTAATATATGCAATTTGTACAGTTATTTTTTTTTTATCGCTTGAATTATTTTTCCGATTTTGGGCGTGAGTGGGGCCTCATGTTTAAGATTTGCCTAAGGCCTCACAAAGCCTAGAGCCGCTTCTGTTGATAATGTCATGTCAGAGGGCATATGACCCCCATTCAACCCCTACATTGCATAAGCATCCCTGCTGCAAGGGCAGTGGGACTTTTGTTTCCCCTGAAATTCAGTTTAAATATACACTCACTGGCCACTTTATTAGCTACATCTGTTCAATTGCTTGGTAACACAAATTACTAATCAGTCAATCACATGGCAGCGACTTAATGCATTTAGAATCTAAATGTGGTGAAGATGACTTGAAGTTCAAACCAAGCATCAGAATGGGGAAGAAAGGGATTTAAGTGACGTTGAACGTGGCGTGGTTGTTTTGTCCAGATGGGCTGGTCAGAGTATTTCAAAAACAGCTGATCTACTGGGATTTTCAGGCACAACCATCCTTAGGGTTTACATAAAATGGTCCAAAAAAGAGAAAATATCCAGTAAGCGGAAGTTGTGTGGACAAAAATGCCTTGTTGATATCTGAGGTCAGAGGAGAATGGGCAGACTGGTTCAAGATCATAGAAAGGCAACAGTAACTCAAATAATAGCAGATGAGCTACAGCAGAACAGGAAACTGAGGCTACAATTCACACAGGCTCACCACAATTGGACAATAGAAGATTTGAAAAACGTTGCCTGGTCTGATGAGTCTGGATTTTCAGCTGCGACATTCATATGTTAGGGTCAGAATTTGGCGTAAACAACATGAAAGCATGGATCCATCCTGCCTATCAACAGTTCAGGTTGGTGGTGTAAAGGTGTGGGAGATATTTTCTTGGCACACTTTAGACCCCTTAGTACCAATTGAGCATTTTTTTTAAACGCCACGGCCTACCTGAGTAATGTTGCTGACCATGTCCATCCCTTTATGACTACAGTGTACCAATCTTCTGATGGCCACTTCCAGCAGGATCAGGCACCATGTCCCAAAGCTCAAATCATCTAACCACTGGTTTCTTTAACATGACAATGAGGTCACTACTCCAATGGCCTCCACAGTCACCAGACAGGCCGGTGAGTGTAATTTTAATGCAACTGTTGTAAGTGGGGAAAAAACGTGATGACAGGAGTAGAGGAGCAGAACAATGAGTCATCAATGTGCTGCTTCTCCTTCACAGTCCCATCACTGGGGGCAGGGAGGTGACCATGGTGTTTTGCTTAAAGTGGTTGTAAACTCTCCCCCACAACTTTGTCCCATGTAAATCAGCATAAAAAACCCTAATGAACACTGCTTGTAGATATCTCCTTACTTACTTAGTATTGTTGTAATCCTTTTTGTTCTTTAGAATGACGTCACTGAGCATGCCCAGATCTTCCTTAATTTACGGCACACTCTGTGTACTTATCTATCTATTATCAGGACTTCCTACGGCACACAACACTGAAACCCCAGGAGACTGCATAATCACTCAGAGCTTCCTCCTACACCCCATGTGACCATGTGACATCACATACAGTGTAAACCAGGGCATTGGACAGCATTACTGCAGTCTTATCAGCTGAAGCTGATAAGACTGATAAAGGCAAACACTAGATAATCGGCACGTAAATAGTATGAAATAAAACAAGTCAGCTATGAACAAGGAAGCAGTGTTGCCATAGAAACGTTGGATTGGGAAGAAGGGTTGGTTAACAGTACAGGAAGTGCTCAATGTAAGGGCGGAAATACACTCCACTGTGGACTCAGGAAACAATACTTAAGATGGCGCTGCCTAACCCCTGGAAACAAGTTTTTTTTAAAGTTTCTTTAAACAGTAAGTAATATGCGATTTGGGCTGGATCACAGTGGCTATAGTTTGATAATTACTTATTATAATGGACTAAATGAAAAGAAGCATCAGAGTGGGAGAGTTTACTCTTTAAAGAAGCAACTTAAACTGCATTTAAACTCTTTAAATGCAGCAGAGAAAAGTCAGTTCATTAGGTTGTCATTTCTGTCTATCAGGACCATGTAAATTCTAGGACTGGCTAGAGAAAAATATAATTTTTTTGGCAGTTATTGGTTGAACTAAACTCTCCTATGCTTTACAGCCAAGGAAGCTGCCATCTTAGCCTCCAGGGTGGGATTAAGAGCATTATGGGCCTGGGGTCAGGCCAGCGGGGATCTCTCCTTGTTGGCCCATTGCTTTCCACGCGCGGCCTGTTCTTTTTGGGCGGCTGGGCCCAGGGCTTTTCTTCTCAGAAAATAGGTGCATGAACTCCCCCCCCCTTCCAGCGGGGGAACACTTTATGTCATAGTGTGGGTGTGGCCAAACTGTACAGTGGAAGGGTCTTAAAGGGACATTGTTCAATAAAACCAGGAATGCATAACACAGGGTTCAGGAGAGCGTAATACACAGAGCGCTGGGTTCAGGAGAGCGTAATACACAGAGTGCTGGGTTCAGATGCGTGTGATGCACAGAGCGCTGGAGTTAGGAGAGTATAATACACCGAGTGCTGGGTTCATGACAGCGTAATACACAGAGGGCTGAGTTCAGGAGAGCAGGATACACAGAGCTCTGGGTTCAGGAGAGCGTAATACACAGTGCTGGATTCAGGAGAGTGTAATGCACATGTGTTATTGGTGAGGAGCATTTGTGAGGCTGCACTGATAGGTATTGGCAATGCTTATCAATGCAGCCTCACCAGTGCCCATCAATACAGCCTCATCAGTGCTCAGCCATCTGTACCCATCAATGCAGCCTTATCAGTGCTTATCAATGCAGCCTCATCAGTGCCCAGCCACCAGTGCCCATTAATGCAGCCTTATTAGTGCCCGACCACATCCCATCAGCCTTACCTGGCTGTGCCCAGGCATCGAGTTGAGCCGATGCAGCCGGTTTTCACAGAGCGGGCCCCGGGGGTCTCCCACTTACCCAGCGCATTCAGTGTCACACTAAGTCCCACCTCCTAGACCAGGTCGGCTCCTCTGATGGACAGCTTCAGGAAGCAGGACCTCGTGTGTCGCTCAGCCACGCTGGGTAAGTGGGAGATGGCGATCCCGCCCTTTAAATGGGCGGTACTCGTCCCCCTCCCTTCCCCCTCCCTGGCTTCAGAGGCAGTCTGGCAGCAGGCGGCCAATAGCCCGAGTTCCAGGCCAAAACCAGGCCTTGGGACTCAGGGCTAATAATTGCCAGTACAAAGACTGAGACCTGGGTCTTTTTGGGGGCCCACTCAGGGCTATAGCCCCGCCACGCTCCCAACACCACTGAATGCAGTGCGCTGTCACTTGTAGCACAGAAGCCCAGCTTGTGTGTACAAGTGACAGAAAATAGTGACAGTGAGTCTGGCCAGCCAGGGCCTATTTTATGGTAGGGGTCTGGTGCTGCAGCTACAACAGCCTCTGTGTTAATCCAGCCCTGCCTCTGTTTGATCTGCAGTTGCCATGATGCTGTACATGTGATCAGATATGACACCGGCCATAATATACTGCGGGGGAGCGGGCGAAGTTGGCAAAGCGAAGTACCCGTATATTGCTGCCTACTTCCATGTTTAGTGAACGCACCCACTGTGATTATAGACAACAGGAGCCTGTCAGCAAGTCCCAGCCAATGATTCAGGGCCGGGACCTACTGGTTGGCTGTGTACAATCACAGCCCAGAGCTCTGTGTTTGTAATCTGTCAGTTTGCCATCACTGCAGCACACTTTACACATAGGTAGGCACACATTTATCACCTTGATCGCCCAAAATGTTAACCCCTTCCCAGCCAGTGTCATTAGTACAGTTACAGTGTATAGTAATATCACTGATCATTGTATTATGTCATTGGTGATGTCGGTGCCGTTAGCCAGTCCCCCTCCCCAGCATCAGTTAGTGTCAGATTGCCGTCCCATTATAAGTCGCTGATCACTGCCATTATATTAAAATAAATAAATAACAAATTCCAGTATATATTTTTTTTATCAAAAACATGCAGCAGAATAAATTTTGGCCAAAAATCATGAAGAAATTGAATTTGTACGTTCACATTTTTTTTATTTAAATCAGCACCGAAAAAAACAGCCACATGGCAACAATATCACATTGTCAAGAGCAACACACGTAGTATAATCCCGGAACAAGATTGTAGTTATAACAATACAGGCATACAATAAAAAGGCCTAAATTTAATACCAAGAACCATTAACTGAAACCCAAAAATTCATGGGAGCGCAGATTACGGTTCTCTTTACCGCTACAGAACGTGTTACATAACAAGTCATTCGTAAGGTACCGTATATACTCGAGTATAGGCCGTCCCGAGTATAAGCCGAGGCCCCTAATTCACCACAAAAAATGGGGAAAACGTATTGACCCGTGTATAAGCCGATGGGGAAAAATGCAGTAGCTACTGTAAGTGGAAAAGAGGGTCAGCAATGCCCATCTGCAGCTGCATGTCCCCTGTGTCCTGTACAACCCCCCCCCCCCCCCGTGTGTCCCCATTGCAGCCTACCTGTGCCGATCCACCGATCTGTAGGTCCTAGGTCCGGTGTCGGGTGTCCGGTGCCGCTTCCACCATTGTAGCCTTGCTCTGTCCCCCCACAGCGTGTACGGCGCCATTCCACCATTCCAAAAACCGCGCCTCCTCCTCCTCCTCGTCCGTGATAGGAGGAACACTTTTTTCCCAGCAGTCAGTGTGCAGTGTTCCGCCTATCACGGACATTCTCTCATCCTCATCCATGAGATGAGAATGACAGGACATCCGTGATAGGCGGAACACTGTACTGCTGGGAAAATTAGTGTCCGCCTATCATGGATGGGCGGGAGGAGGCGGCGCGGCTTTTGAAAACTGCCGTCTGTCTTCATGACACGCTGTTCATGTAGGCAGACGGCGTTGACTCGAATATAAGCCGAGGGGGGGACTTTCAGACCTAAAAAAAGGTCTGAAAATCTCGGCTTATATTCGAGTATAAACGGTACTCCTGATCGGTGCAGACGTCCATTGGTCACCATTAATATTGCAGCAACAAAGACAAAAATTAGAGATTTTTTTAAACATTTTTATCGGATATGTTTTGTAGCAGAAAGTAAAAAAATCTTCAAAATTTTTGCTCTTTTATCATGTGTATGTAAAAAAAAAAAAAACGCAGAGGTGATCCAAAAACCACCAAAAGAAAGCTCTATTTGTGTGAATTTTTTTTATAAATTTTGTTTGGGTACAGCGCTGTAGGACCGAGCGCCAGTATAAATTATGAATAACTGTGTTTGCCTAGAGTTCAGCTTTAAAATGAACCTAGGTCACACTCAGCATAGGGCCAAGGACAGTTGTACAATTGTAAAAGAAACAGCAGCAGAGGAATATAGGTTTGGAAAACTGGACTGTTCTCCAAATTCGGCCCAGTCTGGAGCTGTGCACTCAGGTCAGTGCAATACAATGCCATGCCCAGTGATCATTACACTCTCTCACAACGAAAATATTTATAGGGAGGGCAACAAGGGTCAGACATGCAACAAATGTTGATATTAGATTAGTGGGCTTGAGCATTGGCATTAGGAAACCAATATTAGGTATAGTCAGAGTAAATGGGGGTTAATGGTGACATGTTGAAGGGAGAAGAAGCAGCCTGGTCAGCTGCACTTGCAGTTACGACAATATGTATATGCCCTTTAAATATCTGTCAGATATGGACTCTGGCCATTGCAAGAGGGTACACAAATATATGCATTGATAATAAGCACCAAAAAGATTTAAAAAAAGTTTCTTCATACAGAGCATGCACAATCTACAGGAAATCCACTAGTGCATCTAACACTACCCTCTCCCTAGATTAACAATGCTGCTGTCTAAGGGTGGCTCTATTGCTCTTTTACAGAGTGGAGGCACTCCAAGATTGGAAGTGTATTTCTGTTCTGGATCATCAGGTGAACCCCCCCCCCCCCCCACAAAAAAATAATAATAATTAGAGCCACCACCCTTTAAACCAAGGGTCAGCAACCTTTTTCCACTTAAGGGCCGGATTCAATGTATGTGAACGCATGGAGGGCCGCATTCAACTGCTAATAAATGAAGATAATAATCTGGACCCCTTTACATTACACAGCTCCTGCACTTCTGGACCCCTTTGCATTACACAGCCCGCACCTCTGGACCCCTTTACATTACACAGCCCCCGTACCTCTGGACCCCTTTACATTACACAGCCCCACACCTCTGGACCCCGTTACATTACACAGCCCTTGTACCTCTTGACCCCTTTACATTACACAGCCCCCCGTACCTCTGGACCCCTTTACATTACCCAGCCCCCCACCTCTGGACCCCTTTACATTACACAGCCCTGCACTTCTGGACCCCTTTACATTACACAGCCTTTGTACCTCTTGACCCATTTACATTACACAGCCCCCTGTACCTCTGGACCCCTTTACATTACACAGCCCTTGTACCTCTTGACCCCTTTACATTACACAGCCCTCATACCTCTGGACCCCTTTATATTACACAGCCCCCGTACCTCTGGACCCCTTTACATTACACAGCCCCGTACCTCTGGACCCCTTTACATTACACAGCTTCCCCTGCATATTACACAGCCCCCCCTACCCAGCCACCTTGCATATTACACAGCCCCCCCATGTTATGCTTTAAAATTGTGTACACTCGTGGAAACAAGACAAACTATGGTACTAAAAAATCTTCATAGGTCGACGCTTTAAAAATGCCTACAGGTTACCAGTTTCCTAGATTGTTCGACTCACCACCGCTGCGGAAGGATAGCGTAATGACGTCACCATCGGAGGCTCCACCCTACGCGCTTCGTCACAAATGGATGTCTTCTGGGGATTGGTCGAAGACACACGTTTTATTTTTGGGAAGATTGGTGTCACAACTTCTTTTTCCTGCCATTTATCTCTTTTCCTCTGGAGGCTAATTTTGCACGGACTCTTTCATTGATTATTATTTGAATGGGACGTTGCTTTCGTTTTTCTTTTTTCTCTTTTTTAAATATTTTTTCTTTTTTTGGGAAAAATAAGTTTTTCATTTATAAATTTTTTCAATGAATTTATCACTTATCTATTGATTATTCAATTCTTGATCACATATTGTTATCATAATCATTTTTACATCAATATTAGCGCTGCACTCACTTTATTCTTTACTTAATTTTGTTAAGTGCTGTGCAAACTGTTGGCACTATATAAATTTTGTATAAAAATAATAATACTATCGAAAACCAATAGGTTAAAAAATTGAGCAAATAGATATAATGTACACAAGCTTAAGTACATGGTGAACTCCAAACACTCCGCAGGGCAGAACACTGACTGATGTCAGAAACCAAACAGCTGAGAAAACACACTTACACATGACTAGGTAGAAGATTAAATACACTACATTATTGTCTAGTCATGTTATGATTAGGAGTCATATTGAATAATGAGATCAAGTAAATAAAATAAAAAAATCTGTATGTAAAAAAGTAGTCAAATATATTAACAAAAAAAACATTTATAAATTCCTAAAAATATAAACGGACTTAGGTAAAAACAAAAAAAAAAATTAAACATTCAATTTTCTCAACACTCAGATTTAGATTTCATAATAAAATAGGAATAATGTATCGCCATTTTCACATAATTATTAAACCCTTGAGTTCTATTTGCCCTCCAGGAATAAACCCAAAGATTTTCAACTTTTTTTAATTTTTAATCACTACCACAGATGTATTTGTGGTTGATTTTTAAGTTCACAAATTACATACCATACTTGCGGTGACCCTAAATTACCTGTTCTTCAATCCTTAATAGACATATGGAAAGATGACAGTACATGTAGAATTAAGATGTGTACACCAAACATCAGATAATCCAATGTTTGAAGGACAACTGAACTTTTAGGCTATGTTCACACTGATCCAACACGAAAGTTGATGACCTCCGATCCAACTTTGCCCTGCTACTTCATGTCCGACCTCCATGCGACTTCAATGTATGGGATCTGACTTTGACCTGACCATACCAGTTTCGAGGGGGGAAACCCCATGCCAAAACTGAAAAAAAAAAAAAGATCCATACCAGACCCTTATCCGAGCATGCAGCCCAGCAGGTCAGGAAAAGGGAAGGGGGGGGGGGGGGGGGGGGGGAGCGAGCTCCCCCTTCCTGGACCCTACCAGGCAACATGCCCTAAACATGGGGGGTGGGTGCTTTGGGGCGGGAGGGAGGCCTTGTTGATGGAGACAAAGGCCTCTTCCCAACAATCATGATCCTGGCCCCCCATGTGAAAGAGTATGGGGTACAATGTACCCCTACCCATTCACCCCTAAAAACACCTCACTCTCTATTTACACAGCCGCAAAAGTCAGCAGGTATCGATAAGGGTGGTCCCCCCCCCCCCCCCACACTTTTTTTTATTTTACCTGACTTTAGAGAAATCTCCCATTCCTGTCCTTTTGCATCTTTACATAAAGATAATCACCCCAGAAGGATGCATAATACAGCAAAAAAGAAACTTAGAGGTTTTAACAATTTCCTACTCTATCCAAACATTAACTAGACAAAGACTTTAAACGTGGAATTTTGTCCATAACAACTTGATAAAAAAAAAAAAAAAAAAATAGAAAAAAGTTGGTTCTTTAGCAAACATACATTCCACATTAATAATATGCCACCAAAATTAGTGTGTGCTGTAAAGGCCTTCAGCATTGTTCCTGTTTCTTCTTGCTGGAGGCTGCAATTTTGCTGAAGCTCAGAGCCCCTGAGCAGCAGTAAGGCCCCTTTCACACTGGGGCGGTTTGCAGGCGCTATTGCGCTAAAAATAGCGCCTGCAAACCGACCCGAAACAGCTCTTGCTGTGTCTTCAGTGTGAAAGGCCGAGGGCTTTAACACTGAAGCGGTGCGCTTGCAGGGTTGCTGAAAAAAGTCCTACAAGCCGCATCTTTGGTGCGCTGTAGGAACGGTGTATTTACCGCTCCTAAAGCGCCCCCTCCCATTGAAAACAATGGGGCAGCGCTCCGAACCCGCCCGCAAAGCGCCGCTGCAGCGGCGCTTTGCGGGCGGTATTAACCCTTTTTCGGGCGCTCGCGGGGGGTAAACCGCCCGCTAGCGGCCGAAATGCGCAGCTAAAACGACGGTAAAGCGGCGCTAAATATAGCACCGCTTTACCGCCAGCGCACCCAGCGCCCCAGTGTGAAACTAGCCTAAATCTTTAGGCTCTCAAACACATCTGCCTCTACATTTTTGTTAGTGTCCAAAAATAGAGAGCAACTGAGCATGTGCAGAGCAGGGTGAGACAGTGTATTACTGGATTTTATACAGTATACGCACACTTATTTTTAATGTTTTACCTGCAAAAGGGGCCAGCTTGAAGTTATCTAGCAGAACTTAATTTTCTGACTTTAATCTTATGACCCTATTACTTCTGTATTTGACCCCTAACTCTGACCCACCAGAACTCCAAACTCACTGATAGGCATGTGCTAATCAGTAAGAAGATCTACCGACAGCTAGAATTAAATATTAGTAATAACCAGATGCATTTGGGGGAGATTTACTTAAACTGGTATACACAGAATCGGATGCAGCTGTGCCTAGTAACAATCAGCTTGTAAGTTTTAGGCCCCTTTCACACGGGCGGTCCGTTTAGGTCCGCCTGTCAGTTTTTTAGGCTGACCTGAACGGACACTCCATGGACCTATATGGAGAGTCGGATGTCAGCGGTGACATGTCCGCTGACATCCGACCCGCTCCGATTCGAAAAAGTGTGACGGAGGAAAAAGCTATTTTTCCATCCGTCTGCGGATCGGAGGACGACGGACTCTGCGGTCCGTCATCACCCGATCTCCCATAGGGGAGAGCGGCGCTCTGACAGGTCCGTCCCTGCGCAGTATGCAGAGACGGACCTGTCATCTTCCTGCTCAGCGGAGATCGCTCCGGCGATCCCCGCTGAGCAAGCGGATATCCACGGGGCGGATCAGCACTGATCCGCCCCGTGTGAAAGAGCCCTTATTGTCAAAGCTTAATTGAACAAGCTAAATTAGAAGCTGATTGATTACTATGAACAACAGCACCAGATTAGTAAATCTCCCCCACACTCTACCTTCAACTGTGATAAAGCATGAAATAAATAAAACCGCACTAATGGGCAACAAGGGAGCTTGCAAGGAACCAATATATGCTAATTCCCAACAAATCCAAAACAAAATGCAGCCTTGCATGCTGTTTAGGATTTGGTTGTGATAAAGCCTAACAATTAATAATGTACTTGGGTTTAGTTTGGGGCAAGTGCTGCTTACATAGCTAAAAGTTTGCATGCCAAACCTGACCCACGTTGAAATCAATGGAAGCAAATTGTTAAAAAGCAGTAATGGCCAATTTCTAGGATAGTAGGCAAGGGGTTATCGAACAAACGGCACGAGTGGCTGGGCACTGCCCTGGAAAACATGTACCCAAGCAAAAAAAAAAAAATGGTTTTAAAAATTCCGTTCAGTGGCGAGCAGCGATCTTAGAAATTCTTAAAGTGAAACATTAAAAATGCAAAATGTAATTAGACAATATATCTGGGGGATGCCCTGACCCTGCCTGTGAAATAGTACATCTAAACACATGTATACAACCTGCTGCAGCAACACTGACATTTGCAAAGAAAAACTTTCCAGCAAAATTACAGCTCCCAGGCCAGCCTATTCGTTTTGTTTGTAAATAAAGAGGCCAGGGATTCCATTCAACTATACCTGATAAAGATGAGATAGAGAGATATAGATGTTATAATTGTATAATAATATATATATATACACACACTATCTCACAAAACTGAGTACCCCCCCCCCCCCCCTCACATTTTTGTAAATATTTTATTATATCTTTGCTACAATGTAAAGTAGTGAGTGTACAGCTTGTATAACAGTGTAAATTTCCTGTCCCCTCAAAATAACTCAACACACAGCCATTAATGTCTAAACTGCTGGCAACAAAAGTGAGTACACCCCTAAGTGAAAATGTCCAAATTGGGCCCAAAGTGTCAATATTTTGTGTGGCCACCATTATTTTCCAGCACTGCCTTAACCCTCTTGGGCATGGAGTTTACCAGAGCTTCACAGGTTGCCACTGGAGTCCTCTTCCACTCCTCCATGATGACATCACAGAGCTGGTGGATGTTAGACACCTTGCGCTCCTCCACCTTCCGTTTGTGGATGCCCCACAGATGCTCAATCGGGTTTAGGCCTGGAGACATGCTTGGCCAGTCCATCACCTTTACCCTAAGCTTCTTTAGCATGGCAGTGGTTGTCTGGGAGCTGTGTGTGGTCGTCATCTTGTTAGAATACTGCCCTGCAGCACAGCCTCTGAAGGGAGGGGATCATGCTCTGCTTCAGTATGTCACAGTACATGTTGTCATTCATGGTTCCCTCAATGAACTGTAGCTCCTCAGTGCCGGCAGCACTCAGACCATGACACTCCCACCACCATGCTTGACTGTAGGCAAGACACACTTGTCTTTGTACTCCTCATCTGGTTGCTGCCTCACATGCTTGACACCATCTGAACCAAATAATGTTTATCTTGGTCTCATCAGACCACAGGACATGGTTCCTGTAATCCATGTTCTTAGTCTGCTTGTCTTTAGAAAACTGTTTGCGGGCTTTCTTGTGCATCATCTTTAGAAGAGGCTTCCTTCTGGGACGACAGCCATGCAGACCAATTTGATGTAGTGTGCAGCGTATGGTCTGAGCACTGACAGGCTGACCCCCCCACCCCTTCAACCTCTGCAACAATGCTGGCAACACTCATACGTCTATTTCCCAGAGACAACCTCTGGCTATAACGCTGAGCATGTGCACTCAACTTCTATGGTCAACCATGGCAAGGCCTGTTCTGAGTGGAACCTGTTGTGTTAAATCGCTGTATGGTCTTGGCCACCATGCTGCAGCTCAGTTTCAGGGTCTTGGCAATCTTCTTATAGCCTGGGCCATCTTAATGTAAAGCAACAATTCTTTTTTTCCGATCCTCAGAGAGTTCTTTGCCATAAGCGGCCATGTTGAACTTCCAGTGACCAGTATGAGAGAGTAAGCACGATAACAACAAATTTAACACACCTGCTCCCCATTCACACCGAGACCTTGTAACACTAACAAGTCACATGACACCGGAGAGAGAAAATTGCTAATTAGGCCCAATTTGGACATTTTCACTTAGGGGTGTACTCACTTTTGTTGCCAGCGGTTTAGACATTAATGGCTGTGTGTTGAGTTATTTTGAGGGGACAGCAAATTTACACTGTTATATAAGCTGTACACTCACTACTTTACATTGTAGCAAAGTGTAATTTCTTCAGTGTTGTCACATGAAAAAATGTGAGGTGTGTACTCACTTTTGTGAGATATATATATATATATATATATATATATATATATATATATATATATATATTTATATTTATATATATACAGTATCAAGCTAACTAGCACAATCCATGGTGAATCTAGGTTCATACAATTTTCCTTACTCATCTGTATTCAGCATAAGCACTTATGACACAGCTTGCACAATGCTGTTAAAAGGACTTTGTTCTTGTGAAAACATTACAGAGGGCAATCACTTGACCTCTCCCCTTCAGGGGGCACACAACAGAACAGGACAAGGCAAGAAACCGCTACAAACAATATGATCACTTACAGACAACAGAAAGAGCAGAAACGATATCACAGAGAACGATTAACTCCATTATGTCCACAGGTCTTTTTTTTTAACCAGAAATATGTTTGTATGCATAGCATGTGTTTATTAAATCATTTACATATTTTCTTCAAAAAGAAAAGTAAAAAATCCAGCAATCTGTCTTTCTTCATTTTGTCACAAATAAAAAAATAGGATGCTGAAGATGCTTGTAGTACCAGCAGAGCCGATCGGCCCTATAGGCACACTATGCAAGCTGCTTAGGGCCCCGCCGCTGTGGGGGGGCCCCCAAGACCCAGCATCCCCCCCTGTACCTCTGGCTGGCCGTTTAGAGTGCAGTGAGGAGAGGTGGAAGACGGTGATCGGCAGCTCTATGGTGCCTGAGTGGGCGGCGGGATCTCCCTGGGGTTTGTAGTACTCTCAGTGTATACAGTGGAGAGGAGAAGGGAGGGGCCTCTGACCCAGGCAGGTATCAGTTTCACTTTCACTCTGCTTGAACACTGTTGCTGATGCCCGGGTCAGAGGCCCCTCCCCTCTCCGCTGTATACATTCGGAGATAGAACTACTAGCCCCAGGGAGATCCCCCTGCCTGTGGACACCATATAGCTGCCGATCGCCACCTCCCACCTCCACCAGCCAGGTACAGGGTTACCTCTGCAAGGGGGGGAGTCAGCTGTTTGGGGGCCCAAATGTAAGAGGGGGGCTTTCTGGGGACACTAATGTAAGGAAGGGGGCCTCTGGGGACACTAATGTAAGAGGGGGGCTCTCTGGGGACCCTAATGTAGGGGGAGGCTCTCTGGGCACCCTAATGTAGGGGGAGGCTCTCTGGGACCCTGATGTAAGGGGGATCTCTGGGGACCCTGATGTAAGGGGGGGGATCTCTGGGGACCCTAATGTAGGGGGAGACTCTCTGAGGACACTGATTTAAGGGGGGCTGTCTGGGGACCCTTGTGTAAGGGGGGCTCTCTGGGGACCTTGGTGTAATGAGGGGCTCTCTGAGGACCCTGATGTAAGGGGGGTTCTCTGAGGACCCTGATGTAAGGGGGGCTCTCTGAGGACCTCATTCTGTTCTATATTGTTGTACTTATTCTTTGACTGTTTTGTTTAAAGGAGGGAGGATTGTTTTGGGAGCACTGAAGTGTCAGGTGTGACTGTGTGGCAATGGCAAATAGTTTACATAGCTCACGGCATCACGGGTCAAGTAGAGGGCCCCTTAGCAGAATTTTGCTTAGGGCCCCAGGGAGGTCAGGATCGGCACTGAGTACCAGGCAATGTTTTGTGTTTTAGTTACAACCCCAATTACAAAAAAGTTGGGACGCTGTGTAAAATCCACATTAAAACAGAATGCAATGATTTGCAAATCTCATAAACCCATATTTTATTCACAATAGAAAAAAGAAAACATATCTAATGTTTAAACAGTAAAATGTACCATTTAAAAGAAAAAAAAAATTAACAATTTGAAACTGATGGCAGCAACACGTCTTCTCTGGACTAAAGCTCATTTAAAATGGTCTGTTGCAAAGTGGAAAACTGTTCTGTGGTCAGACAAATCCAAATTTCTTTTTGGCAACCATGGTCACCATGTTATCAGCACTTAGTTCAAAAGCCTGCATTTCTGATGGTTTGGATGTGCATTAGTGCTTATAGAATGGGCGCCATCAATGCAGAAAGATACAGTTGTGTTCAAAATAATAGCAGTGTGTTTAAAAAAGTGAAATTTTTCCTTATAATAGCTTTTATTTCCATACACGCAAATGCACTGGGAACACTGCACAGTCTAATCCATTCCAAATCAAAACATGAAGAAAAATGTGTTATTACTTTACAGGAAGTGAAGAAAAAGGAATATTAGGCTTTTCCAAAAAAAATAAAAATAAAAAGCGTCTGCATATATGCAGGTATTCCTGCCCAGGGCGATTGTACTACATTCCACAATTCCTCTGCATTTCTTGGTACCATTTGAATGGTAGTTTTCTGTTTTCTTCCACGTCTTTCTGATTTTTGTTGCCATTTTAAAGCATTTGCAATCATTTTAGCTGAGCAGCCTATCAGGCTCTGCACTTCTTTATATGTTTTCCCCTCTCCAGTCAACTTTCTAATCACAGTACACTGTTCTACTGAACAATGCCTGGAACGACCCATGATTTTACTCATATTTGCAGGGAGAAACGCACTATACCCAACATTTGCTGCCTTCATTCCTACATAAAGGGCCACCTGTTTTTTCACTCTGAATGACCTCACTAATTGAACGCCACACTATTATTATTAACTTATTTAAATTAATGATTACATTACAGAGAATCAGCAACATGCATGTCATGACTGTCATTTTTTTATTACTGTATTACACCTACTATTAAATGATTTGTCATGTAGAAATATAATTTATAGCAAAAACTGGGATTGATCTGGTTAGTGATGCTGAACTGCTATTATTTTGAACACAGTTGTATATCCAGGTTTTAGAGCAGCATATGCTCCCATCCAGATGATGTCTTTTTCAGGAAAGGCCTTGCATACTTCCACAAGACAATGCTAAACTGCATACTTCATCTATGACAACAGCATGGATTTGTAGAGTATTGGTGCTTATGCCCTGCCTACAGTCCAGACCTTTCACCAATTGAAAATATTTGGCGCATCTTGAAACGAAAAATATGACAAAGAAGACCGGGATTGTTGAGTAGATACAGTAGCAGGCAAGAATGGGACAACATTCCTCTCCCAAAAGAGGGGATGCTACACCATGGTAAACATGGCCCTGTCCCAACTTTTTTGAGATGTGTTGCTGCCATCAATTTCAATTAATGTTTTGTATTTTCTATTGTGAATAAAATATGGGTTCATGAGATTTGCAAGTAAATGCATTCCGTTTTTATGTAGATTTTACACAGAGTTACAACTTTTTTGAAATTCAGGTTTTACAATTTGCCAACAAATTATGCAGTGCTCTACAGAGTGCAAAGAACCATTTGCCATTACCAAGTCAACCTTCCCATGTTTTGGGAAGAAACCAGAACAAACACAGAGACATATAAGCTCAATACCTATAGTATCTTTACTAAAGACAGACCCCAATATCCCTGTGCTGCAAGGCAAAGCCACAGTGCTTGTAAGTAAATAGGTGCACCTTCGTCTTTTTTAATTAGTTGTTATTTAGTTTATAGCTAAGAAAAATATTTCTTTCAAAATGGTGTCATCATTCATAGGTGCCACAGACTCCATAATGCCTAAATACAGCCCTGTCCAGTAGTGCTTCTAATCATTGTGCACCAGACCTTTGTTGTGTACCTTTGTGTGTAGGCTTAAGATATCCCATCATTTTGGTTTAATCGTCCTCCTATGAACTGAGAGCCAATTCACACTGATCCGTTTATGCCTTACCAAAAGTGGAAGAAAAATGCATGACTATTAAATCCTATGGAACGCTTCACACCAGTCAGTTGCATTATTAAAAGTTGTGCATGCTGCATTCTTGGTGTATGCTTGGTGCTATGGAAAAAAACAAATGCACCAAAAATGCACCTGCCCATTGAAATTAATGGAAAACGCACCTGTGGTTGCAGGTGCAGTCACATCCTTTATTCACATTTTTGCAAATTTTTGCAACAGAACAATGTGAAAGCAGCCTAATGCCGCGTACACATGACCGGACTTTCGACGGACTGAACTCCGGAGGACTTTTCAACGAAGTTCCGATGGAGTTCCGACGAAACGGACTTGCCTACACACGATCACACCAAAGTCAGATGTATTCGAACGTGATGACGTACGACTGGACTAGAATAAAGAAGTTCGTAGCCTGTAGCCAATAGCTGCCCTTGCGTCGTTGTTTGTCCGTCGGACTAGCATACAGACGAACTGATTTTTCGACCAGACTTGAGTCAGTCGGAAAAATTTGAAACATGTTCTATTTCTAAAGTCCGTCTGACTTTTGGACAGCAAAGGCCTGATGAAGCCCACACACGATTGAATTGTCCAATGGATTAGTTCCGTCGGACCTTAGCTGTCGAAAAGTCCGGTCGTGTGTACGCGGCATTAGGCCAATGTTTTATCACAGTGGAGCCCTAAATGTTTTCCTGGAACCCAGACTGTTTACTGATCTAAAAGAGTTTTTTTTTCCTTTGCTCGGATTTAAACCTAAAATCTATGACTTGTGGATAACTCTGAGAAAATAAAATCTGACTGGCCTACTTACTTCTGCTTGAACTCAAATCCCAGCAAGTCCCGTCTGCCTTTGTAGAACATACTACGTTACTATTATTATTAATAATAATAATTATAATTTATAGATAGAGTGGTGTCAGCAACTTATACGGATCTGGAAACCAAAATAGGTCATAAAGACAGAAACATAATTGTGGAGTGTTTTTTTGTCTTTACAATACTCACGTTGTAATCATTCATGGTGAAATAGTATGCAGGGTGTAAAAGCTTGGCACTAGCACAGTGCAGGAAGGAGATCATTTTTAGCAATTTGTATGGGGTTGGTCCAGTTCTCTCCCTCTACTCTGTTTTTCTGCTGTCATGTTTGTGGATTGTATCCCCCAATTAAGTGCCCAAAGTACTATATTATTTCTGTGCAAACACCACTTTTGAGTGAAGGTTGCAGGAGAAACCTAGGTAGTGGCTGACTGGTTTAATAGCAGTCTGAGGCAGAAACAGATAGTAGCATAGTCCATAATCCAAGCAAGAATCAGGGCAGGTGGCAATCAGTAGCACAGTCTGTATCCTGGCAAGTGGTCAGGGCAGATTGCAATCAATAGCATAATTCATATCCAAGCAAGAGGTCAGGGCAGGTGGTAAATAGGAGTAATATACAGTATATACAGACAAGGGTCAGTAACAGAAGCAAGGTACAGGAGCCAGAAAGCCAACTATATCACAAGCCCAGAGCCCTATGCTTGTGATGTTTAAATAAAGTGCTGCAGTGCAACCAGACAATGAAAAGAGAGTGGCTAGGCAAGTAGAGCTGACCTACTGCCTAGCAATGAGGACACTACTCAAGAGGAGTGGCTCTTCCGGTCAATGGAAGAGGAAGCATTGCTGGCAGCGTGAACCCTGCTGCCTGGCAAGGGACGATCCGGCTGGGAAAGGAAGCTCAGCTGAGAGGAGTCTGTGGGAATCATAAGAGCTACAGGGGAAGAGACAGGAGCATTGGTTGCTGCAGAAATCACAAGAGCTTGTCTGAAAGAATGCTCACCAGAATTCCATGAAATCTGATGACTTTGTATGAAAAGATCAGAGACCTCTGTGGCCAAAAAACAAACAAAACACTTATTGCCCAGATTACTGTCTTGACCCTTTGAGGAAGGGAGGCAGATTAAAAATTAAATGAGTCAAAGGATGTTCAGGAACAGGTAGTAACAGCGGCGCAAAAGGCTTAGTCTGGGTGGACTTTGAGCGGGCACAGATGTCATCTGTCTTAAGCTGTAGCACCCTTCTTGAGAGATGAGGAAGATGAAGCGGAGGTGGTTATGTGAATACCAGGATGGCCAGCAAACTTGGCATTGTGTGCCTGTTGAAGTACTTTGAGCCAGAGTTGAAGGGGAACAAACAACCAGATAGTTGGGGCAATGTTACATGAAGAGGTTTGAGCTGCCTAAAGTGGAGATCAAAGGTCAGGAGAGGGGGTATCAATAATCTGTGCAGAAGCCAGAATAGAGTGTTCACTAGAGAGGGAGGAAGAGCAGGGTGTAAAGCTAATTTAAGAACGAGCATTTGCCTTAATATTCTTAGAATCCTTGTTGATAAAGTTGAAGAGAAAGTGAAGTCAACAGCAGTCTATAGAAGGAAGCAAGCAGCAGCTGATATATTATTTGCATGATAAAATTTAACCTGGATAAAAAAAGAAGAATTGCCTGACACTTGGCCTACTTAGAAATACCTGATTTTTTTTTGATCCATACAAATGGTAACCAAATGTTGGGCCTCCGCCAGCCAATGATGACACTCTTTCAAAGACCTTTTCAAAGCCAGTAGATCTCAGTTGCTTATGTCGTAGTTGTGCTCAGAGGAAGAAAACTTGTGACAAACAAGTATACAGGTCACTATTGAAAGTATTTTGCGACAAAAAAGCTCCTGACCAATTCTCAGAAGCGTGAACCTTAACAAGAAAGGTAAAGCAGGGCTTGAATGCCCCAAAATGGGAGCCAAAATAAAAGCCTTCCTTAGGATTTTAAAAGCTTGGATTGTTTCTTGTGGCCAAAATTTGGGATTAGCAAATTTTCTTGGTAAGGTCAGTGGGGCATTACCAGGTGTATAAACGTCCTATAAAAAATTGTCAAACCCCTAAGAAGTGATGAATGGCATGAAGATCAATTGGTAGAGGCCACTGTGAAGCCGACTGGATTTTGGTGAGATCAATAATCGGAGCAGCCAGTGTTAGAGATAATGTACCTCAGAAATAGGACCTTGGTATCATGGAAAATACACTTCTACAGTTTGGTGTATACAAGGCCAGTTTTCAAAACCTGGCTAAGAGTGCTATGATGATCTGCCAAAGACTGGAAACCCAGGTAGTCATGGAAGATATCAGTAAAGATTGTCTAAATTAAAAAAGCATATATATTGCAATTACATGTTGCAGCTGCATTTTTAATTTTTCTTTTTTTTTTATCTGGTGATAAGGCAGTAACTATGGTTGGCTCTACTCTATGGAGGAGCAGTGAAGACATCATTTGACAGCAGCATTGCCAGCCTGTGGGAAGGGTACTGTTGGATACACTAGCATATTTTACATGGACTTGACTATCAATGTTGGAAAAAATCTGGGCTCCTTGGTCACAGCTGAATAGCTCAATGATCAAAGGGAGTGGGTATTGGTTGGGATTGAGAATCGCAATACAATTCGAGGCTCTGGGGGCCATAGTTTTTCTTTAGAAAAAAAAAAAAGATACCTGCACCAGCAAGAGAAAGTGAGGGGTGAATGAAACCAAAGTAGGCTTTAGGAAGACAGTGGTCAGTGCAAAAGCTGTCCCAAGTCACAATGTTGGATGGTTGTCAAAAGCAACCAGGGAATACAAGGAGGCAGAGGGAGCTGAAGCTGAGAGGCTAGGTCTTCATCTATGAAGTAACCAGCTGAGCCAGACACCACAAAAGGCAGAGATATTATGCTTAAGACATTTGTAAGATATGCAGGCAAGGATAAATAATTTGTTTTGTTCCTTGGAGGAAGGATATGGCCTAGTGAAGCTGCCCCCACAACCCAGGCTCTGCTAGACCTTGGATGCCTATGAAATGACCTTTGGTTCCATAATAGATGATTGGCGAGTGGCCTCAATCTACATAGCATAGCCTCTTCTAATGAAATAGTGGTAGCAGGAACCTTGGGGTAAAGTAACAGAAGAGGAGGAAGTAGCCTGAGTGGCATCAGTCGATACAGGATGCTAGCTGCACGGCTTCTTCCAGCATCTCAGGTGTGGGGTGGTTGACCTGAGCATCTTTGATAACTTCGGAGATTCACACACTTTAAAATGTGTTGGATCATTTCAGTAAAGGTCCATGACCCATTTCTGGAAACTCAGAACAATATTGTTCATTGGGCAACCTGCTTTGACGTAAAGCATGGAAGCTTGCTTCTGCCATGTGCATGCATCAGGGTCATCGAAGAGAACACCTAAAGCATTGAAAAATGCATCCACAGAAGCCAGAGCAGGGTTAAAGGATAGTAAATTAAAGGTCCAGGACAACTGATCTTCTTGATAATGTAAGGTTTACCGGTTAGCGAAATAACAAGATGTCTGAACAGTTTCGCATATGACAGCATACTTGGATGCCGCAAAACTTAAGTTGAGATGTTCTAGTCAGATGACTAGGACACTCCTCAGCAGTCCTCTGAGAGAGAGTTCACATACTGTGTCAGATGGCTTCAATTTCGCAAATTCAAACTGGATACTTATGAAGGCAGATGCTGAGTGCAGAAGCGACTGAGGTAGGGGCTGGCTAGTAACGCACCTAGCAGTGGCTGGCTGGTTACCGGCAGCAGACAGTAGTGTAGTTTGTAATCCAGGCAAGAGTCAGGACAGACGGTAATCAGTAGCATAATCTGTATCCAGGCAAAGAGTCAGGTCAGGTTGCAATCAATAATATAATCTGTATCCAAGTTTTAAGAGGTCAGGGCAGGTGGCAAACATTAGAGTAATCCTTATCCAGGCAAACATCAGTAACGGGAGCAAACAAGAGACAAGGCTAGGCAAGGCACAAGGTACAGGAACCAGAAAGCTTGTAATGTTTAAAACAAGCACTGCCAGCCAATATAAAGAGAGGAGGCTAGGTGGATGGAGTGTCGCTCCAAACAACAAGGATGCCACCCAAGGGGGGTCAATGGAAGAGGAGACATTGCTGGCAGTGCGGGGCCTGTTGTCCTGCAACCAACGCCCTGGCACCCAAGTGGTGGCTGCAGGAATTGTATGAGCTGCAGAGGGGGAGAGACATGAGGAGCTACAAGCTTCTAAACACATTTTGGTCAGAATAATGTTGTGTACAACATAGAGTATATAGTGCAGAGGTCAGGACTAGGTATCTTACAACTCAGAGTAAACTGTAAGGGTCAGTGGCCTGCAAATTCTTACACTGCTGGTAAGGGGCAGTAAAAATACTCAGCAAATCATTGGGACAAAAATTCACTTGTGGTGAATCAATATGAGATTCTAGTGATTTTCAGTGTTTTTTTTTAAAATATAAAACATGTTTTATTAAAATTTTATGAGAAGTTATAAACTCCAAGCAGCTTGATCCCCACAGGGGAAGGTTTAAAAACATGAAACAATTTATAGATGTCTCACGTGTTCTTATGAAGTATAGTCAGGGGGGTATTCAGTGAAATTCTTAGCTGTTCAGATTGTATATGCTGGTCTGGCTTTCACACTGGAGTGAATGGAGCCGCTATTTCAGGGCACTTTGCAGGCGCTATTTTAAATGCTATAGCGCCCGCAAAGCGCCTCTGTGTGAAAGGGGTCTTAAAAGCAGCTTTGATCCACCTTGTGGCTTTTATACAATTTTTTGGGCAATTTTTAGGCATTTTGCCAAGGCACCCCTGAAGAAACTTGGAGGCACCCTGTTTGAAAAAGGCTGCACTAAGTTATCATGTTGGTATTGACTTTCAGAGCAAGCTTATTTGCAAGGCTATGATTACAATACAGCCGGGTTGCTCAACCCATGGCCCTCTGATGTGGCCCACGATCTCATGCTCCTGGGATGGCGGGTCAGCAAGCCCAGATTGCGATCAATGGGTTGCTGACCCGCCATCCCAGAGCATCAGAGTGCATGCAGCCTGTGCCGGCAGCGGAGGAAGCAAGTGGCTACAGAGGAAGCGGGAAACAATGCAAGTCGATGCTTCCCCTGTAGCGCCGTCTCCTTTCTCAGGCGGAGTTATACTTCCCCTGGGATTTTTCTAGCATCCTGGAGAGTGATGCCAGCTGATGCTGAAAGAAGAAAAGGTCAGTGTATTAACCACTTCAATACCAGACACTTTTACCCCCCTACCTGCCCAGGCCAATATTCAGCTTTCAGCACTGTCACATTTTGTATGACAACTGTTCGGTTATGCAACACTTTACCCATAGAGATTTTTATCATTTTTTTTGCACAAATAGAGTGTTCTTTTAGTGGTATTTAATCACCTCAGTTTTTTTTTTTTTTTTTGCTAAAAAAACATTTTGAAAAAAACATCTGTTAATGAAGTATGCAAATAAAAAATGTTTCTTCATAAATTTAGGCCAAACTGTATACTGCTACATTTCTTTGGTGAAACTAACCTGAATCAGTGTATAGTATTTAGTCTGTAGGAAAGTTATAGAGTCCACAAACTGTGGTACAGTATATACAGTATATCTAAAAATTGATCAATCCTGATGTACTGACAGCCTATCTCATTTCTTGAGGTCTGAAAACGTCAGAACAGTACATATCACCCAAATTACCCCTTTTTGGAAAGTAGACAGTCCAAGGTGTTTAGTAAGAGGCATTGTGAGTTTTTGGAAGTTGTAATCTTTTGTCACAATTTCTGGGAAAATTAAGAATTAAAGAAAAAGTTTTTAAGTTTTTTACATACTGCCACCAGTGCAATGTGGTATAAGCAACCATTTTTATAGAATGAAACTGATTTATTCAGTTTGTATTGTTGTGATTAGCTGTGATTGGCCATAGCTAATCACATGGTACAGATAGGCTGTGATTGGCCCTGTCTGTATCATGTGATTACTGTGGCCAATCACAGCTAGCAACACAATTGTATACAATGATTGGTATGAATGAAAGCCATTCATTGCGTACAATTGTCGTGTGATCTGCTGTGATTGGTGATTGGTCACATCGATCGCATTGTACAGGCAGCTGGCCAGTAACAAAACACGCTGCACTGTGTTCCCGGCAGGACTTCATATGATGTCAACAAAGAATGTTCCGCTTTGCTGTGATTTGACAATAGTCTGGGCGGGAAGTGGTCAAACAAAACATACACTGCACTTTTGCAATGGGCATATTAGCAATTATAAAAAATTATTATAATGCCCCGTACACACGGTCGGAATTTCCGACGGAAAATTTCCTATCGGACCATGTTGTCAGAAAATCTGACCGTGTGTGGGCGCCATCGGACTTTTTCCGTCGGAAAAAATTTGAGATCCTGCTCTCAAATTTTCCTACAACAAAGTCTGATCGGACTTTTTCCGATCGCGTGTAGCGAATTCCGACGGACAAAGTGCCACGCATGCTCAGATCAAATTACAAGACCAAAGCTATTGGCTACTAGCCTCTACGTAGTTCCGTCGTACGCAACGAACGTCACCACGTTCAGAATGATCGGATTTTCCGACAACTTTGTCCGACCGTGTGTATGCAACACCAGTGTCGGACAAAATCTTTTTTTGTGGTCAGAATTTCCGACCGTGTGTATGGGGCATTAGGCTGCTTTCACACTGATCTGTAAGTGCAGCAAAGTGCGAAATGCAGGAATTCTGGTGCACTTTCAGAAAGTACACCACACCTACCAGATGTAATAGAAGTCCATTGCAAAGTGTAGCTAATCCACAAGAAAGCCACAGGTGTGCAGTGAATCGGTGTGAAAACAGCCATACAGGGGGCTCAGGAAAGTAAGGGCTTGTTTACATTTGTGATTTGGGGGTCAGTAAAACCCCATAGTTCATTGAGGACCATGACCGGTTACCAAATCACTTAAGTGGCCCTCACTCGTCAAAAGGTTGAGCACCCCTCAATACAGTTTTGTCTATGCTGGTATCAAAGAAATGAGTGTAGCTGCCTGGTCTGTTTTATTCATTTTTATTCAATCCCACACTTCTATTTGCTCTTTATTCAGCACTCTTTATGGTTCATTATGAAATGGTTCACCTTTTACAATATGCGTTATATTCATTTTCATTAATTTGTACATAAAGCCACAAAATCTTATTTTTTTATGTTTTATGTTTTCTGATGTAGCACCCTGGGGTTTAGTCAGGGAGCTCCTCCCAAATGTACTTACCAAGAGTAGTTATCTTGGTCGATTGATAGAGATCCTTTGATTTCTCCCTAAGTTTGGCCTTGTTGCACTTTTCTCTTTTACTACTAGGTGGCCGGGTACTTGGTGGTACTAGATATGAGAAGGGCAACCCAAGGTCAGGTTATGAGTATATGGGGTATCTCATCCAATGGGCAGGTTTTTTTTTTAATCCCTTGGCCTACTGGGAGAACCTTCATATTCGGGTGAGGTCAGGTGATCTATGTTCTGTGCCACCTAGACGACTGTCTGGGTGGACGTGTGTCGTACACCCCGGGCTGCTAGGCTGGAGATTGAGCATATCCAGGGGGCATCTGGCTGCTGGGCTGTGTGAGGGCCTATCTAAAAGAGGGCAGCGCAGGGTTGGGACTGCGGCTTGCAGTCCAACCAAAAGTGACCCTTCTGTCGGCCAAAGAACCTGTCAGTGGTCGGAGATAGAAGGGAAGCTGTCGCCACAAAGGGACCAACCACCTTACAGTGAGTAACTGAAGCAAGTACTGGAACCATATTCTCACCGAAAGACCCAACCCTCGGAGGAGACACTTGCAGAGCAGCCTTTTGAGTCAGGCCAGGGACCTCGCCGGTTAGTGAGGGGTGAAGCTTGAGAAGTATCTGGAGTGCCAAGCTAGGGACCCAGCAGAGAAGCAGGGGTAACGCTTGAGGGAGATACCACCACTAACCTTGGAGGAGCTCAAGGGATTCAGAGTCAGTGAATCAGGAGGGTCTAGTGAGACACCGGGAGATCAGTGTTGAAGAACTACAAGAGGCAGTTGTAGTGAAGCCGTTTGAGTTAGGAACTGTTAAAGACTGTTACAATAGGAGATAGCATTCCTGCAAGTGAAGATATGGCTTCTTGCTGGGGCCTTTCCCTGCATAGCTGTTCTCTTATTGAAGTCTCAGAGTCTGACAATTGAATTAGCAACTATTTAAGGGTGTCCTGGCCCTAACCCTCTTTCCCCCAAAAATACAAAAAGGACTGTTAAGAGAAATAAATCTTCTTTTACATCCAAGAAGTGTCTGGCGCCCAATAACTTTGTCCACCTTGCACCCACTATGCCTCACATCCCACCACATACAGAAGGATGTCAGCTGTAAGGCCCCTTTCAGACGAGGCGGACTCCGCTTGCACGGAGCCCGCCTCTGTCCGTCGGCTCAGCGGGAGATCTCTCCGTTGATCTCTGCTGAGCCGGCGGATGACAAGTCCCTCTCTGCTCACTGAGCGGGGAGGGGCTTGCGAGCGCCGCTGATCTCTATGGAGAGATCGGATGAAAACGGACAGTGTGTCCGTTTTCATCAGATCTCACCCGATCCGATCCGCCAGCGGCGGATCTGGACGTGGGGTCATACGTCTGCTTTTGGCGGATCGGACCGGATCGGATGTCAGCGGACATGTCTCCGCTGACATCCTACGCTCCATAGAGTAACATGGAGCGCCCGTTCAGATCCGCCGTCAAAACTGACAGGCGGATCTGAACGGGCCGTCCGTGTGAAAGGGGCCTTAAGGCAATAATATTGTAGGGCCCTGGGCATAAATCTGTCATGATAGAGCTGGCAGTCACCTGATATTTAAGAGAAGCTTGTTTAGCTTGCAGTGGAATGTCTGAAAATTACTCTACAAGTCCTATGTATTGAGTTGAACACATGTGAAAAAGGAATGTTTTTGGGTTCATGTCGGCTGCCACCCAGGATTTGGAGATGCTGCAGCTTTTCTCATTACAACACTGATGGGTATAGTGATGGCCGACCCTTCCATTCAGAAACCATTTTGAATGGACATGGAGAAATAAACAGAAATTTCTTTAACCTCTTCTGGACTGCTCCATGCAGATATACTGTGGCAGGGCAGCCCTCCTACACGAAATCACATACCTGAACTCAGGGCTTTTTTTCTCAGAGAATAGGTACAGGAACTCCCCCTTTCCAAGTCACCCCTTGTCCACACCCCCTACCCACCTCTGAGCATCGTCCCTTGGTTCCACCCTATACCCACCTACCAGTACTGCCCCTTTTAAAGAATACAGAACCAAGTAACATTTGTGGTACTAAGTAATTTGTATGAAATTTGTTAATGATAACAAGAAAAGCAGTCAAATAGATCCCCTGCAGCAAGCAACAATAGACCCCCCACTTCTTCCCCAGCAACAATAGACCCCCACTTCCTCAGCAACAATAGATCACCCACAACAAAATACCCACCAAGCTACAATAGACTCCTGGCAGCAACAACCAATCTACCGGCAGCCAACATCAATAGACCCCTCCCTTAACAGTAGATCCCTCCCAGCAACAACTGACCCCCCGATTCCCCACCAGCAACAATAGACCTCCCCAGCAACAATACCCCCCCCCCCCTGCAAAAACAGATCCCTTCCAGTGGTGCATACTAGCTCATTATGCCTTTGCCTTACAGGGGGAATTTTGTGTTAACATTATACAACTGCTTTAGGAGCTTAGCTATTAATTCATTTTATTGGCACGAAAAAACATTTATTCTGGCCAATGAATTACCTCTCAAGTGCTAAATGTGCCTAGTGGTTGTTGCTGCCATGAGTCTATTGTAGCTTGGGGGTATTTTGTTGTAGGTGATCCATTGTTGCTGGGGGATCTATTGTTGCTTGGGAAGTGGGGGTCTATTGTTGCTTGCTGCAGGGGATCTATTTCACTGCTTTTCTTGTTATCATTAACAAATTTCTGCTGCTTCTAGATGCATTGGCAGTGGGGGATTTTCTGCCTCTAAACGCCTATGTGTGCATGGACACACATTAACACGAAGGGGCGTTTAGAGCAGTGGTATCTGGTGGTATATTTTTTTTTTGGGGGGGGGGGGGGGCAGCAAATTGATTGGTCCCTGCACTAACCCCATCTAGTTTGCATGCTTCCTCCGGGCGGCGCTTCACCATGCGTCTCCTCCTTCTTCGGCTTCATGGTGGCACGCCCTCCCCCTTGCATCTCATCCCTCCTCCTCCTCGGTCGCCAATAGGATCTCTCCCTCTTTTAGCCAATCAGGTCTCTGGACCCGCTTCCTGAGCCGGGATTGGCCGGGAGGAGAATCAGGAAGACAATAGCGAATAATAATTAGCTTTTGTCACACAACTGGGTGGGCTCGGGGTGCAGTGCTCTGCTCACTCTGGCTCTAATCACGTGGCTCTAATCACGTGGCTCTAATCACGTGCTTCTAAAAAAAATAAAAACGCCACTGGAATCCATGCATCTGGTGCCCTGCATGTAAACATGGACATGGATTAGGGGGGGGGGGGGGGGGGCGGCGCTCCTGTGCCCTGTATGGACGGGCCGCCACTGGTTTAGAGGCAGATACAAATGTTAGACGCCTATAATAGCAACATTAAATACATCCAGTGTGTATGAGGCCTAAGGGCTCATTTAAATGTGCAAGATGAAAGTGGCAAAAGTGGGCCGTTGAGCCAGTTTTAGTGCCCTGCAAAGCCCTCTTAAACAAGGGCATGTAGCCACTCAAGACTGTTGAAGGCCTCTAAAAAGCAATCCACCGCAGCTTGTTTTTCAGAGGTACATCAAGAGCTGCCGCACAACTGAACCAGCCCTAAGATCTATGAACAGCTATGCAGTACAAGAGACTAAATACGGGACAAACTGATCTGTTTGCAGGTATGTGCTCATATTGCATAGATCAGGTGAATCTGGAGAGAGTTTGTGCTGAGATTGTACAATCAGATTGTTCCCACTTCCTGTAGTGAGTGGGCCTATGGATTCTAATAGAGGTTCTGTTTCCTCTTGGCAGTCCCTCCAGACTAGAGCAATTTATTTGCATAGCCAACTATTTCTCTCCTCCCTGCTATGTAAATAGAATGTAGAGCTGTCAGTCTAGCCATGTCCTGGACTGTCCCCCTCCTCATATAAGAGTTCTATAGGAGCTGATTATAGCTGGCCATATACTGTTAAGCCCGGTACATATGGGCCAAACATCGGGCGCTATCGGCTTGTTTATTCGAAATCGACCAACATTTGTCCCCCGTGTGTATGGCAGCCGGTCTGACATAAGCCAGGCGAACGTCTGACACTGCCAAAGGGGCATGAAAAAGGTCTGCCGATTGACATCCGATCAGCACTCTCAGCCAATGGCGCATGGGGGGATAGCTTAGCGTGGAGATTGCTGTACTAACATTGCATAATTAGTACAGTGGCTCTGGTTGAGCTCTTCATTTTTTTTTTTTTCGTGCAGTCCACTGGGTTGAAGGAAAACAAAACTGCTAGTGTGTTCTAAGCTTTATATTTTTTTCTTTCTGCCAGTGATGTCTCTGGTTTGTGCAGCTGTCTCTCCTGGTATGAACACATGCAATGTAAGTCTGGCCTATACATTATACAATCGGATTGTTCAATCACCATCAACGATGTAGTGCAGGGTCCTGCTTGATTTTATTTTAATTAATTGTGCAGGCTTGTCCTCATTTTGTTAATTCTAATGCCCCGTACACACGTTCGGACTTTGTCCGCCGGACCTAGTCCGGCGGGACTTCCCCACACACGCCCGGACTTCCGAGCGTGTGACTTGCCCACACACGCCCGGACTTCTCCGGCGGACAATCCGCTGGAAAAAGTCAGCGGGAATGAACGGACTTTCTGATGAGCGGCAAGTCCGTTCATTTCAAAAGTCTGGCGGACTAGCCTACTAACGACGACTGCCAAGTCCAGCGGACAATTTTAAAACAAAACTTAAAACCTAGTCCGCCGGACTTTTGGCGCCAAAAGGTCCACCGGCGCCCACACACGAGGGGATTGTCCGGTGGACTTGAGTCCAGCGGACAATCCCGCGGGATAGTCCCTTCGTGTGTACGCGGCATTAGGAAGCTTGTACAGAGATCACACAATCAGATTGTATAGTGTATAGCCAGGTTTAGGCTCACCATACACAAATACAGTGTCTGTACAATCATCTTTAGTTCTACCAAAACTATGAGGACCTGACTATTTAAAGTGACACTAATGCCGTGTACACACGACCGGACTTTCCGGCAGACTAGGTCCGACAGTCTTTCTGACGGACTTTCGGCGGACTTCTGACGGACTTTCCGAACGGACTTGGCCACACACAATCACACCAAAGTCCGACGGATTCGGCCGTGATGACGTACGACCGGACTAGAACAAGGAAGTTTGTAGCCAATAGCTGCCCTAGCGTCGTTGTTTGTCCGTCGGACTAGCATACAGACAAACTGATTTTTCGACCGGACTTGAGTCCGTCGGAAAAATTTGAAACATGTTCTAAATCTGATCCGTCTGTCTGATTTTTCGACAGCAAAGGTCCGATGAAGCCCACACGCGATCGAATTGTCCGACGGATTTGTTCCGTCGGACGTTTGCTGTTGAAAAATCCGGTCGTGTGTACACGGCATTAAAGGTACATTTAAAAAAATAATAAATAACAAACATATCATACTTACTTCCACTGTGCAGCTCGTTTTGCACAGAGTGGCCCCAAACATCCTCTTCTGGGGTCCCTCGTGGCCCTCGCAGCTCCCCCCCACATCAGATAACCCCCTGGGAGAAGCGCTCTCGCGGGGGGTTACCTCCCGAGTCCAGCATTCAGTGTCCATAGACGCAGAATGCAGGACTCGGCCCCGCCCCCCGGCGGCCGTGTCATTGGATTTGATTGACAGCAGCGGGAGCCAATGGCTGCGCTGCTATCAATCTATCCAATCAACAGCCGAGAACCCCCTAGCAGAGAGACACTTGCATGACTTATCTTATTGGCCTCGATCACATGAGCGTACTATATTGTACACCCTTTTACAACTCTTCAGCATCCCTCACTAAACTGTGCACTGAAAACAAATTGGATATTTTTTTTAGTTTTTTTTCAGCACAGACTGTATATCTGCTGTATTCATTTTTCACTTCCTCCTCCCTGGCCGCGGCCCATCGCATCATTTCCTGTTTGCAATGCCTCCTGGGAAGGGGCAGCAACTTCCTCTGACACTGCCGTTGTTATGGAAACCTGACCTGAAACCTATTACACTGCTTATGCTGCACTGCGCATGTACGAGTTCTGCAAGGATGAGATCCAGGAAGAAATACAGTCTGGCTTCAGATGCCCACACTTAAGATGGCCACGGCCTGCTGCAAGTTTATAAAATAACAAACTACTGCTAAAAACTAACAAAACAGACCTTAGTTTACAGACTAACTTTACTAGAATACATTAAGCTTGTGTATTATAGGGGTATTTTTATTTAAAAAGTATAATTTCGGCCGGAACACCGCTTTAAGTTGAAAACACCCCGAAATCAGTGCGATTTGCAGAATCGGATCACATGGGTGTGAGCGGAAAGCGATCCGATTCTGGTGCAGACCAAAAAAAGGGTCCTGCACGAGTTTGGTGTGAATGCGGTGCGATTTGAGCCATACAAATCCACGGATCAATTTGCACCCCGGAGACGCCGCACAGGAATGTGCTGCGATTTCTGTGCAAACGACATGCGGAGTCTCGCACCGTGTCAGTGTGATCCCGGCCCGAACGCACACTGCCTGCGTTAGGAGATGCGCACTTGGGTTTCAGATTGGAAGCAGCGGCTGTGTCGGTGAAGCTGCTGAGCCCCAAACTGACATGGATGGGATTGGCTGGGGGGGTGCATGGAACACCTGTGCGTCTCCATGCAGGCAAACGTGGCCCTGGCACAGGTGTACACTATAATTATGCCCATGTGAATGCAGAATGCAGATGCAGAGTTTACAATCTGATTGTACAATCAGATTATAAGGTGTATGGTGAGCTTGAGATCTTCCACTAACTTTAAATTGCAAGGGCCAGCCTGATTTAAAATGAATTGAATTCGATGTTTAGATTTGTCCTCTAGTACATGGTTTTAGTAAAGTAGATTGTACAAGCAGATTGTATAGTGTATGGGATGTGAGATGTGTGTAGATGGGATGTATCTGAGTGCAGTGATGATGTCGGGTAGGCTGGCTCGTGTAGCTGTGGGCAGGCTCTGGGTGTCTCCTCCAGTGTCCGGGCACAGTCGGGCTCAGTACACGGATGATGATGAGGATGATGGCGGGCCTGGGCTGGCTCCGTGTCTCCGGAGTGCTGGGCTTCCTTCTCCTGGCTGTGGCCCCGGCTCAGGCTCACTTGTACGGGCCCGATGATCTGGTGGTGTCCCTGGCCGACGGCGCCCATTCCGTCCTCCTCAACTCCTCCAGCGCCTGGTTCGCCCAGTTCTATGCCAGCTGGTGCGGACACTGCCAGTCCTTCAAACCGACCTTCCAGGCACTAGCCCGGGACATCAAGGGTGAGACACACAGCACCGAGCACTGGGATGAATGGGGGGTACAGGGATGTATGGACGGTGCCATCCTCCAGCCTGATCTGTGCCAGGTGCTCCTCTGGTACGGGGTTATATAGGGATGTATGGACGTGTACGGTGCCATCGTACAATATGATCGGTGCCAGGCATTCTTCTTATATATCCTCCAGTCTGATCTGTGCCAGGCACTCCTCTGGTACAGGAGTTGTACAGTTGTACAGGGATGTATGCACATGTATGGTACCATCATCCAATCTGTTCTGTGCCAGGCACTCCTCTGGTACGGGGATATATGGACATGTATGGTAGCATCACCCAGTCTAATCTGTGCCAGGCACTCCTCTGGTACGGGGATTGTACAGGGATATATGCACATGTATAGTACCATTGTCCAATCTGATCTGTGCCAGTCACTCCTCTGGTATAGTTATTGTACAGGGATATGTGGACATGTATGGTACCATCACCCAGTCTAATCTGTGCCAGGCACTCCTCTGGTACAGGAATTGTACAGGGATTTATGCACATGTATGGTACCATTGTCCAATCTGGTCTGTGCCAGGCACTCCTCTGGTACAGGAATTGTACATGGATGTATGCACATGTATAATGCCATTGTCCTATCTGATCTGTGCCAGGCACTCCTCTGGCACAGAAATTGTACAGGGATGTATGGACATGTATAGTGCCATTGTCCAGTCTGATCTGTGCCAGGCACTCCTCTGGTATAGGAATTGTACAGGGATGTATGGAAATGTGGACATGTATGGTACCATCACCCAGTCTAACCTGTGCCAGGCATTTCTCTGGTATAGGAATTGTACAGGGATGAATGCACATGTATGGTACCATCATATATTCTGTTCTGTGCCAGGCACTCCTCTGGTATAGGGAGTGTACAGGGATGTGTGCATGCATCTGTGCCAGGCACTCCTCTGGTACAGGGATATATGGTACCATCATCTATTCTGTTCTGTGCCAGGCACTCTTCTGGTACAGGGCGTGTACAGGGACATGCGTGTATTGTGCCAATGGGCAGATTGTTTGTGGATTGCAATGAAAGATACAATAGCTGGCATGTCTGATTTGTATAGTTATCCTCGTTTCTCAGAACAGATTTTATTTTATAGGGTAACATAGGGACATTACTAAAATGCTTTCCCTGTCCGGCTCCTTCCAATCTTCTCATCACAGTGGCTGAAATCGAACATCAGTCTGACACCACTAATGATTAGAAAAATCGAAACAATTAGAAAAACTTCAAAGAAAATTCTGCTAATGTGTGACCAGCTTAACACTCAGAAGTCTTCCATTTAGGACAGTGTAGAGATTTCCGGCTTGTATAGGACACTGTAGAGAAAGATTGTATTGTGATAATTCAATGTGGCTACAGATGTAACAATAATATTGGTTTTAGCACAATGATAATATTTAGCATATGGATTCCTTTTTTTAATTGTTTATCTAAAGTCAAACCTTTATTTTCTTTTTGGTAATATTGTATGCTGCTAGCTACTGATTTGTGCAGATAGTTTGGAGTTAAAGTATAACCAAAGGCAAAGCTTTTTAGTTTTGGATAGAGTAGAGAGGGATTAAAACGTTAGGGAGATTCCCCCTCTCTATTTGTCCTGTTTACCATTATCATTAAAGTAAAAGAAAATCCCAAATTTTGGGCTGTCGCCAGATAAGTAATAGAGGGGAAATCTTCCAATGGGCACACTAGTTCTGGTGACCAAGGAACTCCCTTAAAGCGTTACTATACCCAGGAACCTGCATTCACTATATCTGATCTCCCACAGTACACAGCATATGGAAATGCAATTATTTTAGTAAATATAAACTGCTAAGTTACCTTTTTTCATCAGCAGTATATAGCAGTCTTGTGACTTCTATCAATGTCTGGTTGAAGCTTGTAGGAGGAGGTTTCATTTTACTCTGACTGTCCTATGATGCTGCAGGACTCCTGACCCTCTGTCTGGACAGTTCTGATTGGCCCTGTGCTGATCACATGCACCCTCCCAAGAAATAAAAAGCTTTCTAGCAATTTACACCAAACTGAGCATGTGCAGAGTGCCCCCCAAGACTCTGCCTTATTAGGAGATGGATTGGGGACAGTGGAAGAAGGTTAAGGATTACAACAGACGGGGTCAAACAGCCTTTTTACATAATGCAGAGGATTAACTTCTTAGGTTCCACAGTGAGTATAACAAGCCTGCTTTACTGCATATACAGACTGATTTTACTGTTGTGGGTTTAGTAACTTTTTAAAAGAGAAGTAATTTTTTTTTTCCCCTTTTATACTTACCTAGGTGGATGCTGCATCGGTTCCCCGCCGCCTCTGCACTGAGAACTGAGCAATCGAACATAGCTGATGGCTCTGTTCTAACAGATCTCCGAGTGGAGAGCTGCTGAATGTCAATCAGCAGCTCTCCTCTCTACTCCTCCTCGCTCACTGGAGCGCTGAGCTGTGAAGGGGGTAAAGTGGCAATCTCAGGCTCTCAGCAGCTCACTGAGAGGCTGAGACAGGCATCAGTCCAGGCACCTGGCGGATCCAGACTTTATTGTTACAATGACGCGGTGCCTGGACAGATTCCAGTGATGTCAGCAGAGAGCGGACTTCAGACCGCTCTCTGCTGAAAATGGGTCACAGGAGTGCAAAACGAATTGCACTCCTGTGATCCATAGGAGAAGCCCAGCCAAACAAGCTCAGGCTGGACTTCTCCTTTAATTTGCAGGGATTTCCACTCACTTCCTGTTTGGCTATGGGATGGAAAGTGAAGGGAAATCTTCCCAATAGAACACAGGTGGAACACAGGTGGCAAAAACGGAAAATTGTATACTTACCTTCCGTAATTTTCCTTTCCTGTTGCATCACATGGCAGCATACACATATGGGTTGTGGCTCCGCCCCCACAACCTGATAGGACCGCGTAGCTATTAAACCCTGAGAGGACCCCCGCCCCTACATTCTCAGTATCCAGATACCTCACCTCAGCGGGTGGGCATTTGTATGCTGCCATGTGATGCAACAGGAAAGGAAAATTACGGAAGGTAAGTATACAATTTTCCGTTTTCCTGTCGCATCATGGCAGCATACACATATGGGGAATAACTCGCAAACTGGGTGGGGCTGAGCAAACAAGGTTTATTTACAGGGTATAGAGGAGTTGGCCTGTATGATAGACCTCCCAAATTCTACTGTGGACAGCCTAGCGGCATCCACCTTGTAGTGTGCCATAAACGTGTTTCTTGAGGACCAAGTGGCTGCCTTACAGATTGTTTCCGCTGAGACTCTGCAGAAAGCTGCCCAGGAGGTCGCCACTGCCCTAGTGGAATGTGCCCTTAAGCCCTCAGGTACTTGTGCCTGGCTAGATGAGTAGGCCCTCTTGATGATCTTCACCAGCCAGGCTGCGATAGTCCGAGAAGTTGCTGCTTGTCCTTTTCTGGCACCATAAGGTATTACTAGGAGATTTTCCGCCTTCCTCAGGCTACGTGTCATTGAAAGGTAGGCCAGGATGTTGGTTTTTATATCTAGCGGATGCGGGTTGCCTTGTTCTGTAGCCAGAGTGGGAAGACATATTTCCTGATTAAAGTGGAAGGAGGTAGCCACTTTAGGAACAAATCGGTCTGAAGGCCTCAGGACCACCTTGTCGGGATAGATAGTTAGGTATGGCTCCTTTGACAGTAGAGCATGCATCTCGGAAACTCTCTTGGCCGAAGTGATCGCTATCAAGAAAGTGATTTTTAGTGTCAGGTCCCATAATGATATATCTTCTACTGGGAAGAATGGTTCGCGTGCCAGGACGTCCAGTACTACCGAAAGATCCCATGTTGGGAAGGTCGGTTTTCTAGGAGGCCTTAGTTTCAGGCAGGCCCTCTGAAACTGGGCGATGAGAGGCTCTTGTGCCCACCTTACCCCTGTCATGGCCGATAGGGCTGAGACATGTACTTTCAGCGTATTCGACCCAAGGCCCTTGTCCAGGCCTAACTGCAAGAAATCCAGGACTTGCGCTATTGTTGGGGAAGATGGATCCCAGGATTGCTGTTGTGCTACTGTAAGGAACTTGGCCCAAATTCTCTTATAGACAATGTTGGTGGAGACTTTCCTGGCCTGTAGAAGGGTGTTTACTACCCCCTGTGAACATCCCTGCGCTATAAATCTAGCCCTCTCAGCCTCCATGCCGTCAGGTGTAGTCTCTCTGGGCACGGGTGGAGGAGCTGTCCCTGAGAGAGTAGGTCTGCTGACACCGGGAGTGACAGTGGTTCTGCTGTGTTGAGCTGGAGAAGGGTTGTGAACCATGGGCGTCTCGGCCAGAAGGGGAGGACTGCTATCACCGTGGACCTTGACTTCTTCAGTCTGAGTAAAAACCTCGGTATGATTGGGATTGGTGGGAAGATGTAGCCTAGGTGGAAATCCCAGCTGTGTTGTAGGCAGTCCGTGCCCTCCGCTGATGGAAAGGGAACTCTCGTCAGGTACCTCCGACACTTCGTGTTGGCTGGTGATGCTGCCAGGTCCATGTCTGGTACCCCCCAAGTCTCGGTTATTAGAGCGAAGGCCTGTTGGTTTAGAGCCCACTCGTGATTGGACGAGAACTCCCGACTCAAGGTGTCGGCCACCTGATTCTGGGTTCCTGGTACATAGGCTGCTGTCAGCCCGGATAGGGATAGTTGGGCCCATTCGAAGATTGGGATGACTTCTCTGAGCATTGAGCGACTATTAGGGCCTTGAATGCCGCTCTTATTTCCAGGATGTTGGACACAATGTTGTGCGTCCTGAATGGCCAGCGCCCCTGGGCTGCGTAGTGATTGTAGTGTGCTCCCCAGCCCTCCATGCTGGCATCTGAGGTAACCACCTGTTGAGAGGGAAGAACTATGCTCCTGCTCATCTTGAGATTGCGGGTCCTGGTCCACCACCATAGTGATTTCTTTACCTCCTTCCGGATCGCTATTGGCTGTGACATTGACACACCATTCCATTGTTCCAGAAAGGATATTTGGAGGGGTCTTGTGTTCCATTGAGCCCAACGGATCATTGGGATAGTTGCTGACATGGTCCCTAGGACCCCGAGGCATTCTCTCACTGGTACCGCGGAGGCCCGCAATATCCCTTTCACCCTCTGAGTCAGAGTGGGTATCTTCTCGTCCGGGAGTTCTACTGTGTTGAGGCGGGTGTCTAACTCGGCCCCTAGAAAGATCATCCTCTGGGTAGGATGGACGTGGCTCTTCTCCCAGTTTATCAACCATCCGAACTTCTGCAGGGTGGTGACAAGGACTACCCGATGCTGTAGGAGGGAGACCTGGGTGTCTGCCAGCAGAAGGATGTCGTCCAGGTAGTGGTGTACTCTTAGGCCCTGCTCCCTTAGTAGAGCTATTACAGGGAGTAGAACCTTGGTAAACGTTCTTGGAGCCGTGGAAATCCCGAAGGGGAGGCTTCTGAACTGAAAGTGGTGCCGATCTACCGCAAAGCGGAGAAACTTTTGGTATGAAGGGTGGATTGGGATGTGGAGATAGGCATCCTGCAGATCGATGGAGAGCATCCAGTCTCCGATATTTATAGCCTGTAGGATTGATTGTAGGCTCTCCATCCTGAACGTCTCGACTCTGATTGACCGGTTTAGACCCTTTAGGTCCAGGACGGGACGGAGATCTCCTGTCTTCTTTCTCACCAGGAATAGGGGTGAGTAGACCCCCTTCCCCCTCTGTAGTAGGGGAACTTTTACTATGGCCTGTTTGTGCTCGAGAGTTTGCACGTATTTGGTCATTAGCAACCTTTTCTCTCGAGAAGCTGGGGTTTTTGTAACACAAAACCGGTCTCTTGGTCGTCTCCGGAATCTCCACCTGTGGCCCAATTGAACCGTGGCTACTGCCCAAGGATCTTTTATCATTTCCGCCCAGACCCGCTCGAACTTCGTGAGCCTGGCTCCCACTAAAGCTGGTTGGGCGGACACACCTTCAAAAAGGTTTCTGATCTCCCGGGGTAGGGATCTTAGGTTTCTGGAGCTTGAGGAAGGATGACTGGGGGTTCTTCCAGTTTTTCCTATACTCCCTCCCGGGTCTGTAGGATCTAGCTTCCCTATACCTATCAGGGAGGTTACGCCTGAAGGTTGGTGGTCTCTGTTGCTTGGGCCTTCGGTCTGAAGGAATCAAGCCTGACTTCCCGCCGGTGACCTTAGAAATGGCCGAGTCTAATTTTTCCCCAAAGAGATTAGCCCCGTCAAAGGGAATTTTACACCAATTGGTCTTTGAGGCTGGGTCTGCCGACCAAGGCTTCAGCCAAAGTGCCCTTCTGGCCGTCACTGAGCTAAGCATAGCCCTTGAGGTGGATCTTATTATATCCACTGAGGCCTCCGCTACGAAGTCGCCTGCGAGGGAGAGTTCCTGGAGGGCGGCAATTACCCTTTCCTGTTCTATTCCCTCTGCTACCAGCTTCTCTGCATTAGAGGACCAACTAGAGATGGCTCTTCCGACAGCCGCTAGGGCTATTGCGGGTCGACATGCACCCCCTGCAGAAAGGTAGGACTTCTTCAAGTCGAGGTCTATCTTCCTGTCTAGCCCGTCTTTAAATGTGACTGCATCCTCGATTGGGAGGGTCACATGTCTAGCCAGACGCATCAGTGAGGAGTCCACTACCGGTGCGGACGTCAGGGGATTAGCATTAGGCTCCTTCAGGGGGTAGAGCTTTGTCAGCCTATTGCTGAGGTTGGCCTTCTTCTCAGGCTTCTGCCATTCCTCCTTAATTAGATCCTCCAGCTCGTCGATAAACGGGAAGGTTTCCGGATCTTTTTTGAGATTCGGGAAGTATCTCTTCACCTTCTGAGGGGTCTCTTTCTCCTCGGCCCAATCTATAGCCTCCTTTATCGACTTAATGAAGGGCTCGACTAAGGTAAAATCGAATCCAGCAAACATTTCCGCGTCTTCGCTATCTGACAGGGGCTCTGCCGTTTTAGGCGGAGAGGAAGCGGAGGACGAGGTGCCCTGCATAGCTCTGCTTGCTTCTGGCTCTGCGGATTGTAGAGGTAACTCTTTTGTTAACTCCCTCGGTTCTGGTTCTCTGTCTCTGGTTGCCTCATTGAAGCACGCGCGACAGGCCAGTTTTTCTGGCAGCGCTATTGCACCGCAAATCCAGCAGGAATTCCCAGATGGACGCAGACCTTGTGCGTGTGAGGGGTGCCTGTGCGTAGGTGATCTCCTATGATAGGAGTGGCCATGGCGGGAGTAGGACCTTGAGCGACTTCTTCTGCGGCTTGATCCGTAATCTCTGCGTCTTGAGCGGCTTCTACCGCGATCCGAGCGACTTTGTCTGTGGCCAGAGCGACTCCTTCTTGAGCGCCGTGATGACCTTGATGACCTGGTAGGGCTGTGCAGGTTAGACAGCGTTAGTGGCAGGCTCTCTTTTTCCTCTTCTTACTTACCCGTCTTCCCCTCTTACCTAGTCGGTGGGCGATGGTCTGCTGGGGCAGCGGCCTCCATGAAGGAAATCTATTTAGGCAGGGAAGTCAGTGTAAGCATAGGTAAGAAGGGGTGCAGTGGTGAAAATTGGGAAGAAAATTTACTAACCTTTAATGGAAGCTAATAGGGGAGCAGGTGCAGCTAAATGAGTGTTTTTGCAAAAAAAACGGCAAAAATCTCTCTTTCTCCTGTGCAAAACAGCCACAGGGAAAGGAGATTCTGACAGAGTTTTAAATTTGGCGCCGTTCCCGACGCGGTGACGTCACTCCCGCGCATGCGCAGAAGCGCCGTGCGCGTCCCGGCGCCATTTTGGAGCCTGGCAAGGCTATAGGATGTATGTATTGGCCGCCCGCGCCTGCGCAGAAGCGCTGAGACACTCGGCGCCGGGCGGAAGTACCTAGAGGGATAGGGGAAGATGTCCCCAGCGTTCTAAACATGCCTGGAAAGGAAACAGAGTGCAGGAGATACACATGAGCCCCAAGAACCATGGTGCAGGACAGGGTTGGAGGCCGCTGCATTATAAGCCTATTTAAGGCTTGTCAAGGTAAGAGAAGCATTTACATACCCCTGAGACCATCAGAGTGGGGTTCCCCCATTTAGCTCATTTAGAGGCTGTACAGGTAGGACTTCCACCCAGGAGAGGCTTGAACCTGGCTGGGGCGATAGCGGTAAGAGGTGCTGTTCTTGCGGTCTTGTCAGGTGAGGAAAAAAAGGAGAATGTAGGGGCGGGGGTCCTCTCAGGGTTTAATAGCTACGCGGTCCTATCAGGTTGTGGGGGCGGAGCCACAACCCATATGTGTATGCTGCCATGTGATGCGACAGGAAAAACAAATCTGACCGAGGTTATACCCCTCCCTTACTCTATCCAAAATGTTTTGCCTATAGTTGTACTATAAGCTTTCAGGGTGCCTTATGCCGCGTACACACGGTCAGAATTTCCGATGGAAACAGTCCGATGGGAGCTTTTCATCAGATTTTCTGACCGTGTGTACGCCCATCGGTCTTTTTCTGTCGGCATTTCTGACGGACTTTGGATTAAGAGCCTGACGGAAAACCTTTCTATCAGATTTTTCGATCGTGTGTATGCAATTCCGACACGCAAAATTCCGACGCATGCTCGGAAACAATTAGACGCATGCTCGGAAGCATTAAACTTCCCTTTTATAGTGCCGTCGAACGCGTTGCATGTCGTGGTGTTATTGACCATCGGAATTTGGTGTGACCGTGTGTCGGCAAGACAGTTTGAGCGAAATTCCGTCGGAATTCTGACGGAAAACCATCAGAGCTTTTTCCGGCGAGAATTCCGATCGTGTGTACGCGGCATTAGTTCCCTTTGGTTCACATTAATGCAATGCAGAAACTCACACAAAATCACGTGTATTCCCACAGCGCACAAAAAGCGCACATCCTTTATGCAGGTGCGGTGGTACTATTAGGTCACCTTGCTAAAGTGCGTGCAAAATCTTACACCAAAAAGCATGTAAAGAAGTATAATGTATTTTAGTGCAGTGCCTGCCCTTCTCTGGTCTGATTTTCGCTCATAGGGCAACCTATTGAAATGACACGCATACACTGTTGCACCTGCTTGGATGTGAACGGAGCTTTCTTCATGCTTTATACAATTCTGAATTTGTCTCTGAGCCCATACACCTGAGCTGAGTAATGTTTCAGGCAATTAGGAAGCATGTTGTTGTTGTTGCATGTTCCTGTGCACGTAGATGCATGGGTTTGAAGCATGTGTACACATGGATGTAAGCTCAGGTGTTTTTGTTTTGTGGATGGAAAGCAGAGCACAGGAGTGCAGTTGTTTAAGTGCAAAAACACCCGATATTGATTATGGGGATGATTTACTAAGAAGAAGGCACTACACCAGTTCATACATTAATTGGTGGGCCAGATAAGTCATTAACCACTTCGCATCCAGGCCAATTCTGACATTTCTCTCCTACATGTAAAATTCATAATTCTTTTGCTCGAAAATTACATACAACCCCCAAACATTATATATGTTTTTTTTAGCAAAGACCCTAGAGAATACAATGACGGTCGTTGCAACTTTTTATCTCGCACGGTATTTGCGCAGCAATTTTTCGAACACGTTTTTTTCAGAAAAAAAACTATTTCATGCTTAAAAAAAAAACAAAACAGTAAAGTTAGCCCAATTTTTTTTGCATAATGTGAAAGATGAAGATACGCCGAGTAAATAGATACCCGACATGTCACGCTTCAAAATTGCACACGCTCGTGGAATTGCGCCAAACTTTGGTATTTAAAAATCCCCATAGGCGACGCTTTAAATTTTTTTAATGGTTACATGTTTTGAGTTACAGAGGAGGTCTAGGGCTAGAATTATTGCTCTCGCTCTAACGTTCGCGGCGATACCTCACATGTGTGGTTTGAACACCTTTTTCATATGTGGGCGGGGCTTACATATGCGTTCACTTCTGCGTACGAGCTCACGGGGACAGGGGCGCTTTAAAACATTTTTTTTTTTTTGTTAATTTGGTTAATTTTACTTTTATTTTTTTTAGTTTGACACTTTAAAAAAAAAAAAAAAATTGATTACTTTTATTCCTATTACAAGGAATGTAAACATCCCTTGTAATAGGAATATTACATGATCGGATCTATTTACAGTGAGATATGGGGTCAATAAGACCCCACATCTCACCTCTAGGCTGGGAAGCCTAAAATAAAAAAAAAAAACGATCACCGCTTCCCAGCCGAGGCAGCGCCGTTATTTGAATGAATGCAGAGGCCGGGCGTGACGTCATAACATCGCGCCCGGCCTCCGAACGATCATAGAGACTCCGGCGACCATCTGATCCGCCGGAAATCTCTATGGTCATCAGCCGGCGGATCCTGTGTCTGACTCACCGATGGAAGCGGTGAGTCGGAAGAAGCACCGGAGGGCAGCGGGAGGGGGGGGGAATCGTCGGATGAAAACGGCAATATCTGAATGATGTCTGTAGCTACAGGCATCATTCAGATATATCCCGGGGAAGTCAAGGCCGTCATATGACGTCCTACAGATGGGAAGAACGTGTGAACCGGCACACATTGACGCGCAAATAATGATAATAAATACCCGCCTATGTAAACTGCACCTGTCGCTAGGGTAACTGCAGTTTTCTCATTGATAATAGCGCACGCCCAATACAATTGTTTAATTGTTTAATTTCATCTAATTGGATGTGTCTTGTTAGGCAATTAGTAGGTGTACGCAGTTAACCCTTTTGATGCTAATCTCATTTGTTTCTATCACTTCTAATATATCTTTGAAATGTGTTTTTTTCTTTTTTACCCAAATCTTTCAATACATTACAAAGAACAGAGAAGTGTTTCTAAACCCAATAAATTTATATTTTCAGATCTTGAGCTTTAAAGGTGACCATACACTGCAATCAGTTAGATCTTAAATAAATTAGATTTAGTGCAAGAGCCTGTTTGATTTCCTATATTTAGAATTATTTGTTCAAGTGCGTCTTCCTATTAGCTATTTTGCCTAAATATTGAGTTGTACAGAGATTGGCCAATCAGATTGCATAGTGCATGACCATCTTTAGTGCCAAATTTGTAATGTAGATGTGCCATGACCCACTTGTATTTTCCTAACAATACTTCTTGGGCATTATATAAGGCACATGAAAAAACACCTTTTTTTCAAGACATGCTAGACTGATCAGGAATCTTCAAACTACGGCTCTCCGGCTGTTGCAGAACTACACATCCCATGAGGCATTGTAAAACTTTGACATTTACAGACATGACTAGGCATGATGGGAATTGTAGTTCCTGAACAAGTGGAGGGCCGTAGTTTGAAGACCCCTGTGCTAGACCATTATTATGCCTCCAGAATTGGGAGTGTGGCATCTACCCAACTTCTCTCTGCTGGTGGACACAAGAACCTACATACATTATATATATGACACACACTGAAGCAGGAAGCAATATACATTGGCCCGGAAGTGAATCTGTACACAGGAAGTAGATGTGAGTTTTGAGGCCAAATCATTTAGACATACACACATGATCCACAAAAACCCCACTTCATGTAAAAATAAATCAAAAATTATCTTAAAGCGGAGATTCACACAAAAATTGAACCTCCGCTTTTCGGAACCCTCTCCCCCTCCGGTGTCACATTTGGCACCTTTTAGGGGGAGGGGGTGCAGATACCTGTCAGGTATTTGCACCCACTTCCGGGCATAGACTCCCGTGGAAGTCTATGCCTCTTCCTGTCCCGGCATGCTGTCTGCTGGGACACATACGGGTCCCAGAGACAGTGCGGACCATTCCCATTGCGCTGCGCGACTCACGCATGCGCAGTAGGGAACCGGGAAGTGAAGCCGCAACGCTTCACTTCCTGATTCCCTCACCCAGAATGGCGCCGGGTTCTAGCACTCACTTGGTTTCCCTCAAATGCTCACAATTAGAATAGGATTGTCTTGAGCTAGATTTTAGCTCAGTGCTTCTCAAACCTGTCCTCAAGTACCCCCAACAGGCCATGTTTGCAGGTTTTCCTTCATCTTGCACAGGTGCTTTAAATCACAGTCAATGGCTTTGTATTTTGGACAGCTATTTTAGCTAAGAGAAATTCCCAAAACATGGCCTGTCGGGGTACTTGAGGACTGAGTCTGAGAACCACTGCGCTAAAATGGTAAATTGAATACTCACCTCTCTGTAATTTTCCTTTCCTGATGCCTATCCATGGCAGCATATGCACAATCCATGCATATGCTACCATGAAGGTACCAGGAAATCATGCCTTTTATTGTTTTACCATGCCAATCAGCCCAGTTAAGCTGCAGCTGGGAAATCTGTTGCATGAAAATTGTTTAGGGGGGAGGAGAGTGTAAAATGCATTACTTGGATTGAGCATGCACCCGCAAAACAAATTATTAACAAAACACATAAAACAAAAATTTTCTACAAATTTTATTGGTCAACAAAACAGGACTTGGAAAAGAACAAGGAAAGCAAAAACACATGTATGTTAATGTGAGACACTAACGAATATGGTTTTAAGGTCTGACCATTTTGCAGAGGAAATTAACAGGAGTTAAAAGGACTGTGCCCACAACCGGACAGTCTCTAAGGCTATGTTTCCACTATTGTGTCCTCAAAGTCACGCGATTTTGCTGCAAATTTTTGCCGTGACTTGAAGCAATGCCTGTGTATTCTTGAGGTCTATGGACCTCAAGTCGCATCAAAGTGGGACCAAAGTAGTGAAGGGACTACTTTGAAGTCACTGCGTCTTGAAGTTGCACAGATATGAACGGTACTCATTGGAAAACATGGGGTACGACTTGTCATGCGACTTTTCAGTCCCAAATCGCATGAAAAGTCGCAATAGTGGAAACATAGCCCTAAGGATTTAATGATTTAGTAGTCACAACAGCTTGAGGAAGATTTTGCAAAATAATGCAGCACAGACAATTAAATCAAAGTGAAATAAAATGTTAGTTCAGCTTTTCACCTGAACCCCGTCACTGATCCTTCTGCTGGATAGCTGATGTGTGAACGAGTCCTAATAATGTTGAAATACTGTTCAAGTACATTCAGTTGACTTTAGATTTGAATGAAAATGCTGAATCAAAGAGCTGAAAAAATGTGTTTGATGGTCCAAACACTTAAAGCTTCCATCTAAAACAATTAGAGATGTCCCTACTTGCTTGATTGCTTCTTTTTCAACTTAATACAAAAACAAAACTTGAAAGCAATTGGAAAGAATCCCTCCTGGCTTTGGTGGGCGCAGCCAATTGCATTAGGGTGTTCACCCCAGTGCACAAACACACATGTTTGTATATGAGCAGAGCAGTGGACGGTGTCAGTAGGGCAGAGATTGGTGTCAGTAGGGCAGAGATTGGTGTCACTTGCCACCAGATGAGATGTCACTGCCAATGTCGCCTGCCACAAGATGCGGATTGTCATTTGCCAGTGGCTGTGTCCCAGAGTCAGGGCGGGCAGTGAGACATAATCTCTGCTGTCCACACCTGCACAGTGATGGCGGTGTTCTGTCAGAAGCTGAGCTGTGGTGATGCAGGGTGAGAGATGATGTCAGAAAGCCACTAATCATCAGAATATGCAACCAAAGTGATATTGCATTGCGGCCATCTTGGTACACCCCCACTTGTCAGCAGTAAGCCTAGAGTTAGAAGTCGGCAAGCGGACATCTTTATACACCCACCCGAGTCTTGCTTTTCACAGTTATTTTTAACAGTAAACTCAGCTTATTTAGTGAAATATAAGTTGAGTTTACTGTTAAAAATAACTGTGAAAAGCAAGACTCTGGTGGGTGTATAAAAATGTCCGCTTGCCGATTTAGAACACTAGGCTTACTGTGGACGAGTGTGGGAGTACCAAGATGGCCATGACACAACGGCCCTTCAGTCACATATTCAGAAGGGGAGCGGCTTCCCGATAACACTTGCCTGCTCGCCTCGCTCAGTCACACGCCAGCCCACCGGAATGATTGCTCACTCACCAGCCTGCCTGTCCGCTCACTCACCCGCCGGCTGCTCAGTCACCCACCGGCTCACCCGCTCATTATTTTCTCGGGGGGAGCAATTGCCCCGTTGCCCCCCCTGGATCCGCCCCTGTGCCACATAATGGACAAGTATGCGATGCATACTAGCCCATTATGCTTTTACTTTGCAGGGGAAAGCAGGGGGAAAAAGAGGAAGTAAAACCCATCAGGGTTTACCTCCTCTTTAAGTAACCATTATACCTAAAAAGTACATTTTAACATGTGTGCAAATGAAAAGGCAGGGACAGGGTTGAAGGATAACTTTTAGCTGGTTTTAAGTAACCACTCTGAGCGCAGCCCTCCTGGTAAAGCACTTACCTTTCTCGTAGATAAACGCTCATGCGAATGGAACCTAAAGCTTCGTACACACAATCCGATTTTTCGTCAGGGAATTGTGTGATGACAGGCTGTTTGCCTAAAATCCGACCGTTAGTACACTTCATCAAACAATTGTTGTCCAACTTTCCGCCAACAAATGTTGGATGGTAGGCTAGCAAATTTTTGTAAGACAACGGTCTGTTGTCAGATTTTCCTATCATCTGTACACAAGTCCATCACACAAAAGTTGATAGTACAAACACGCATGCTCAGAATCAATGCTCACCAAACACGACATTAGCAGAAGGTGCCCAAAGGGTGGCGCTCAAGAGCTGAAATTCCTCGTAGTACGCCACTACGTTCGTGTTTGTTGGCCGACAATTGTGTACCGTTTGTATGCAAGACAAGTTCCTGGCACACGCCCTTCGGACAAAGGTCTGACGCTTTGTTGGCCAACAATCTAATCATGTGTACGAGGCTTAAGAGTTGAAGTATCACCCAGAACAGTGGCGGTGCGTCCATAAAGGGCGCAAGAAGCGCCGCCCCCCTCTCCTGTCACTCTCTAATGACCATAGATAGATTCATGCATTGCATAAATCTATCTATGGTCGCTGCTGACACCCCCTATTCGGTCACCGGGCACCTGAATTACAGCGGTGGGGGTGTTTTTTGGAAACACATGATTAGGCATCCAAAAAAGTGACAAGCGGGCGCAATGCTGTGCGTTCCTTGTCACTCAGCAGTATGTTAGCAAACCGAAGGAATTCGCTTTGCTAACATTGTACCGCCCCTTAGCCAATCAGGAGCACAGGTCTGTGTTACCTGTGCCCTGATTGGCTGAAACGACAGGCACTGTGATTGGGCACCTATCAGGCGTCCAATCATAGCAGAGGATGAGAGGAGGAGCGGGCAGGAGAAGAAATGGAGGACACCGCTGCCGCCATCACGGGAGACAAGGTAAGTGCCGGGCGGGGGGGGGGGCACAGTGGCAGCATTTGGGGCACAGAGATCAGCAGCAGGAAATGTATTTATGGTCTTCTTTGCAGAGACGGCTTTATTTTGAAGCACAAGGAAATCTTGCTCTCAGGCTCTATGCTGTTGATGGTTTTTCAGCATGATGGAGCATTCACTTTGATGGTTTTTCACTTTATTTATTTTTCACTGCGTTTGATGGCAAAGTGGCAAAGTGGCTGCGTTTGATGGGCACAGTGGCTGCGTTTTAATGGGCACAGTGGCTGCGTTTTAATGGGCACAGTGGCTGCGTTTTAATGGGCACAGTGGCTGCGTTTTAATGGGCACAGTGGCTGCGTTTGATGGGCACAGTGAGGCTGCAATTGATGGGGCTTTTTTTTTTTTTTTCAGAATTTTTCAGTTTACTTGCGCCCCCCCCAAAAATGTTGAGCACCAGCCACCACTGACCCAGAACAACCAATTTTTAGCAAGTATTTAAAGTACTGCTATAGGGAAAAGAGCTTTAATGATACCGTATTACCTGCACTATGCAGAAGACCTGCTGCTTGAAACCACTTTTTATTTAAAAGAGCAAATGCTTAGGCATAAATGTAAACATTTGATTGAATTGAATTTTACTATGTAGCCTTGTTGAGCAGCCAAATGTTCAATGTAAACTGTAATTTCAGGCTAAAGTAAATACCAAAATTACATTAGAATCCCATCAAGCAAGAGAGGAACCCCTTTTAGGCTGCTTTCACACTGGGGCGGTTTGCAGGCGCTATTGCGCTAAAAATAGCGCCTGCAAACCGACCCGAAACAGCTGTTGCTGTGTCTCCAGTGTGAAAGCCCTGAGGGCTTCCTTACTGGAGCGGTGCGCTAGCAGGACGGTAAAAAAAGTCCTGCTAGCTGCATCTTTGGAGCGGTGAAGGAGCGGTGTGTTCACCGCTCCTATACCGCTCCTTCCCATTAAAATCAATGGGAGACCACGGGGATACCGCCGGCAAAGCGCCGCTGCAGCGGCGCTTTGCGGAGGTTTTTAACCCTTTTTCGGCCGCTAGCGGGGGTTAAAACCACCCCGCTAGCGGCCGCATACCGCGGGTAAAACGATGGTAAAGCAGCGCTAAATATAGCGCTGCTTTACCGTCGCCGCCCCCCCGCACCGCCCCAGTGTGAAGCCGGCCTTAACACAAACTATGTAAGCAAAGAATTAATATGCAAAAATAAAATCAAAAATGTGGTAAATCTACTATTGCTTATTTCGCCACCGAGCACAACTTTGGTGGGGCCCCTGAGGTGCATTCTGTCTCTTGTTGGTTGCCCGCTGACCTTAGATCCACATGGCTCTGCTGAGACTCTGGCCTAAAAAAAATGTATGTAGAGGTTGAATGCATTTTATTTCTGTTAAATATGTATTAATCCATTTGTTTATTGAGGTCTATACATCAGACCAAAATGAGGGCCAACTGAGGAAAAATGAGGGATACTGGGATTTGGTTCCAAAAGTGGGACAGTCTCTTCAAATGAGAGACAGTGGTAGGACAGAGACAGAGAGAAATAAGAGGTGTAGAATTTGATTTTGAGCAGTTTTAGTGGGGATTTATTTATTTTGGATATGCTTTGTGGCATTGGGGTGGCATTGTCTGCTTCTGTGTATAGGAAGTCACATAACTCCGCACTTTCTTTATATTATTTGTTTATTTATTACAGGTACTTGTGCAGCGTCGTCAATTTATGCAGCGCTTTACACATTTATTGTATGTTCACATCAGTCCCTGCCCTCAAGAGCTCACAATCTAATGTCCCTAACTCACATTCATACATACACATACTAGGGCCAATTTATACAGGATCAAATTAACCTACCAGCATGTCATTGGTGTGTAGGAGGAATCCGCAATACCCGGAGGAAACCCACGCAGGCACAGGGAGAGCATGCAAACTCCAGGCAGGTAGTGGCTGGGATTCGAACCGATGACCCCAGTGCTCCTAGGCAAAAGTGATAACCACTAGGATGTGTTGTTACTTCTCCTTTAAAAATTGATATGTTCCATTGCTTGCAATTCCCTTGGGTTGTCTGTCCTGGTGGGGCCTGGACATAACAGAAATAAGAGGTATTTATCATTATCAATACAGCTGATAGTTTTCGCTGTCCTGATTTACAATCTCACATTTATAGAGAGCTGATATACAAAAGTTGGATGTGAAAGGTCCTGTTACTTACTTTGTACTTTTTTTAGCTTACTTTGTAGTTGCAGGAATGCCTAATGACCGAGATGACCTGTGTTTCCAATCATCACTCTTGCGTTTTTCTAGAAATGCTGTATAGAAGACATTGTGCAACTGCCAGTTTTTATTTTCCTACACCCAGGCACAATGCCAAAGAGAAGTAATGTTAAAGAGGATGGCCACCTTAAACAAAAAATATTAAAACTTAAGTCAGCAGCTACAAATACTGCAGCTGCTGACCTTAAATAAATAATAATGGACACTTACCTGTCCCAGGGTCCAGCGATGTCGGCAGCAGATGACGAGCAATCGCTTGTCTCTTGGCTGCCCCCGCTGCCATCCTCTGTCAGAGAATCAGGAAGTGAAGCATTGCGGCTTCACTGCCCGGTTCCCTACTGCGCATGCGCGAGTCGTGCTGCGCGTCTTCACTGGAACTGTGTGTTTCCCAGAACACAACGGGGGGGGGGGGGGGGGGCATCTGGGGCTAGCTATTCCTGGAAGTGGGTGCAGATACCTGGATTTTACAGGTATCTGCACCCCCCTCCCCCCTGAAAAGGTGCCAATTGTGGCACCGGAGGGGGGAGGAATCCAATGAGCGGAAGTTCCACTTTAGGGTGGAACTCCACTTTAAGCTGGTTTCCTCTTTTTATTGACGTATTTATTTTGTAATTAGTTTATTTAGTGAGGCTTGAGTTATATACTCTGTGGACTTGGACAACTCCAACCTTCCTTTAGGATGAACTTTTATCCAATAGATAAGGAAGAGGTCCCAGCAACTTCACTTCTTTCTCTATTAAGGCCCCTTTCACATGGGCAGACCGCTCAGGTCAGCCTGTCAGTTTTTTAAGCGGACCTGAGCGGACGCTCCATGCAGGTCTATGGAGTGACGGATCCGATCCGCTAAAATCAGACACATGGCGATACGTTCGCCATCCGCCCTGGCGGATCAGATGAGATCTGATGAAAACGGACATGCTTTCGTTTTCGTCCGATCTCTCCATAGGAATCAGCGGCGCCTGGCAGGCCACTCCCTGCTCAGTGAGCAAAGACGGACCTGTCATCCGCTGGCTCAGTGGAGATCAACAGAGAGATCTCCCGCTGAGCTGGTGCACTCCGCTGAAACGGATCCGCCTCGTGTGGAAGGGGCCTTAAAGCGGAGTTCTGACAATTTTTTTTTTTTTTTTAAAGTCAGCAGCTACAAATACTGCAGCTGCTGACTTTTAAAATATGGACACTCACCTGTTCCAGGGTCCAGCGATGTCGGCACCCGAAGCCGATCTGTCCCTCAGCTCTTGGGTGGAGGCACTGCCATCTTCGGTAAGGGAATCAGGAAGTGAAGCCGAAGATAAGATTAGATTGGGTATGCTGCTGGTGATGGGGAACTTAAACCAGCCCACACCTCCTCTCTCCACCTCTACTCTACATCACTTTCTAATGCCGCGTACACACGGGTCGGAATTTCCGATGGAAACAGCCCGATGGGAGCTTTTCATCGGATTTTCCAACCGTGTGTATACCCATTGGTCTTTTTCTGTTGGCATTTCCGATGGACTTTGGATTGAGAGTCTGTTCTTAATTTTTCCGACGGAAAACCTTTCTATCTGATTTTTCAATCGTGTGTATGCAATTCCGACACGCAAAATTCTGACGCATGCTCGGGAACAAATCGACGCATGCTCGGAAGCATTAAACTTCCCTTTTATAGTGCCGTCGAACGTGTTGTATGCCGTGGTGTTATTGACCTCGGAATTTGGTGTGACTGTGTGTAGGCAAGACGGTTTGAGGGAAATTCCGTTGGAATTCCGACGGGAAAACCATTAGAGCTTTTTCCGATGAGAATTACGATCGTGTGTACGCGGCATAAGGGTTGTGTCAGTGGTGAATGCAGCTTGCATCAATCTGCTTCTGGCTGCTTTTGCATTACTATTAACTTGTATTAAGAGAGAAGTGAACAAAGGCCCATTAAAATCATCCCTTATAGCAGGGATATGCAATTAGTTGACCTCCAACTGTTGCAAAACTACAAGTCCCATCATGCTCTCCCTCTGGGTGTCATGCTTGTGGCTGTCAGAGTCTTGCTATGCCTCATGGGACTTGTAGTTCTGCAACAGCTGGAGGTCCGCTAATTGCATATCCCTGCCTTATAGTGTCAGTCCCTGCAATACTGTGCGCCAATCATAGCACAGAAATTTGAGTAGGGTAATTCTTAAAGCAGAACTCCAGAATTTTATTTTTATTTTTTTACAAACTTACATGGCCCAGCCTGGCTCAATGTAGGGCAGCTGCACTCTAGTATTCTTTGATTTCTTTCATATTGCTCAGAGTAGATCTTCAACTCTCAAAAGTTGCCTGCCCCCTGCTTTAAAGTATTAAATGGAAAAACAGAATAGAATAAACAGTATTCTGGATATCTTGCCAACTTACTAAACTTGAATAACTCAGGGAAAGAACAATGGTGTACTGACAGTAGAAATGTACTGACAGTGGGGTCAATTCACTAAAAGTTCAATGAGTGTTTCTCCTAAAATGATTCCTAAGCTGCAATATTATACATTTTTGGTTTTGGGTTTAATATCTCTTTAATTTATTATTTTGTTTAGGTTTTCTTTCTCAGTTTCTTTTTTTCCTGACTATAACATTGTACAAGAGTGAGAGCAATGAAGTCACAATAAAGAATTGTGGAACTATGAAAACATTGTTCTTGTTTATTCGCAGAACAATCTCCCTCTGGTGCAATGTTACAATGTATTTACATTCCAACATTGAATCCTCACACTGATACATTGTTTTCTTTTCACTTGCTGGCTAGTGCTGAGTTCCTCTGATTGTTATTTTCTACATTCCTAAAATATTGAACGCCTGTATAATGAGATGAATAACATTTTTTTTTTTTTTTAGCAAATTTATTTGAATTGATCTTTTTTGTTATTTATCTCACATTTCATATTTTTTCTATTCATGAATTGGATCTTAAATTATCTCATTTGATAGTTTATGCATATAGGTCATGTGGCACTAATTATGCATGCGATAAATGTTGGTGAATTTGCCCCAGTATCTCTTATTATTATTATTATTATTATTATTATTATTATTATTATTATTATCTCTTATTAGACTTTCCCTTTTAAAAGCTTTCATTGGCTAGGTACATATTCTTTCTGATTGGGTGTTTCCATTTGATAAAATATACTGTAGTTGTACTTTGAACCCTTTCATTAAATGGAGAACGTTGTCCTTGGTCAGCACTGCGTGTATTTTTAGGTTGCTGTGTGTCCCAATGAATAGTGATGAATGAACATCTGCTTCCCATAAAGGCACAGGAAACTTCTCTTCTTGTTCAGATAGTAAAAGCTTTGTGTGACAGAAGTTGGGAAGCGGGTGGCTAAATTAAACAACATAAATGTTTAATAGTGTCATTTACCTGAACGCAGCGGAGGGCAGTGCATGTGGGTAGTGTGTGTATGTTTGTGCATATAATGTATGTCTATATATCCAGTTATATGTATGTGTGTGTATAGTTGAAATGCTTGTGTCGGCATAATCAGTGTTGCACAATTTTAATGTAAGCATTAAATGAATGTATAAGTTACAGGTTCATTTTACTGTGGGGGCCCTCGGGAGCATTTAGTTATCTCCTGCCTGCTCACATTCCACCCTGATCTGTCCTTAGGCTATCTGTGATTCCTTCCTGAGCAAGTCATAGCTTACATAAGGCTGTGCACTAAGGCCCCTTTCACACTGGGGCGGGAGCCGCGGTGACGGTAAAGCAGCGCTATATTTAGCGCTGCTTTACCGTCGTTTTAGCCGCAGTATTCGTCCGCTCGCGGTGCGGTTTTACCCCCCACGAGCGGCCGAAAAAGGGTTAAAATCCCCCGCAGAGCGCCGCCGTAGCAGCGCTTTGCGGCGGTATTGCTGCGGTGTCCCATTCAAATCAATGGGAAGGAGCGGTATAGGAGCGGTGAATACACCGCTCCTATACCGCTCCAAAGATGCTGCTAGCAGGACTTTTTTTACCATCCTGCTACCGCACCGCTCCAGTGTGAAAGCCGGCGGAGTAAATGGGGCCAGATTTTTTCAGGCGGTGTACAGACGCTATTTTTAGCGCTGTACCGCCTGAAAAACGCCCCAGTGTGAAAGGGGCATAAGTGAGAGGTGCATTGTGGGCAGGGCTGCTGTTAGAAATCACAGGCCCCATACAGCCTACCTGACAGGGCCCCCTTCCCCCCAGTTGAAAGTGACTGAGGACATATATTTATCAGTCCTTTTCTCTGTAACCTCAGCTGCACAGATGAATGAATAGGAAGTGCTTGAAAGCTTTGTGATCATTCAGAAAAGAATGCATAGTAAACACAGCTTACTATGCTTCACTGATAAATGGGCACAGGAGTGATTGGTAATGATCACTCACTGTGTTCATTCAGGAAAGGAAGGGGCCTGTAAATTACATATTTACCGGCCCCCTCCTCCACTCTCCATCTTGAAATATCCCCCTGTGTGCCTGTGTCTTGTCGAGAACTGTCCCCCATCAGATAGTGTCCGCCTTATACTGCACTTGCGCAGTACGGAGGACAAAGGAGACGCCGAAAGTCTCAGAACAGCTGATCGTCAGTTCTACATGGCGCCTGCGCACTACATTCTGCCCTGAGTCCAGGTTCAAGCCCCACCATCCAAGTGGACATAGAGTAAAAATATGCAGAGCGCACCATGCCCGAAGCGTGGCGAGTAAAGCGAGCCCGCGAGGGGCCCTCTTACAAAGTGCTTACAACATCGTCAGCGTCTGACAAAATTTACTATTAAGTGTGCAGACGCCGTGTACAGCTGATAATCAGCTGTTCATCTTCGGAGACTTTCGGCGTCTCCTTTGTCCTCCGTACTGCGCAAGCGATGCGCCTGCGCAGTATAGGGTGAACACTATCCGATGGGGGGGGACACTTCTCGTCAGAACACCTGAAGCAGCAGCAGCACCAGAAGAGGGAAGCTGGCAGCCCTGTGGGGGAAAGGGGCACACAGGTGGGCCTGGAGAGCAGATGGAAGGGGCGCATGTGCTACAGCCAATCCCCCCTGCAGTGCAGTCGGAGGGGGAAAGAAGAGTGGAAGCTGGCAGGACTGCAGGGGGAGGCAGAAGAGGATTGGTGTCTGCAATAAGACAGTACATCACGACCTCCTGCTTAACAGGTGCCCTGACCACCCTTTTGAACTGATGGGGTCCAGGCCCAGTACAGGAGGGCTGGCTGCACTTCCCCTGATTGTGGGGGGCATAGAGAATATCACATGATTCCTTAATCCAATCATTCTCTAGGCTTCGGAGGGAGATTTTTTTGGAAGGGGAATAAGTATACAATCCTTTAGGTCCCCGCAGTAACGCAAGCCTGTTACGTTATTCACTGCGGACATAATATCAATTTATTTTAGGGCCCTGTTCACACCAGTTAATTTTATGTGTGTATCTTTGATGTACTTTCATCAAAATGTGCATTCTAATAGAGTTCGATTGTAATACACCTAACACACGAGTCGCTAGGAACACACCACACAGGTGTGATCCGGTCTTTGGAGAAGGCAGTAGATGGATTATGGTGAACAAGACTTATTATACTACTATAAATGTATATTGTTTCATTTATAAGGGGATTCAATTTTTTTTAAAAGAGGGTGAGTTTGGCTTCCTGGGGTACTTGGCATGCTTAGATATGAGATCCTTCACAGTCCACTGCTTGCAACTCACCTGGTGAGGATGCTGTTCTGATGGGCCATGAACATAGTGAAAATAAGGTGAATATTAACTTTATTTATAAAGCTGATGATTTCAGCTGGCCTGATGTTATAATCTCAAGTTTTATCAGGTGATGATATTGTGAGTTGATAATAAAAGTTGACTGTGAAAGATTCTTTAGCTTACAGTTTACATTGTAGTCTGAGGTTTGCCTAACCAATGACCGGGGTGACCCGTGTTCCCATACACCACTCTTGTGTTATCCTGGAAATGCTCTACAGAAGCCATGATGCAACCACTTTCTTTTTTGATACTCCTTCACTTGGGCACAATGCTAAAGAGAAATATCCCTGGGGAAGTAAGGTCAAGCCAGTTTTCTCTTTGAACCAACAAAGTATTTATCTTGTAATTAATGTATTGCTGCATTTAAATGACAGATTTAGTAGATTCCCCATAAATGGGTAGAAGATATCCCACAAGGAATAACAGATACACCTCTGGGTCTCTCTGTGATCTACATTCAGATTTACCTGATGGGTATTCGTTTTATTTTTTTCGCTCACTTTTAGTGACAAAGCGATTCCCCAACATGTTGTGCAATGTCATTCAATGCAACAATTATGCTGCATACACACGATCGGAATTCTCATCGGAAAAAGCTCTGATGGTTTTCCCGCCGGAATTTCTCTCAAACTGTCTTTCCTACACACAGTCACGCCAAATTCCGACTGTCAATAACACAGCGACATACAACACGTTCAACGGCACTATAAAAGGGAAGTTTAATGCTACCGAGCATGCGTTGAATTGTTTCCGATGCCTGCGTCGGAATTTTGCGTGTCGGAATTGCATACACGCGATCGAAAAATCCGATAGAAAGGTTTTTCCGTCTGAAAAATTAAGAACAGGCTCTCAATCTAAAGTCCGTCGGAAATGCCGACAGAAAAAGACCGATGGGCATACACACGGTCGGAAAATCCGATGGAAGGCTCCCATCGGAAGTGCTTTTCTCCAAATCTCTACTTGACCCAACTTGAACAAGCAACACTCATTCATATTGCTTGTGTGCTGCCCACTGTGGCATACTTTCATTATCTCTTTATCCTGCCATTAGATCCCTAATGTTTCCACTTCCTGTAACAAATTGACAATGGTGTTCGCTCTGCAGTGAAATTTTAGCAGTTTTGTCACCCTGTGGACAGGGTAGTCTAAAGCTGGCTACATATACAATTTTTGTTGTTCAATTTCCTTTAGATTTACCAAAAATATGAATGCAATCTACTCACTAGGGGGAGAACCTCTGGGGGAATCTAGGATGGAAAAGGACCTGGGGGTCCTAGTAGATGACAGACTCAGCAATGGCATGCAATGCCAAGCTGTTGCCAGCAAAGCAAACAAAATATTGGCATGCATTAAAAAGGGGATTAACTCCACAGATAAAACAATAATTCTCCCGCTCTACAAGACTCTGGTCCGGCCGCTCCTGAAGTATACCATCCAGTTCTGGGCACCAGTCCTCAGGGAGGATGTTCTGGAACTGGAGAGAGTCCAGAGAAGGGCAACAAAACTAATAAAGGGATTGGAGGACCTTAGTTATGAGGAAAGGTTAAGAGCACTGAACATATTCTCTCTGGAGAGGAGACACTTGAGAGGGGATATGATTTCAATGTACGAATACCGTACTGGTGACCCCACAATAGGGATAAAACTTTTCCGCGAAAGGGAATTTAATAAGACACGCGACCATTCACTTAAATTATTATAAAAGCGGTTTAACCTTAAACTGTGTAGAGGGCTCTTTACTGTAAAAGCGGTTAGAATGAGGAATTTCCTTCCACAGGCGGTGGTCTCAGTGGGGAGCATCGATAATTAAAAAAAACTATTAGATAAGCACCTGAACGACCACAACATACAGGGATATACAATGTAACACTGACATATAATCACACACATAGGTTGGACTTTTTTCAACCTTGCCTACTACTTGCCTACTTGTAACTACCATGTAATGCTTTAAGGGCTAGTTTACACTTGCTTCAAAACATGGCTTCAGACAGGCATTGTTAAAGCTCTCTGAACGCTAGTCAAAGCTCTCCTGTCACTACATAAAATGGTTCGCTTACAGTCCTGCCTCCAGCATTACAGTCTCCTGATGATTGCAGCCAAAGATCGCTTTATACAGCTAACATTTCCACAAGGCTATCAGTTATTTACTGCACCTCTGAAGCCATGTGTCCAAGATGCGGAGGGGAAATAGGTAACTATATCCATATGGTATGGGGGTGCCCGCTAATACAGACATTTTGGCAGGTGGTGGTTGCTGACATCAGCTCGATTAGTAAGATACCCCTTAAGTAGAGATGGGCCCGGGCGTGTTCACACACATCACGTGCAGAGCCCACCAGGAAGTCGGCACGGCGCTGCGCTAATCACAGGCAGTGAGACGTTTCCCGATCTCTGCAGTCGCACATCGGGAAAATGTCTCACTGTCTGTGATTAGCGCAGCGCCGTGCCGACTTCCTGGCGGGCTCTGCACGGGGAGTGTGTGAACACGCCCGAGCCCATCTTTAACCTTAAGCTTGATCCCCTGAGTCACCTCTTAGGAGTAACTGATAATATACCTACTAACACACACACCAAGCTGTTTATTTTTTATACTGCTTACTATGCCAGGAAAACTATACTAATTAACTGGAAGGCACCTGAACCACCCAGGCATTCTACAGGAAGAACAATAGTGAATGCTATTCCACTGTTTAAGCTGACATATACAACTGCCCAAAAAAGTTTCAGAAAATATGGTCGGCATGGGTAGAAGCCAGACACCTTATGGTGTAGACTGTATAGTCAGCGTTGCCAACCTACCAGATTGAAATTTACTGGCACGACACCCAAAATTTACTGGCACAGCCACGTTTTTACTGGCATTTCAGAAAAGTTACAAAATTTTATTTTTAGGTGCAAATTTCAGTATTTAGGCTACAAACAAATACGCTAGGCAAATAGCAATGTGATTTAAGGTAGATATTAAGGTAAAAAAACATATTTTTGTTATTTTCGGTTATAATAAGGGTGAATTATTTAGTCCAATACCCTCCTGCCTCCATCACTTGTCACCATCGCTCCCTGCCACCAATGCCCCCTGCCTCCATCGCCCCCTACCTTCAATCTCCCCCTGCCACCAACACCTCCTGCCACCAACACCCCCTGCCTCCATCAACCTCTGCTGCCAACACCCCCTGCCGCCAACATCGCCTGCCGCCATCAACCCCTGCCGTCATCAACCCCTGCCACCAACACCCCCTGCCACCAACACCCCCTGCCTCCATCAACCTCTGCCACCAACACCTCCTGCCACCAACACCTCCTGCCTCCACCAACCTCTGCCGCCAACACCCCCTGCCTCCATCCCCCATATTTGATGATTTTGATCAAATTGCATAGCGATTGGATAATAAAATAGAAGTATGTATGGCCACCATTAGGTCAGGTGGGTAATTTAGCCCCTAAAACCACCAGCCAACTAGCACTTTTAGACAGATCAATGGCAGGTTTTCTTTTAATGATCCTTTTACATTTTATAATGCATGAATAGTTGAAGGAGCAAAGCGCAGAACCAATCAGAATCCTTGTATAGCACATTCTACTTGGTTACTATGTGATACCCCACCTTCCAATACAGTTTATATAAAAACACCACAGTCTATGAACTACATGTTACCGGCCCCTCTGCCACCATCACCCCCTACCTCCATACCCCTCTGCCACCATCACTTGCTGTACCGTTGGCTGGGCTGTCGCTCTGTCCCCATCTCCCCCATGGACTCTGGATTGCCTGGATGCAGGGCTCCTCGTTCCGCCGCCGCATGCTGCTCAGCCTCAGCCAAATGATGGCGAGATGTGGGATGGCGTGCCTGGCGGCCGCGGGATGTTCTAATACGTCGTCGCGGTCACCTCACTCGACACTTGCCTCGACAGAAAAGTGCGCCGGCGCCGCACAGCCTCTGTGAAATCCGCCCCCCCGCCGGCCGAATACAGGTCGGATCTGCTTGGCTCGGCAAGCTCCAGAACTGCGCATGCGCAGTTCCAAGCCGGACCGATCATGGCCATTTTTACTGGCACGTTCCCGCTACTACGGGCATTTACGGGCGGGGAAAAAAGAGCCCGTTTTTACGGGCTTCCCCTTAAATCTACGGGCGGTTGGCAACACTGTGTATAGTGACCCCTGCTTCTTCACCCCCCCCCCCCTTTTTTTTCCCCCTTCTTCTTTTCCTTCCTGGAAATCCCCCCCTCTTCTTCTCCCCCCCCTTTTTTTTCTTCTTTTCCTTCCTCAAAATCCCCCCCTCTTCTTCTCCCCACCCCCTATCGCCGCTGACCTGAACCAACACTGGAATTCCTCCTCATGCAGATTAATATATTAGATATGCTGATGTTGGTACTTGTACTTGCCAGACGAGTTGGAAGTTTCTATATCTTATGTTCCTTACTAGTTGAATCTTTGCCTAATATCCTCAGGATACTTAAGCCAATATATGTTAGATGAAATAAATCATTCTCTTTTAATATCTACAGCTATTCACATGTAAACTGATAATTTATCTTAATAAACATTATACAATACAACATACAATATATATACTTAAATTAAAGCCAAACTTCAGATCACACTTGATAAGCAGCTACAGCAACAGTGTTTCCTTTCTGGATAAAAGTTTTACATAAATAAATAAACACTGATCATTATAAGAAACCCCGGTCAGTGTTATAAATGGTTTGTCTCAACACTCTAAACTGCTACATTTACAGTACATGAGAGCTTTTCTGTTGCAAAACTGGCAGGATCACCAGGTGAAAGTAAAGGAAAGAACGCCTTAGGGCTCTTTCACATGGGGCGGATCAGTGCAGATCCGCCCCGTGGATAGCAGCTTGCTCAGCGGGGATCGCCGTAGCGATCTCCGCTGAGCAGGAAGATGACAGGTCCGTCTCTGCAGGGACGGACCTGTCAGAGCGCCGCTCTCCCCTATGGGAGATCGGGTGACGACGGACCGTAGAGTCCATCGTCACCCGATCCGCTCTGCAGACGGATGAAAAAATTGGGTTTTCCTCCGTCTGCAGAAACGGAGCTTGGCGGGCACGGACGAGAGCGGGTGTCAGCGGATGCTCATCCGCTGACACCCGCTATCCCATAGGGTTACCCGTATGTCTGTTTTTCATCCGAAAACGTAAGGATGAAAAACGGACATACGGTCCGTCCGTGTGAAAGAGCCCTTAAAAAAAATTAATTCAGACATCACATCTAAGAATTGGTAGGTTGCAATATAATAAATGTTTGATTTTGGGTTTAATCTTTCTCTAAGCCCTCAGATCCAGTCTCCCACCATTTCCCCTGGCTGCTGACATATGCAGAGAACAGTGACAACAGTCATATAGGGATTGATTTACTAAAACTGGAGCGTGCAAAATCTGGCACAGCTGTGTATGGTAGCCAATCAGCTTTTAACGTCAACCCTGTTCAATTAGGCTTTGACAAAAAAAACCTGGAAGCTAATTGGTTTCTACTTGAGAGGTAAGATAGGGGCATCCATCAGGGGAATAACTAGGGCTTATGGTCCGTACCCACGATCGGAAAATCGGACGAAAAATACTGCTTTCGACGCAATCGGATCGTTAGCACAGAGCTTTCGAGAGCCGATCACGACAAATTATCTGATATTATTTGATCGGACAAGCATGAAAATTTTCCTCATACGATACCAGATCGTATGATTTTCATTTAGTCAGTACAGTTGTCATCCAAAAATACAATAAAAATACACTACAACACATGACATCACTTCAATTTTTTTTTTTCTGTCATACGAGAATTTTCGTGACTTATTCAATTTCTACTTGTGACTATCAAGTGAAAAAAGTCAGACGATCTGTCGTCCGATTTTCTGATTGTGTGTACGGGCCATTAGAGCAGTGTTTCTCAACTCCAGACCTCAAGGCTGCCCCAACAGGTCATGTTTTCAGGATTTCCCTCAGATGAAACGGCTGTGGTAATTACTAAAGCTGGCCATACACCTATAGATTATCTGCAGATTTTCTATGGTTAGATGGAAGAAGTGCAACAGATTTCTCCATGTTCGCTAAACTGTGTGGATGGAGGAATCTCCCACTTTTTCCATCTAACCATAGAAAATCTGCAGATAATCTATAGGTGATTGGCCAGCTTTAGGCAGTAAAACTGATCAAACCACCTGTGCAAAATAATGGATAGCCTGAAAACATGACCTGTTGGGGCGCTTTGAGGACTGGAGTTGAGAAACACTGCCTGAGGCTGGATTCACACCTATGGCATTTTTAGTGCTTTTTGCATTTTGCAGATTTGCACTACAGAACATGTTCCATAGGAAACAATGTTAAATGGACTGTAGTGCAAATCTGCAAAATGCAAAAAGCACAAAAAATGCATAGGTGTGAATCCAGCCTAAGGCTCGATTCACATCTATGCATTTTGCTTTTGAGCGTTTTTGCAGTGCTTTTTGCGGTGCTTGCCGTGTTTTTGGACACACGTTTTTATCGCGGTAAAACGCGGTACTTGCTTTTTGGATGCGGGTCCATTGACTTCTATTACATGCAAAACGCTGCATTTTGCATGAAAAAAAGTCCCAGACCCTTTCCAAAAATGCAGAGGCACAAAAATGCATTGATGTGAACAGGTTCCATAGGAACCCATGTTAAAAAATTTCCCTGCATTTCTGCAAAATGCAAAATGCATCAAAAAACGCGCTAGTGTGAATGGAGCCTTAGGGGACAGACTAGAGCAAAGTGCTTCTATAGCTTACTGCAATGTTTCTCAACTCCAGTCGTCAAGGTGCCCCAACAGGTCATGTTTTCAGGATTTCCATTATTTTGCACAGGTGATTTGATCAGTTTCACTGCCTTAGTAATTACCACAGCAGTTTCATCTGAGGGAAATCCTGACCTGTTGGGGCGCCTTGAGTTGAGAAACACTGGCTTACTGCACCTTGCAATTCACCAATGCTTTTTTGCATTGCTCTATTAAAGAATCCCTCATGGTGGTAGATTATCTAGGAAGGAAAAGGGAGTCAGCCTGTATGATCATCAGACTTGACAGTTGTGGACTTTGCTGTAAAGAGACTGCAGTGATGGTGTCATGGCATTTAGTCTGGAATGTGAGAACAGATCACTTTCTAAGAAAGGAAAGTATTTCCTGTGTCGTCTATGATGGATTAGACTGCACACGTGGAATGGAAGAAACTGGTCACATACAGCAGTCAAGGTCTGACAGCACTGATGGAAGAGATGCGTTTACATATTTATATGCTGACATGTAGTCAGTGAAGTGTTATAAAATTGTACTGTATTGTTCAGGGGGCACATTGGACTCCTGGAGAGCCGGGTCACTGCTTTGTGTTGGAGTAGTGGTCCTACTCTCCTACGTCATGCCAGGACAGGGGGTTTTTATTCCTTGCTGCAGCACTTAGCAGTTAAAAATTAAATAAAATAAAAGAACAGATTTACTAATGTGTATACTGTCAGTCTGACTGCATTGCAATAATGAATCACAAAGACTTAACTGTAAGAGACAATAACTAATCAGATGTTTCCTAAACCAGGAAAGTATTCATAAGTTTACTTGCAGCTGTCACAATACCTGATTAGTGATTGTATCTGATTTGAGGTCACCGGGTGGTGCTGAAAGGGTTTCAGCTGGTTCAGCAGGTTTGGGCTGAAATTCAAGCCATCCATGCCAGCCTTTAAGTGGTTGTAAAGCCTAAAATTGTTTTACCTTAAAGAATTCCTTGCATTAAGGTAAAAAATGAAAAAAGGTATCAGCCCCCCCCCCTTTTTTTACTTACCTGAGCCCTCATTCGATCCAGCACCGTGCACATCTGCAGCTCTTCTCTCCTCTCACTCCTGGGTCTCCCTGGCTTTGCTGGGGCACCGTTGACTCCCAGAGCTGTCAATCAAAGCCAGTGAGGAGGGAGTAGGAGCGGGACTGAGTCCCCCTGTCTGTGTCAATGGACATAGCAGCGGGGCTAGGGAGCCCCCATGGGAATTGGCTTCCCATGGAGGCACTGGACAGAGGGGAGGCAGCAGGAGCGCCAGCAGGGGACCCGAAACAAGGAGGTTGGCGGTCGCTCTGTACAATGTAAGTATAGACATGTTTATGTTTCTTAAAAAAAATTACCTTTACAATCACTGTAAAGCGAAGTTCTAGCCTAGGGGGAAAATAAATTAAAAGTCATATACTGTAGCTGCTGACTTTTAACCATCTCAGTACAGGGCATTTTCACCCCCTTCCTGCCCAGGCCATTTTTCATCTTTCAGCGCTGTCACACTTTGAATAACAATTGCGCGGTCATACAACAATGTACCCAGATGAAATTGTTATCATTTTGTCCCCACAAATAGAGCTTTCTTTTGGTGGTATTTGATCACCTCTGGGTTTTTTTATTTTTTGCGTTATAAATAAAAGAAGAGTGACAAGTTTAAAAAAAATATATATATTTTTTACTTTTTGCTATACTAAATATCCCCCAAAAATATATAAAAAAAAACTTATTTTTTCCTCAGTTTAGGCCGATACGTATTCTTCTACATATTTTTGGTAAAAAAAAATTGCAATAAGCGATTATTGATTGGTTTGCATAAAAGTTATAGCACCTACAAAATAGAGGATAAATTTATAGCATTTTTATTATTTTATTTTTTTTAACTATTAATGGCGGTGATCTGCGATTTTTATCGTGACTGTGATATTGCGGCGGACATATTGGACACTTTTGACACATTTTTGGGACCATTCACACTTATACAGCGATCCGTGCTATAAAAATGCATTGATTACTGTATAAATGTGACTGGCAGGGAAGGGGTTAACACTAGGGGCGCTGAAGGGGTTAATGTGTTCCCTGGGAGTGATTCTAACTGTAGGGGGAGGGGACTCACAAGGGGAGGAGACCGATCTGTGTTTCTCTGTACTGAGAACACACCATCGGTCTCCTCTCCTCTGACAGGACCGTGGATCTGTGTGTTTACATACACAGATCCATGGTCCTGCTGTGTTACCGGGCAATCACGGGTGCCCGGCGGACATCGCGGCCACCGGGCATGCGCATCGGGTGCCCAGTGACACGGCGGCGTGCGCACGCTCCCTGGAGGGCCGGGAAGGGGAGAACGTCAGAGCTGCGCCGCCTGGCCGTCAATTGACAGCCGGCGGTCGCAAAGCAGTTAATATAGGGACACTCACCTGTCCAGGGAGCCTACGATGATGGCACCTGAAGCCGATCCATCCATCAGATTCGGGTGCAGGCGCCGGCATTGCAAGTAAGGTAAACCTACTGGACATGCACGAGTCGCGTGGCGCTTTCAGAATGGTCCCATTGTCTTCTGACACAAACTGGTCCCTGAAGGCAGCGGGGGGGGGGGAGGAGGAGGGCTGAATGCAACCGTGGAAGTGACGTACCTCACCGCAGCGACATAGGACTGAAGCCCTGAAGTACAAAAAAAGGTACCAAAAATAAAAATAAAAAAATATACAAAAACGACAGGGCATTGTGATAGGCCGAAATGGCGAAGGTTATGCCACGTCATCGCGTCTCTTCCGCCCATACGAAACTACCCTGGAATCAAGCAGAACGCTGCAAACGGCGGCTTTCCTTATCAGGGCGATTTACCCTTAACAATCACCTGCTACACACGCCGGGCGCCAGGACTATAAGGCACTTTTAAATGTGAGTGGAACTATTTTAATCTGTATATTCAATAAACCTGGTTTTACGGCATTGCCCAATGAAGGTTTTCCTTTGTCATTTCCATCTATACTTGGTGCACTCTTGCAAGAGACGTCATTTCAACAGGCTCCCTAGGAGTATCTCCCCATGCCTAAAATACCATACTAGTGATAGTTGGTCAATAAGAATGAGCTCCGGGGTGTTCGCACACTCCACGTGCAGAGCCCGCCAGGAAGTCGGCACAGCGCTAATCACAGGCAGTGAGACATTTTCCCGATGTGCGAACACGCCGGAGCTTATCCTTATTAGTCAACATCCAAGCTGGAGTTTGATGATCAGTTCTTTTATCCAAAGGCTCTAAGGTTTATATTTCTCTGTTACCTAAATAATGAAGCCAACCCCCTGCTAACACTTTATAAGCAGTTACAGCAAAAAAAAATTCCTTTGGGGATAAAGTTTTTACATAAAAGCTGACCATGTGTAAGCACCTATCAGTGGCAAATGGTTTGTCTCATCCCTGTAACTGCTATAGGACAGCTTGTTCTTTTAAAATACAATAGACTTATACCGCGTACCCCACGATTGGACATTCCGACAACAAAATCCCATGTTTTTTTTCTGACGGATGTTGGCTTAAACTTGTCTTGCATACGGTCACGGTCGCACAAAGTTGGTTGAAAATTCCGAACGTCAAGAACGCGGTGACGTACAACGCGTACGACGAGCCAAGAAAAATGAAGTTCAATAGCCAGTGCTGCGCTTCTGCTTGATTCTGAGCATGCGTGGCACTTTGTGCGTCGGAATTGTCTACACACGATCGGAATTTACGCGAACAGATTTTGTTGTCGGAAAATTTAAGAACCAGAATTTTGTGCAACGGAAATTCTGATGGAATCTGTCCGATGGAACCTACACATTTGCCGTCGGAAAGTCCGACCGTGTGTACGCGGCATTACTGTCTTAATCACATTCATCATATAAATATAGGAGAAAGTCTAAAAAATAAAACTAATGCAGCTATCACATTTAAGAATTGGTAAACTGCAATCTAATAAATGTTTGCTTTTGGGTTTAATACCACTTTAATCTCTTCATTTATAGTTGATCGTATAGTTAACATGTGTTGGTGGAATAAGGTATTTTAGTTTGTACTTTCCTTATCCTTCTTTAGCTGCACATACTGAATGTGGAAAGTCCATCCTAATCCTTTACAGAACAAATGTTTGCCCTCCTGTGTATGTGATTAGTGTGTGTGTTCACTGGGTGGACCCGCTTACTGGGAATAAACAAACAGGGAGGTTTCTACCAGTTTTACCATGGTCAAAAAAGATTTTTTTTTTTTTTGAGTGACAGATTTACTGAGGCTGCTTAGGGTGAGCCGTGTTTGATTTTTCCTGCTGGAGAAGTCGGGTTCCCTTGCCGTGCATCTTTGTGCTTCACCAGTGATATAACTTTCCATGACCGATCATTTCAAAGTGTATTTCTATCTGTAGTTTTCTTTTGTAGTTCTTGAATCTGAAGAAGTAGTCCAAGTGCATTGCCAGGATTGGGAAAGACCTGGGGTACCCCTGGGCACTCAAAGGATACGGATTATTCAGTGCACATAGCATGGTGTAGCGAATGGTGGGTGTGGCCTGCACTGGCAGTGGGAGGGGCTTAAAAGGCCATACTTGAATAGAACCTGTGCACAGCACACATACACTATATCAGGGTTCCTCAAACTTTTTCCAGTCGGGTGCCCTTGAAAAGTATTTTAGGTCTTGAGGCCCCCCTGTCTAATGCCCCGTACACACGGTCGAAAAATCCGACCACAAAATCCATCTGATTTTTTCCGACGGATTTTGTCCGACACTGGTGTTGCATACACATGGTCGGACAAAGTTGTCGGAAAATCCGATCATTCTGAACGTGGTGACGTTCGTTGCGTACGACGGGACTACGTAGAGGCTATTAGCCAATAGCTTTGGTCTTGTAATGTGATCTGAGCATGCAGGGCCCTTTTTCCGGCGGAATTCGCTACACACGATCGGAAAAAGTCCGATAGGACTTTGTTGTCGGAAAATTTGAGAGCAGGAGATAAAACTTTGTCCGATGGAGCTGACACACAGTCGGAATTTCCGACAACATTGTCCGATAGGACATTTTCCGTCGGAAAATCCGACCGTGTGTACGGGGCATTAGTCTTGGTTCACGTTACTGTGTGTCGCAGAACGCGTGCAAAATCGCGCTCGTTCCTGACACACAGACAAATGCTCTGCTCATGAATTCTTAATGGTACCCCACACATTGGCAAACATGGGGTGCTTTTGGTGCGGCGCAATTTTTCAAAAAAAGGTTGGGGACTTCTTTTCCTGCATTTCTGCACGTAGGGAAGTGATCTGAGCATGGATTGCTTTTCAGAGGAGCAGCAGTCCTTGCTACTACCACAAACCAGACCTACAAAAGCAGTTCTGATGGTACAGGAATAGGGGGTCAGGATTAAAAGATACATACATACACATACATGCATACAGACACACAAACGTATGTATATACACAAACACACACACATATACAGACACACATGTACACACACAAGTACAGACACACATGTACACACACAGACAGACACACACATACATAAACATACACATGTACACACACACACACATATGTACACACACACACACACATGTACACACACACACACACATGTACACACTAGACATGTGCATCGTCAATGAATTTGCTTTGTTTCGTTCCATTCCGTATTAGAATAAATTCGTATTTCGTGTCCGAAATTTTGTACGAAATATGAATTTTCATTAGGTTTGTTAACTTTTCGTAACAATTACAAATGTTCGTTATGATGAATTTATCATTATGATGGGTTCCCACCATCCCTGTGCTGTGCTGACTTCCTGGGTTTTTAACTTTTAGGTTCGTTAACTTTTCGTAACAATTACGAATGTTCGTTAGGAATTTGGATCCGAAATTCGTAAACAAAATTTTGTATTTCGTACAAAATTCGGAAGCATAGCAATGCGTGTGTCGGATCCTCCCGAATGTACGAATTTTTGATTTGTACGAAACTAATCACACATGTCTAGTACACACACAGACACACAAACACGTGTATAAAACCCTTTTAAAACAAATCTAGCACAGTACCTTTCCAGTTTTCTCATTCAGCCAGGTACTGGACTGTAGGGGGAAGCAGAGAGCACAGGACACTCACTTTTGAGGCTGATGGAGCTTTTCACAGTGCCGATGTACAGATCGGCAGGAGATCGGCTCATCTGACAGCTCTTCTCTCCCCAGCCGCGGCACACTGGTTAAGAAAGCCTGCACAATATTACCAACAGTATTGGGACGCCTTTTTTTACACACACACACACATGAACTTTAATGGCATCCCAGTCTTAGTCCGTAGGGTTCAATATTGAGTTGGCCCACCCTTTGCAGCTATAACAACTCTTCTGGGAAGGCTGTCCACAAGGTTTAGGAGTGTGTCTATGTGAATGTTTGACCATTCTTCCAGAAGCACATTTGTTAGGGTAAGGCACTGGTGTTGTAGAAGAAGGCACTAAGGGGCCAAGCCCAACCCCTGAAAAACAACCCCACACCATAATTCCCCCTCCACCAAATGATTTGGACCAGTGCACAAAGCAAGGTCCATAAAGACATGGATGAGCAAGTTTGGGGTGGAGGAACTTGACTGGCCCTGCACCTCAGCCTGATAGAACATCTTTGGGATGAATTAAAGCGGTGACTTTGAGCCAGGCCTTCTCATCCAACATCAGTGCCTGAACTCACAAATGCGTTTCTGGAAAAATGGTCAAACGTTCCCATCCTAAACCTTGTGGACAGCCTTCCCAGAAGAGGTGAAGCTGTTATAGCTGCAAAGGGTGGGACAACTCAATATTCAACCCTACAGACTACATTTTATTTTGTAATCATTGCATAGTTATTTACAAATTAAATAAAGGTACCTTTTCAGCAAAAGAAAAAAAGAATAAACAAAACAAATAAAAATTAGAACAGTTGAAATGTTAATGATAAGGCCCATACTTACGATCTGACTTTTTGTCAAGCCAACATGCAAATTAGCTGTTTTGGACCAACATCCGACCCTGTGTACGCTCCATCGGACCAACTTTTTGCAGGTTTCATCTGACTTTTGTTGGCTGTGCGAACGGACCAACTTTCTGCCAACAAAAGTCCGATGGACCAAAGTCCGACCGTGTGTACACCAAACCAACAGACTTTTGTACAAACCAATGCAGAACCAATGCAAAAGATCAGACAACAATACAGAAGTTGACCAAAGGTGGCGGTAAAGAGCAGAAAAACCAAGTGATTTGGTGAAAGTTGGCTGAAAAAGTCCTGCCGTGTGTATGCAATACCAACTTGGGGCCAACGCCCTTTGGACAAAGTGAGCAGTTTAGGGGGACAACACAGCTCCTACATAGATACATAGATACAGTACAGTGAATGTGCGTTGTCACAGTAAGACAGGAAATGTGATATTTTTTTGGGGGTTTAGATACACTGTAGGCTGGGTTCACACTGCCGTGCAGAGCGGCTCAGGGCAGGGGTACGGTGTGTCCCTGTTTACCGTTTCAGGTCCAATTTCAGTCCAAATTTTTGGCTGAATTTGGACCTGAAGAGGACCAGAAGACGTACAAGACTCCTGTGCAATTCGCTCCGGAGATGTGTGAAGCGGATCCATTGAGAGTCGGTCACAGTCTCCTGACATGCGAATTGGATGCGGGGAAACTCACATCCAATTCGCAATAGTGTGAACCCAGCCTCAAGGTGGTATTAAAGACAGGCTTTGGGGTTTTTATGGCTCCTGAGGTGTACAGAAACTCTTTTAACCACTACAATACTGGGCACTTTCGCCCCCTTCCTTCCCAGACCTTCAGCTCTGCAGCTCTCATTGGCACTCTTATGACTCACCCACCCCCCTCCCTTCCTGGCAAACTCTCAGGAGAGTGAGAGAGAGAGCTGTGCATGATGTCATAAGCCTTGGCTACTGACCAGACAAGAAACAGGAAGTGGGCTGTATAAGGTATTTACTGGCAGAAAAAAAATGTTTTACTATCCAAAGTTAAAACAACAAGTGCAGAAGATTTAAAAGATGGAAAGATGAAAAAATGACTGAAGTTCCAACTTAAAGCATGTGAAATTTAGGGATGATTTTGATTCCATGCTGGCAAAATTGAAATAATGTTTGCTGCAAAATCACTTATACCTAGTGTTCATGTAAATAGCCAGTCATGTAAAGGACCTCTTACTTCACTCCAGTGTTAATTTTGATGTCAAATTTCAATTTCGTTTTAGTCATAGTCTTTTGACGAAAATGCCATTTTAGTTTTAGTCACATTTTATTCATCTGAATTGTTTTAGTCGTATTTTCGTTGACTAAAATCGAATGGGTTTAGTTAAATTTTAATGCATTATTTAAGCATTTCTCTAAAATTGACAAACTCGTTATTTACTCCTGGAGTAAAAATTGAATAACGTGTTATTATTTATGGTATTCAAGTGTTACTTGTTTTTTTTTTTTCCAAATTAAAATAACAAACATGTTACACTTGCCTGTTTTGTGCAATAGTTTTGCGCAGAGCAGCCCTGACCATCTTCTTCTGGAGTCCCTAGCTGGCACTCCTCTTCGGCAGGTGCCCCCACAGAAGACCACTTTCCATGGGCACACACCGCTGTGTGCTCGCTTCCGAGTCCCGCTGCTGCGCCCATTGACACAGACAGCGGGACTCGGCCCCGCCCCCCGGCTCCCATATCACAGCTTTTGATTGACAGCAGCGGGAGCCAATGTATATAATGTCTTTATAAATAAAACCAGGTTTCATAAACAAATAAAATATTGCTTTTTGACAAACAGAAGTGCAACTTAAAAAAAAAAAAAAAATATATATATATATATATATATATATATATATAATTTATTTATTGGCTGTAATGCCATTGCACAATGTTATTTATTCATATTACGCAAATATAATACCATCATTAAATATTAATAATTTTTTTTTTTTTAATTCTTATTTTTAGCAGCTTAGTAAATGCCCCCTACTTATTCTTATGTGGCAGTGCAATACACATTTAAAGGGTAACTCCACTTTTGTGGGGGGAAAAAAAATAGCAAATAAAGAAAAAAATAATATAGCATATACAATTGCGACACAAGTCATTTTGTAATTGAATGGTATTAAAAATTACTTTTCCTTTTCAATCTGCAGCCACTGTAGTTTTTAGAAAATGCACTGCAATATGGTTACCTGGAGGTGTTCTGTACACAGAAAGTGTACAGAACGCCCCCCCCCCCCCCCCCCAGAAACATAATTTTCTGCTTGTGTGATTGGCTCACCGGTTTTCCCAGAAGTCTACACTAAGATCCAAGTCAAATTCCAGGCATCCTCTGCAACAAAAATGTCATTTTTGGTGAGATACTTTCAATAGGAAATCACGGCTTTTTTTAAAACTAGTAATGGTGGCGATCTGCGTTTTTTTTGGGACTGCAACATTATGGCAGACACATAGGGACCTTTGGCATTTATACAGCGATCAGTGCTATAAAAATGCACCGATTACTGTAAAAATGTCACTGGCAGGGAAGGGGTTAACACTAGGGGGCGATTAAGAGGTTAATTGTGTTCCCTCATGTGTGTTCTAACTGAAGGGGGGATGGGACTGACTAGGGGAGATGACAGATCGCTGTTCATACTTTGTATGAACAGACGATCTGTCTCTTCTCCCCTCAGGGAACACACACAGATTCCAGTTCTCGCTCTGTCACGATCGATCGCGTCATCGCGCCCGCCAGGCACTCGCATCAGCTCCGTGGGGGCCAGCAGGGCAAAGCGATGTAACATGACGGCGCTTCGCCCACCCGTGCCATTCTGCCGCAGTAAAACCGGGGCAGCTGGTCGGGAAGTGATTAACAGACAGGTGGAGCTTCGAGGAAAGCAAAAATTAAGGAGGGTAAATGTCTCTCCCTCACATTTGAATTCAGTTTTCGTTTGTTGAATTTAAATCGATTTTGGTCATAGTTTTCGTTAATTGAATTCATTTAAATGTTATTTTTGTTTAGTTTTCGTCACTGAAAACATGCGGCTGACGAAAATATTTTTGTTGACAGAATGAACACTGCTTCACACTGTAGTAAATCAGACCTACACTATAGGTTTTAGCCAAGTTCATTGTGTAAGAAAACACAATGTATTTTTGGTAACAAAGAAAGAAAAGTGAAAAGCAAATATAGTCACAATACTGTTTTAACAGCCAACTTTTCTTTAAATGGTTTGTCCACCTAGTAGTACCTCCTTGGAGTCTCACCCCAACAGCTATAACAGGGGAGTTCCCATTCTTGTTGTTGAATTTTCAAAAAAAAAAAAAAATGGATTAGGAATTAAAGGTAGGAGTGGTACCCCCAGTGCAGAAGTCCCCCAGTGCAGAGGTCCCCCAGTGCAGAGGTCCCCCAGTGCAGAGGTCCCCCAGTGCAGAGGTCCCCCAGTGCAGAGATCCCCCAGTGCAGAGGTCCCCCAGTGCAGAGATCCCCCAGTGCAGAGATCCCCCAGTGCAGAGGCCCCCCCCCAGTGCAGAGGCCCCCCCCAGTGCAGAGGCCCCCCAGTGCAGAGGTCCCCCAGTGCAGAGGCCCCCCAGTGCAGAGGCCCCCCAGTGCAGAGATCCCCCAGTGCAGAGATCCCCCAGTGCAGAGGCCCCCCCAGTGCAGAGATCCCCCAGTGCAGAGGCCCCCCCAGTGCAGAGCCCCCCCCCAGTGCAGAGGTCCCCCAGTGCAGATATCTCCCAGTGCAGAGGTCCCCCAGTGCAGAGGTCCCCCAGTGCAGATATCTCCCAGTGCAGAGGTCTCCCAGTGCAGAGGTCTCCCAGTGCAGAGGTCTCCCAGTGCAGAGGTCCCCCAGTGCAGAGGTCCCCCAGTGCAGAGGTCCCCCAGTGCAGATATCTCCCAGTGCAGAGGTCCCCCAGTGCAGAGGCCCCCCAGTGCAGAGGCCCCCCAGTGCAGAGGCCCCCCAGTGCAGATATCTCCCAGTGCAGAGGCCCCCCAGTGCAGAGGCCCCCCAGTGCAGAGGCCCCCCAGTGCAGAGGCCCCCCAGTGCAGAGGCCCCCCAGTGCAGAGATCCCCCAGTGCAGAGATCCCCCAGTGCAGAGATCCCCCAGTGCAGAGGTCCCCCAGTGCAGAGGTCCCCCAGCTGGAAACCCTGAGGGACAAGAAACTGTTTAGTGGTTAAGCTCTTTACAATCTATAAACAATGGAACATCTGATCTATTACCTAACCCATGCCGAGGACTGAATCCCAGCCAATAATAATATAGGCAATTGGCAAAGATTAGTGTGGGAATGTAGTGCACACCCATATAATGAGATTATCAAATTTAAATATTGCTGGGAAGTACCATGCTTTGCTTAATGCACTCTGTATTCCCAGAAAGTGTGCCAATAAATGGAAACCCATAAGGACTACAATGTCACCTACCCCTGGTGGCTTCTATAAAAGAATATAGAGTTAATGCAAATTGGGTGTGCTAACAGGAGCATTTATCAGGTTTCAGCTATAATTTTTCATTTTCATTTTCATTTTTAGATTGCAGCATTGCCCTGGGTGTCACTAAGACAGAAATGAGCTGGTGCAGCGTCAAACAACAACAGCCAACACCACACCCCCACCCTGCATGCTGGTCGGTCCTCCGGCACTTACCCCATCTAGGTGGCGGGCATCAGGTAGCAGCGGGCATCCGGTAACAGGCAGCGGTGGGAATCAGGCAGCGGGGGCAGCGACGGGAATCGGGCTCCTGTGTCTTTTCCTCCACCTCGTCTCCACCGTGCGTCTCCTCTTCTCCTCCTAGGCGTTCAATAAGATCACCTGTCCTTTCAGCCAATCGGGTGATGGGTTTCTGACCCGCTTCCTGAGTGGCCGGGAGAAGGATCAGTGTTACAACAGCTATGAAATAGCAGACGTGGTAACGCACGTGATCAGAATAGCACCAGTGGCACAGCTCCCGATGTACACAGGCGATGTCTTATGACTTATGAAGGTCGGTGCTCCCTGTGACTGTGTGCGCAGCCGTGTGCTGCCATCTGTTGGCATGCTACAAAACTCAATTTGAAACTCTTTGATACCACCTCGTATGTAGGTGAGTATGTATGTTGTATGTATGTTGACATTCTAACTTCTCCTTTAACAGAACAAAGGGTCCAAATAACAAATAACAAATCTTCATTAGAGTTTACATATACTTTAGGCAATTGGGTGCTTTATAATCTGATAAAGTAAAAAGTTTGGGTTGAAGCTGGGCTTTGCCATACCCTTTCTCCACTGGCGTACATTAACCAGTTCTACATTCTGGGGGCAAGCTGGGCTATGCTGTGTACTGTAGGATCAGGGCTGGTGCAAGGATTTTTGACACCCTAGGCAAAACCTTTTTTGCAGCCCCCCAGTGTGCGGTGAGGACAGCCAGTCACTGAGCAGTGTGCGGTGAGGACAGCCAGTCAGTGATCAGTGTGCGGTGAGGACAGCCAGTCAGTGAGCAGTGTGCGGTGAGGACAGCCAGTCAGTGAGCAGTGTGCGGTGAGGACAGCCAGTCAGTGAGCAGTGTGCGGTGAGGACAGCCAGTCAGTGAGCAGTGTGCGGTGAGGACAGCCAGTCACTGAGCAGTGTGCGGTGAGGACAGCCAGTCAGTGATCAGTGTGCGGTGAGGACAGCCAGTCAGTGAGCAGTGTGCGGTGAGGACAGCCAGTCAGTGAGCAGTGTGCGGTGAGGACAGCCAGTCAGTGAGCAGTGTGCGGTGAGGACGGCCAGTCAGTGAGCAGTGTGCGGTGAGGACAGGCAGTCAGTGAGCAGTGTGCGGTGAGGACGGCCAGTCAGTGAGCAGTGTGCGGTGAGGACAGCCAGTCAGTGAGCAGTGTGCGGTGAGGACGGCCAGTCAGTGAGCAGTGTGCGGTGAGGACGGCCAGTCAGTGAGCAGTGTGCGGTGAGGACAGCCAGTCAGTGAGCAGTGTGTGGTGAGGACAGGCAGTCAGTGAGCAGTGTGTGGTGAGGACAGCCAGTCAGTGAGCAGTGTGTGGTGAGGACAGCCAGTCAGTGAGCAGTGTGCGGTGAGGATGGCCAGTCAGTGAGCAGTGTGTGGTGAGGACAGCCAGTCAGTGAGCAGTGTGCGGTGAGGATGGCCAGTCAGTGAGCAGTGTGCGGTGAGGACAGCCAGTCAGTGAGCAGTGTGTGGTGAGGACAGCCAGTCAGTGAGCAGTGTGAGCAGATGAACGGCGCCTGTGCCGTGAGTCCAGACGCAAGCCCCACCATCCAAGTGGACATAGGGCTGCAAATAGTTAGAAGGCTCTTTTTGCAAATAGTTAGAGGGCTCTTTTGGATTCTAACTCTATGTCCACTTGGATGGTGGGGCTTTGAACCTGGACTCACGGCACAGGCGCCGTTCATCTTCGGCTTTTTTCGGAATCTGCTTGTGCTATGTACTGCGCATGCGCAGTACACAGCGGACACTATCCAATGGGGGACAGTATCTGACAGGACACCGGCTCAGAGAGCGGTGGTCGGAGCGCAGTGAGAAGGAGATGGTGGTGTCAGTATAAATAAGGGCAGAGTGGCACTGTACCAGCAGTCCGCCCCAGCTGACGTGCACTCTAGGCCAGCGCCTACCTCGCCTATTGGTAGCGCCGGCCCTGTGTAGGATGCTCCTTGTCTTATAGATGTTTACAATGTAACAATGTATTTAAAACCAGCTAGTTCTGGTGGCAGAGTTTGTATTACTGCTTGACGGTTGAATTGAAGTAAATGTTTGTTACAGAGATAGAATAGTATGAGAAGAAGATACGTACATGGAGACGTCAGTGTGACTCCCAGTGATATTTGTCTACGTCTAAGCTTAGTGCTAATATTTGCTGAAACACTCCAGGGCTCAGTTAACTACTAACGACTAATAGACCACATTTTCACATTATGTACTATGTGAGTAATCAGGAAAGAAAAAACAGTTTGAGACCAGGAGCAGAAAGTAAGGAACAGGTTGATATTACTTTGGATATTTAATTGCAACTTTTTGCTACGTTGTATTTAAAGTGGTTGTAAAGCCTAAACTTTTTTTTTGCCTTAATGCAGTCCTTGCATTAAAGTGGATGTAAACCACTTTTTATGATGTCATAATGTAGAGTATAAGATTTCCTATCATTTGAGCCCAGTCTTGCCACAAAGAGTTAATCCAGCTCTGAGCAATCCTCTTTTATTGTTCAGTGAGATAAATCTTGACAAACAGACAAAAACTTTCTCTGTTGCTGTGAGTGACAGGTGATTTACATATAATATGCAAAGTGGTTGGAGGGAAGCTTTAGAATGGCAAAGATGTTTTATTACAAATTATGTGAGCAGACTGCAGTTCCTCTTTAAAGAGATCTTTCAACCAACTTAAAAAATTGCAGATAAAAGCACAAAAGAACCAAGTATTTAAAAATGCTTACATGCCAGGTTTTTCCTTTCCATGATTGATTTTCATTAACTTGCAATGTGGATCGGCGTTTACAAGAAATATGTGATTTAAAGTGGTTGTAAACTCAGGCATTAAATATGAACAAAGCATATCCCTCGATATTGTGTGCTTGTCTCAATCCAGAGCACTAAGTCTCATTTCTGTCTGCTGCTCTGTTACTCTGCTATAAGCATGAGTCACTTCTGATGAGTTTTCCTGACACCAAGAGAGAAATGTTGACAGGGGAGGACACAGTCTGTGATTGACAGCCTCAGCTCTGTTCCTGTGTGCTGTGTGAAGGGGGTGTGTCCCTTCCCTCCAATCAGCTCTTGGAGTTCTTCTTACTGATGTAACTTCTCCCAGCCCCCTGCTTTTCAGAGCTTAGAGATCCTGTGTAAATTTTGCACTTTGAATGGATGTAGGGGAAAGATGGCTGTAGATAAACATGTACAACTTATGTAGGAGGATTTGTTTTACCTCTGTGTATCACTTGAGGCCAGTCACTTCACTGGGTATATGTAAGGGTTTACAACAACTTTAAATACTTTGAATCCCAGAAAGAGAAAAGGTTTGTTTTAAGTAAGTGTCAGAAAAGTGTATTTATTCCAGGTTAATGTCTCAGACAGCTTGGAAGGCAAAGCATCTGCACGATGCTGCCAATCAGGGCTTTTTTCCATTAGTTAGGCGCTTACCACTGTCACTTGTAGCAGTCGGCTTTCTCTGCCAGCTTCTGTATAGGAGTGACAGCATGCTCCAAGTGGCAGGGCCTCCTCAGAGCAGGGGGTAAGTAACTGGGGATGGGTGCAGTGGCATCACGAGCGTTAGTGTCATCTGGTGTGGTAGTGCATGGTGTCACCCAACCCCCTCCCCCACCTTAGTACAGACTCAACTCTCTTCCAGCCCCCCTTCCCAAGCAAAGAACTGTACAGATCCCCAGAATGAGTCTCCTTCAGCTCTGAGGAGCCCTGTACTGCATCCCATGATTGTACACAGACACAAAGCATCATGGGAATTGTAGTCCATCCCTCACCGCAGCACCCCATCTTGTTGGCAAGAAAAGACTACAACTCCCAGCCGACCTGGGCCCTCTGAGTTTACTTTTCCCCAGTGACACAGTGTGACAGAAAATAATGTGACAGGGGCCCCTGGAGCAGGGTTGTAATTGTGACCCCTGCGACCTCTGTAGCTACACCAGTGGATGTCACCCCTCTGGCAGGTGTGACCTGGATGCAGTTTGCATCCCTCACACCCACGGTATCGACACCACTGGGTCGGTGGAAGGGCTCTGTACTGGGATGGAGGGGAAACGTTGTAATGGGGAGAAGGGGGAACTGTATTGAGGTGGATGGGGGGGTGAGTAATGATGAGCTCAGGTGTGTCTGGGTATGAGTCTGAACCCACCTGAGATATCCTGCTGGGAAGCTGTCAAAGCCGACATGTATACATGTGGCTGCAGGGTGGGGAATGTCTTCTCTTGCCTATGATTGGCTGTTGCCTTTGACAGGATTTCTCAAGTGTGAACATGCCTGAACTCATCCCTCGTGGGTTTTGGGGTTGGAATTAAGGGAAAAGCTATGTACTGAGAAGGTGGGGTGGTGGAAAAGCATTGTAATAGTGTTTCTTCCAGCGAAATCAGCAACGCAGGGCCTTTTTTATCCATCCAGTGACCCCACGACAAAGGGCATATTTCCTTCTTGGTGACACCACCAAGTCAGGGGCACTCAATATTTGTGCATCAATTTTAAAACTTTTCACTTTCAGAACACAACAGCTCAGTGGGAGAGATCGCTGTACTAATGTCGGATGCTTAGTACAGCATCTCCAACCTGAGCTGAAAGTTTTTTTTCATTCAGCCTGCTGGGTTGAACAAAAAAAAATGGTAGTGTGTCAGCAGTGACAATGCTGATAACTTGCCCCATGCAACTTTATCCTATCCCACTGTAGTGCATAGAGGCACAGCTTACATGAGTGTGGCAACTCTGCTTTAATTTAGGGGCAGTGCAGCATCGTTGTCACACCATCACAAGAAGCTGCATTAGGTGGACTTGGTAATGGGCTGAACAGATATTTGTCAGCGCAGATCAATTTATAATTAAGTGCTACAGCATGTATTTTTTTACAAATAAGATAAGAAAGTAGTAAAAGTGAGTCAAAGAGTAATGATTCTTCTGCATACAAATCCAGAGATGTTTATTATAGAGTAGCATGACATCATTAACAATCTGTCTGCAATAATTAGCAGATACAATGAAGAGGACACAAATGATTTAGTTACAACTTGATGCAGTATATCATCAAGGAACCATTTTCTATGTAATATCTAGCTAGGAACATATATTTTTTAATGGAAGGCCATGGTTCTACTTTAAAGCACCCATATACATGAACATTATCCAAGTTGATCAGGCAAAGACGGCCATTCAGAAAAGTCTGTGTTAAACTTTCAAAAGCTAAAATGTAGGGCTGTTACTGATTAAAATTTTCGTGTTCGATTAATCGATTTTTTTAAATCGATTAATCGACTAATTAATTATAATGCACATACAGATCCAACTACTTTTAGCTGATCTCCTTGCATTGCAACTCTGCATTAGTCAGTGATAAATGTGGTATACACTATATACAATCACCCGACACTAGTTAGTTTCCACAATCCATGACTTAACTCCACAGTTCACACAAATATGTTTTAAATTCAAACTGTAGCACTGACGTAAGTAATTTTTTTTTCCACAGTAGCGTGACAATCCCTCCACCTCCGGTCTAACTAATCACTCTCACCTTATGGCATGGACCCCTGTGCAAACAGGTGGTCATGCAAGCGGGTATCAAAAGGGTCAACAAGGACCATAAACTTCTCTCACGTCTCCTTAGATCTCAGCAAGGACCCCAGGTCATGGGTAGAAAGAAAAGATCTAAGTGCTCACTGCTTAAGTATAAGATTAAATTTTTGTGTTCAAACACAAACTACTCACATAAAGATGATAAAAACACAGCATGTAAAGCTGACAATAGTGTTAGTTCCATAGGGCAGCAGCAGGTGACGTCATGCGTAGCTCCTTCCCCGTACGTGTTACGTTCAATCAGAACTTCAATGTCACCGGACTCCTCCCCCTTCCCTTCGTTAGCAGACGGAGGCACTTGGGGAAGGGGGAGGAGTCCGGTGACGTCGATGTCCATGACATCACCAGATCTCCGACGGAACTCCTTGAAGCCGGTGGAGAGGTAAGTACCGATCAAAAGAATTTTGATCGATCAAAAAAATGTATCGATTAATCGAGGAATTAATCTTTAATTTCCACAGCCCTACTAAAATGTGATTAAACAGCTAGCTGCAAGTTAAAAGTATGTATTTATAATTTAGAAAACAAATATAACTCATATATATATATATATATAAAAATATAATATATATAATTTTTTTTGTATAATCAGTATTTATTACACTTTCAAAAAGTCAAACAATATGGATAAAGACAAGAAAACAGTAACATAAAAAAGTAGAAATTCAGACTAGGTTCCATCTGCTGGCTGGACGTCACTTCTGATCAATAGAGTTAGCAGTAGTACAGCCCATAAACAAGAAAAAACAATCGTAGCTACAATATATTGTACATTTGTTCTACACTCAAAAATGTGCTCTCCTTTAGTTTATCTACAGTTAAATTCTTTCCCAGCAACATTTGTCATATCATGGTGGAGCAAACCACATGGATAAGTATGTAAATATAATGCTTGAAGGCTTATGCTGATGGGGCAGGAGATCAGACCCCTGAGGAACCATCCAGAAAAGAAGAGGAGGGGGGGAAAGAGGGAGAAAAAGAATGAAAGAGAGACGAGGGAGAAAGGGGTAAGAAAAATAAACCCCAAACAAAACAAGCACAATTCTCCATGAAACACTTATATTTCAGAAAAAAATATTTGAACTAATGTTTGAATGGAATAGACATAATAATGATATCTATTATAAATCTAGATTTCTAAATATCTATCTATATTTCTTTTTACAGATTGGAGACCTGCGGTGTACTTGGCTGTCCTAGACTGTGGAAGTGAAGACAACACTTTAGTTTGTAGAGAGTTTGACGTACAAGGATTTCCTACCATGAAGGTAGCTGATACTTTTTAAATCATTTTAAATGATTTCAGCAATCATTAACAACCAATCAGGTATCATTTTCCATTCTCTTATGTAGCACTACCTCCGCAGGGGCTGCTGGTAACTGGTTCCCCTTCTCCTGCACAGCCAGTCAACAAACATTTTTCACCCACATCCAGACACAAGAAACCAGTCTTTGAGCTTGGCTTTGTTGTTTTATTAGGGGTAATAACTTGGATAGAGTAAAGGGGTTATGCGATGCCCACTTGACCGAAACAATGGATGGGGACAACATCCTTCCTATGTATAAAATCCAGGACTGTTCTCCTTCCTGAACTCCACCAGTCCCTAATGATCAAAAAGCAAAAGTCCCTTGAGGACTAGGATCTCTCGGCCCCTTTACAAAAATAGCACAGTATGTTGTAAGCTGCATACAGGAGTGTCTCCGCTCCTTTGTAGAGCTGCTTCCAGCTCCCCTGCCTGCAGGAACCACCAGCCCACCTGGCTGCTCCGAAGATCTCCCCTGGAAAAGGATAGGAAGGGTTAAGCACAACGCTGACCTTCTGAAAGCATGATACATGTGGCAGTCTCTCCCCTTGTAGATCCCTTGGTGTGCTGATGTACTCCTCAGGCAAGAATCCTTTATAAACAGCAATGCTTTTAGGATCTTCCCAAGCCCAAGCCAGCCCAAGCCGAGCCCCCCAGACCTAGGGGTCCCTCCTAGGCCACCAACAGTCTCCTCAGCGCTCCTGAAAAATGGCAAAAAAATCATAAATTCTGCCAGGGTATGTAAACTTATAAGCACAACTGTATGTGGCCTCTTGGCGTGTGGGCCTTCACTCAGAGTGGCCACATATATGTGATCCTATGTAAACCATTTACTGTGCTGAGAGCATGCTCCCAGCACGGTAGCCAGCGGTTACCAGAAAACTCCCGATGCATACTAGCGATCGGGAGCTTTCCCATCATGTGACCGCTGTGACAGCCAATCACAGCAGTCACATGACCCGAATGACCGCCTCCCAGCATTCAGAACCCTTAAAGGGCCAGGAGGTGGCTGTCAGGAAGAGGTTAATTGTAAATGGGGTTATCCACCAGTCAGTGCAGAGGCTTTATAAATCTCAGGAATGAATGGACAGCAAGACAAATCCTTGGCAGGTAAAACAACTCCTTTAAATGAAAATCATCTGTTAGCTTTCCTGGAGTTCAGCTCATAAAGCTTATGTACTAATACATTTGACATTTAAAGGATAACTATGCTTTTAAACGAAAACCTGTACTGAAGGAAATATATGCAGGTTACATTTTCCAACGTTCTTGTAAAAAGGAGATATTCACTGGAGAGATTTCCTGTCCCGGTGATGTAATCACTAAGCACTCCCTCAGGGCCAGATTAAGAACATCGTGGGCCTGGTGCTGAGGATTTTGGTGGGGCCTTTTATAAACAATAAATAAAAATGCAAACTATTTTTTGTTGTAACAAATTAAATTAAAGAGAGAGAGGGAGGGAGGATGAGAGAAAGAGAAAGAGAGAGAGAGAGAGAGAGAGAGAGGATGAAAGAGGTGTGAGGGGTAAGGGAGGGAGGATGAGAGAGAAAGGGCGGATGAGAGAAAGAGGATGCACATGAGCATGCGTGGGAATGACATCAACGCAGCCCGGCCAAGGCAAGTGACCGAAGGCACAGAACCCACAAGGAAGATCGGGTGAAGATGGAAGCGCCCGGGACCTGCCGGATTGATCACAGCACAGCACTGGAGGGCTCAGTCTGACAGGTAAGTGTACCCTAATGTGCTAATATGCTGTGCATACTTGTACATTATGGCATAACCTACCTCAGGGCCTCTAAAAAGTAGTAATGTTATAAAGGTTTACTACCGCTTTAATATCACAGGAGCCTCTCATGGGGCCCCCTACTCACCCTGTGGCCCTTGGGCAGTGCCTAAGTGCATAGTTGCCAACATTTAAAAAAAAAAATTCAGGGACACTTTTTTTTTTTTTACAAGTGCTATATTTAGAGTAGCTGACATCCCCTATGTTCCTCTATACATCACAATAGTAATTACAAAATTAAATAAGTACTAATAATGGTGCAGAACAAATATGAGGACTGAGATTTACTTTAGTTGAACTAACAAAAGTGTGCCCATTCTAGAGCTGGTAACATTGAGGATATTCAGTATAATTTCAAAGAACTTTTTTTGTGGGTAAGTATAGATGGTATAAAAGTGGGAAGTATGTGCAGGTGAGGGAGAGGAATGTGGAGGGTCTAACAGTGGGCACTATGTACATGAGAGGAGTCCGGAGGGTATAGCAGAAGGCACTATGTACAGCAGAGGAATGTGAAGGGTATGCCAGTGGGCAGTATGTACAGGAGAGGAGTGTGGGGGGTATGACAGAAGGGTAGTTTGTACCGGAGAGAAGTGTGGAGGGTATGACAGTGGGCAGTATGTACAGGAGAGGAGTGCGGAGGGTATGGCAGAAATCACTATGTACAGGAGAGGAGTGTGAAGGGTATGACAGTGGGCAGTATGCACAGCAGAGGAGTGTAGAGGGTATGACAGTGGGCACTATGTATAAGAGAAGAGTGTGGAGGGTATGACGGTGAGCAATATATACAGGAGAGGAGTGTGGAGGGTATGACAGTGGGCACTATGTATAGGAGAGGAGTGTGGAGAGTAGGACGGTAAGCAGTAATTACAGGAGAGGAGTGTGGAGGGTATGACGGTGGGCACTATGTATAGGAGAGAAGTATGGAAGGTATGACAGTGAGTAGTATGTACAGGAGAGGAGTGTGGAGGGAATGACAGTGGGCAGTATGCAGAGCAGAGGAGTGTGGAGGGTATGCCAGTGGGCAGTATGTACAGGAGAGGAGTGTGGGGGGGGAATGACAGATGGTAGTTTGTACAGGAGAGGAGTGTGGAGGGTGTGACAGTGGGCAGTATGTACAGGAGAGGAGTGTGGGGAGTATGACAGAGGGTAGTATGTACCAGAGAGGAGTGTGGAGGGTATGACAGTGGGCACTATGTACAGGAGAGGAGTGCGTAGGGTATGACAGTGGACAGTATGCACAGCAGAGGAGTGTAGAGGGTATGACAGTGGGCACTATGTATAGGAGAGGAGTGTGGAGGGTATGACAGTGAGCAGTATGTACAGGAGAGGAGTGTGGAGGGTATGATGGTGGGCACTATGTATAGGAGAGGAGTGTGGAGGGTATCACAGTGAGAAGTATGTACAGGAGAGGAGTGTGGAGGCTACGACAGTAGGCACTATGTACAGGAGAGAAGTGTATGACAGCGAGCACTATGTACAGGAGAGGAGTGTGTAGGATATGACAACGGGCGCTATGTATAGGAGAGAAGTGTGGAGGGTATGACAGTGAACAGTATGTACAGGAGAGAAGTGTGGAGAGTATGACAGCGGGCACTATGTATAGGAGAGGAGGATGAAGTAATCTGGGAAGGAAAAATGTAAAGGTTTGTGGAAGGATGTTTAGGGACTGTGTAGTGGTTAAGCGGGCCATACATGGATTGAAATTACACCAATTAAGCAGAGACCAGCCATAGTCGATATATGTATGGGCTACCTGGTTTTACACAAGTCAACCTATTAACCGACTTGAGTACAACCAGCCTGTCAGGTTTTCCCAAAACAATCAGTGCTGCCAGCTTTAGTTAGCAACACTAATCATTGTATTCACTGGCAGAACACAATAACACTGCAGGAGTGATTCCCCCATTCACAGGTCAGCAGGTGAGAGGGTGTGTGGGGAGAGGCTGGGGAGAGATACTAGTCAGTGGCTGGGTAGGCACAGAGCCAGATACACACAGGTTACATATACGGCGATCGTTAGAGCGAGAGCAATAATTCTAGCACTAGACCTCCTCTGTAACTCTAAACATGTAACCTGTAAAAAAATGTAAAGCATCGCTTTGGTACACAAAAAAAATCGTGCTAACTTTAGTGTTTTTTTTATAAAGGAAACAGTTTCTTTCCAAAAAAAAACATTTGAAAAATTGCTGCGCAAATATTGTGTAACATAAAAAGTTGCAAAGACCACCATTTTATTCCATAGGGTGTCTGCTAAAATAACATATATAATGCTTGAGTAATTTTCTAGCAAAAAAAAAATGATGATTTTTACATGTAGGAGAGAAGTGTCAGAATGGGCCTGGGTGGCAAGGGGTTAATTATAATAAGTAATATACAAATAATTATTATAAGCCCTGTGAGCTCATCCTCTCAGTCTGCTACAGAGTGTTTCAGCTTGTATTTAAATTGTCCGCTCTGTATGTAGCTTCTGACAGGCTGCGCAAGCAGGCCTGTATCTCCGGAACCATAGATGATAGCAGTCCCATATTTTAGCCAGTGCTGGGGTGGGTCTTTAGCTACCTACTCCCCAAATGTGGGGTCTCTGTGACTCCTGATCGCTGAGCTACAGCCCTCAAAGTCGATCTTTTTTTTTTTTTTTTTTTTTTTTTTTTTTTTTTTTTTTTTGGGCAAATGGGCCTATCTTGAGAAAAGGGCCTGGAGCTGCAGCTCCAATAGCCCCTATGTTAATCCGGCCCTGCACTCCCTGATTCCCAGGGTGTCAGTGGGACAGTAATGAGGACACAGACAGTAATAAAAAACCTGACAGATGTGCTAATCCTTCCCCGCTCTTTCCAAAAAAAAAGTAAAAAAAGAGGTGGGTGGGCACAATGGCATGAAATACTCTGTTTGTCTGGTTTAAGCTGACCATACACTATTAGATTTTAATATAGCCTGCTGCACCAGAGGCTGTCAGAATACCCTGACAGTGGCTGCATCTGATTGGATACAGCTTTAGTTGGCAATCAATTTTATGTCTGACTTCTTTCATTTTTCAATAGAAGGGCCACCCAAACAACGGATTTCAACCAGTTCATCGGGAACCAGAAGAAATTCACATAGTGTTTGGCCAGCCTTATTCAGTCAGATCATTTACATACCAACTCTTGAAACTAACATCAATTGCTAACAGATTATATTTACCAATGTAAAGCATTTTGTTGCAAAAAATCCTCCCATGGACCACTAGGTCCAGTGGGGGAGGAGTCGTGTTTGACTAGGTATCTGACACACCAGGAAGTAGATTATACTTCAGCTTTTTAAATACATTTATAATGTTTAATATATAAATTTCTGTTTGGCCTTTATAATGTATTTTGTTTTTCTCTCTCCAGTTCTTCCATTCAAATACAAAAGAGAAGTCACAGGCTGTCCGAAGTCCATGTATGTGAGCAGTTTCTTCTCGCATTTTTATTACTGAGTCTTTATTTTATTTAGTGGATGAGGGAAAACATTGGTTTGTCCTAAATTTTAAATACTCTTTATATTCTCTGGTAATCTCGGCATGTAACTTTTCTATTTGCTTTAAATCTTACTGTAATTATTGTTACATAGTTACATGTCAGGTTGAAAAAAGACAAAAGTCCTTCAAGTTTAACCATCTTTCATATACAGAACCTTATACTCATGCTTGGTCCAGAAGGGATGGTCCAATTTGCTCCACCAGGAGAAAAATGTCTTACTGGTCCCCAAGGGCCGTGGTCTGAAAACTGCAGCCTGTGGGATCAATGCAGCGCTTTGCTTGCCTTTATCTGGCCCTTGGAGAACTATTCCTTTCACTGATACAAGTACTATTCCTCCCACTGACACCAACAATGAGGCACCGTTCCTTCTACTGACACCAACAGTGGGGAATAATTCCTCCCATTGACGCCAACAATGTGGCATTATTCCTTCCACTAACACTAACAATGAGGCACCATTCCTCCGACTGACGCCAACAATGGGGCACTATTTCTTCCACTGACACTATCGCTGGGGCCAGGGGCGCCACACCCCTAATCCATGCAGGGCGCCGAACGCATGGATTTCAATGGGTTTTTTTTTTTAAGCGGAGTTCCACCCACTTTTGAGAGGTGGTCTTAAACGGCAGACCACCTCTCTACCCCTCGTTTTAGGCTAGTTCAAAAAAAAAAATTCTTCTAACTTCCCTTTTTTTGAAATACAGCCTGTACTTCCGATCCATCCGGTCCGCGGTGCAGGACGTTATATCCTCTTGTTCGGCGAGCTCCCCCCCAATGTCTTCTGGGACATCTGTGTGTGATATTCACATAGTTCCGAATTAGTTTTTTAACTAATTTCAACAAATTCGTTAATTCGCAAATATCCGAATTAACAAAAAAATTGTTTAACCGCTTCAGCCCCGGAAGATTTTACTCCCTTCCTGACCAGAGCACTTTTTGCAATTTGGCACTGCTTCGCTTTAACTGACAATTGCGCAAAGTTATACCCAAACAAATGTCCTTTTTTTTTCCCCACAAATAGAGCTTTCTTTTGGTGGTATTTGATCATCTCGCTATAAACCAAAAAACAGCGACAATTTTGAAAAAAACACAATATTTTGTACTTTTTGCTATAATAAATATCCCCATTTTTTTTTTTTAAAAGCAAATTTTTTCTCAGTTTAGACCGATATGTATTCTTCTATATATTTTTGGTAATAAAAATCTCAATAAGCGTATATTGATTTGTTTGCACAAAATTTATAGCGTCTACAAAATAGGGGATAGATTTATATTATTATTATTATAAATTTTTTTTACTAGTAATGGCGGTGGTCTGCATTTTTTATCGTGACTGCAACATTATGGCAGACACCTCGGACAATTTTGACACATTTTTGGGACCATTGGCATTAATTTTTATAGCAATCAGTGCTATAAAAATGCATTGATTACTGTAAAGATTTCACTGGCAGTTAAGGGGTTAACACTAGGGGACGATCAAGGGGTTAATTGTGTTTCCTAGTGTGTGTTCTAACTGAAGGGGGGGAGGGGACTGACTAGGAGAGACAATCTGTCACTTCTCCCCTTTAGAGAACCAGGATCTCGTCGTGTTACGATCGATCGCGGGAGCCCGGCGGTCATCGAGACCGCCGGGCACTCACATCGGCTCCGGGAGTGACATAACATGATGCCGATTCACCTGCCCGTACCATTCTGCCACAGTGCAACTGCGGCGGCTGGTCGGCAAGCGGTTAACAAATTTTTCCGAATATTCGAAAATTGGTGTATTCGTACATTCGAAAATCCGAAAGCCCGAAAAATTGCAAATATCTGAATTAACGAAAACCTGTTTAACACATTTTTCTGAATATTCGTAAATTCTAATTTTTGAAAATTTGTAAATTCATCAAAATTCCAAAAACCCGAAAATTCGAAAATCTGAAATAATAACTAACTAATAATAACTCAACTATTAAATTATAGGTATTGGAATTTACGTTCATTAACAGCCAAATTTGAAAGGAACGAATAAGAATATATATAAGTTACGAATTATCTGATATAACGAATGTCGTATATAAACGAATGGAACGTAACAAATTAATAATAATAAATAACAAAAATATTATTAATAAAACCTTTTTATTATTATTATTATTTATTAATAATTTGTTCCTTTCCATTTGTTTAGATGCGGCATTCGTTATTTTGGATAATTCGTAACTTCGGATAAATTTGCATTTGTTACGTTCACTAATGGCCAAATTTGAAAGGAAATTCCAATACCTATAATTTAATAGTTAGTTATTATTATTAGTTAGTTAGTTAGTTATTATTTAGAAATTTCAGATTTTCTTTATCATTTTTGGATTTTTCAGATTTTCGAAATTACGAAATTTCAAATTTATGAATTACGAATGACCCGAAAAAAAAAAAAAACGAATGAAACAAAAAACTAACAAATTTTTCGGGAACATGTTACATGTTTGACCCATTTCTCCCATTCCTGTTCCCGATCCTGCAGTCACTCCCCGATTCCCCCCTCCCTATGACAGCAGGCCAGAGATCTTCTCCCCATAACTGCTGTCACTAGCGATTGTCTAGGGCTCTGCCCACATGGCTGCGTCAGAGTTCTGTGAATGAATGCACTACAATTCCCGACAACCTTTTCAGCTGTCAGCTTGTAGTTCTCAATGACCTATCATAGTGCTGTTGAGCACTCTAGGTAGTTGATTGATTCTTCTTGTCAGTGTGTAACTACCTGCCTGTATGAGATATGAGCAGCTTACATAGGCTGTCTGGAAGAGCCTGCTTTGCACCCAGAATCTGCTGATTGTGGGTGCAATGCTTTCCAAGCTCCTACAAAAAAGAATTTTTTTTACCTGCAAAAATGTGCATTTATTATTATTATTATTATTATTATTATTATTATTATTATTATTATTATTATTTTAAAGGTGAACCCAGCAGGCTGAACAAAAAAAAAACCTGACAGCTCAGGAGGAGCCGTTGTACAAACTATGCGATGTTAGTACAGCGATCTCCCCCCGCTGTTCTATTGTGTTCTGACAGGGGACGGCCCCCCCGCTAGAACACTCTGGGTCAGCGTTCTCAGCCATTGACTGAGAGCGTTGATCGGAAGCCGGAGCGGCCGACCTTTTTCGGTCATGCCCCTTTGACAGAAGCCGGACAAACTTCTGTCAGATCAGCTGCAGTACACACGGGCTAAATGTTTCTATTAAACCGTCCGATGCCGCCTGAAATTCGACCCGTGTGTACTAGGCTATAGGCACTAAAAGCACATGTTGACACAGCTGACTTCTTGCATTCCATATTTTCTGCACCATGCTACCATGCAGAGACCGATAGGAATGGACATGATTGACTTCTATGAAACTCATAGCTGACTGTGTTGTGCCGCTGGAAATCACTTAGATGTGTGCAAGTGGAGTTGCTTCTATAAAACCATTTAATAAGAATTACTTAAATTAAAAGTGACAAATTAATACAGATTTGGTAAGAAGCCAGTTCAGACTTTTAATAAACACTTGGCACTGGAACTAAATCCCAGCTAGTTTCTGAAACTCAGCAAAATGATTTATATTCCTTGTAAAATGCTACAAAATATTCGTACTAGTAATTATAAAACACATAACTAATTTAAATATTTTTGTCTTTTTTTAATACTGTCTATTAGTATTTTGTAGGGCTGGGGGCAAGAAAATACAGATGTTACTTAGACTTCTATTTTACTGTTTTCACCATATTTCTGCAGCTCGGGACCCAGGATCAATAAAAACATTCATCATTGACCAATTGGAAGCGAGTAAGAATTCTCCACCCCCTGCATGTCCACCACTAGAACCAATCAGGTATGCCCATGGAATGGGAACATAAACCTGTCATTAGAGAAATGGGTGCAGCCATTTCTGAATTCCTTCTGAAAGTACTCGGTGCTTGGTTGTTATACTGACCCCCCTGGGTCCTTATTTGCCTGTCCCCAGCATTGGTAGCATAATCTGTAGTTAAAGTATATATGAACCCTAGGTGAATGACATTCAGTGTATCATAAATATTGCTTTTTATTTTATTGAAAATGTTTATTTTACAACCCTTAAACAGAAACAGAAAGAAGTAAATTTACAAGGCTTGTATCTAATCCACTACTAATATTTCCTTTTAATAAACTGCTTTTTAACTTCCTTTGTGGCATCCTAGTGCTGTTGACGTTCTGCAGCCACTTACTATGTGGTGTCTTAGGACCCCCTCCAGCATTTAGCCATTGTGTCATGTTTATATGTAATTGTATTAGCCACACATTCCTTGTCAATTATATATTGTTTGTTATTTATTTTTGAACTGCATTTAGCATAATACATTTCTATTTTTATAAATAATACGTACATCATTTGTTGGTGTTATATCACCACTAGGGCCTCTAAAATCCCACAAGGGGGAACCCTGTTCTTTGTATATTTTCCCTGCAAGCTGCCTTTATTTTGCTCAGCAACAGCTGGGGAGCCAGTGTGTATGATGAGGCCACAATGTAGTGCACTGGGAACAAGATTAGAGATTTTTTTTGGATACATTCTGGTGTCACTTTGAGTTTGGATAGAAGTGTAACGTATGCGTAAAAATTGGTCTTTGGCTGTTGGTGGTGCCTTCCTACCATAACCTTATAGAGGTAATCTTGATAAAAGCAAGAATTGGCCTTGCTGTAAAAAAAAAATTGCAATGATATGCACCTGTCAAACAGGTGCAGAAAAATTTGTCTTTGTGTCGGTGGCGCCTTCCCACCGTAACCCTATAGAGGTACTCTTGATGAAAGAAAAATTGGCCTTGCTGTAAAAAAAAAATGCATCACTATACCGCAACTGTACAATGCACACTGATCAAATCAGGTGCAGAAAAATTGGTCTTTGGGTGTCAGTGCCACCTTCCCATCGTAACCCTATAGAGGTACTCTTGATGAAAGCAAAAAATTGGCCTTGCTGTAAAAAAATTGGCCTTGCTGTAAAAAATTGCAATCATGATGACACAGGTGTGGGGCAGAGGTCTTGGACCCTCTGTCCGGTGACCAGCGCTTCAGCTGGGGAAGTTCCTTGTAACTCCCCAGATACTGCTGTTGATGCTGGGCAGAAGTTACAGCAATCTCCTGAGTTTCCACTGCTGATTCTCTTGCATGCTGCTGGAACAGGCATATTCCTCCATCCAACCTCGTTTTGTGCAGTAACAGGTTTGTCAAGGTCAGTCAGCACTTGCTGCATCCGCCATAAGACCCCCGCGTCCATAGCTGCGGGGGCAGGTGGGCAAAGCAAAAATCTTGATGAAGGCAAAAATAATTCTTGCAATGATATGCACCTGTCAAACAGGTGCTGAAAAAATTGTCTTTGGGTGTTAATTGTGCCCATTAAACCTATACCAAAAACATTCTTCTAGATTAAATAATTGGACACCCTCAAAGCTAGGCAGCCTTGAAGTCCTGCAGAGATTCCACATCCCAAAAAGACTTAATCAGTGACATCGGCATCAGGGGCTTCATAGCTGTTAATCCAGGACTGATTCATTTTTATAAAAGTCAAACGGTCCATGGAGTCTGCGGACAGACGCGTTTTATGATCAGTAACAAAACCTCCTGCAGCACTGAATGCCCGTTCTGAAAGCACGCTGGATGCAGGGCAGCCAAACAACTCGATAGCATACTGGGCAAGTTCTGACCAGTGGTCTATTCTCATGACCCAGTAAGTCAGTGGATCGTCAGCTGGAAAGCTCTCTATCTCTGTTTTGGCCCCGAGGTAATCATCCACCATCTGATGCAGACACTGTCGATGGTATGTGGAAGCTGACAGCCCTGGGCGGCGAGGAATAAAAAAATTCCTAAATGGCTCACTTAGGCGGGCGCCTCCTCCAACGCTCCTGTCTTGACCAACAGAAGACTCAAAACTAAGAGTCAGGAAAAAACATTCAATAAAATCCTCTTTAACGTGTCCTCAAGAGATTTTATCTTCTGCACTCTCTGTGGGAACAGAATGAGTTCTGAGACCTTCCTCTTATATCGGTGGTTAAGGAGGGTTGCCAGCCAGTAATCATCCTTCCCCTTTATGCCATGTATTCTTGGGTACTTTTGCAGGCTTTGAAGCATGAGGTTGCCCATGCGCCTCAAATTTGCAGAGGCTTGAGAAGCAGACTTGTCTGGGTCACTCAGGATGACAGCATCTGGAACTTCCTCTTTCCAGCCACATACTACTTCTAAGGGTCCTGGGGTTGGAAAGCCATCACTTACAGATTGACGCATGTCTTCCTCTTCTTTGAAGCATATGAAAGTGCCAGAATCCTCCTCCTCATCCTCCTCCCCTCTCTCCTCCTGTGTGTTCTGTGACATAGGAATGATGGTGTCTGGATAAAGTGGGCCTTGAGAGGAAAGGAAGTTCTCCTCTTCCTAATGCTGCTCTGCCTCCAGTGCCCTGTCCATAATGCCATGCAGAGTCTGCTCTAGCAGGAACACAACAGGGATTGTGTCACTGATGCATGCACTGTCACAGCTCACCATCCTTGTGTCCTCAAATGGTGACAATACAGTGCATGCATCCTTAATCATCAGCCATTGGAGTGGGGAAAAAAGCTGAGGCGGCCTGAGGCTGTCGTTGTGCCGTACTCGCAGAGGTACTCGTTGAGGACCCTCTGCTACATGTATAGCCACTGCAGCATTGCCAAAGTCGAGTTCCACATGTTCGGCATGTCACAAATCAGGCGGTTTACGGGCAGGTGGAATTCACACTGAATTTCAGCCAACCGAGCACTGGCAGTGTATGACCACCTGAAATGGCTACAGACTCTTCTGGCCAGATTGAGCACATCTTGCAGCCCTGCGTACATATTTAGGAAACGCTGCACCACTAAATTCTGGAAATGTGCCAGGCATGGCACATGTGTCAACTTTCCCTGTCTAAGGGCGCACAGGAGGTTTGAGATATTATCGCACATCACCATTCCTGGCTCCAGCTGACATGGTGTGAACCACCTCTGGGCCTGTCCCTGCAGAGCTGCAAGAATCTCTGATCCGGTGTGGTTCCTGTCCCCTAAACACACCAGCTGAAGCACTGCATGGCATCTTTTAGCTTGACTCATGGAATAGCCCTTTGAACGCTTAGGGGGCATCTGATGTTCATAGGACAATTCTGCAGAGGAATGCATGGAGGTGGTGGAGGAGAAGGAGGGGGTAGATCTCACAGGTCTGACATCATCACCACCAGCTGTATGGAGACGTGGGGGCACAACAAGCTGCAGCACCAAGCCCTGTCCTGCATCCTTTCGAGTTGCAAGCAGCGTTACACAGCGTGCTGTGAACAAAATTTATCGTCCCTGCCCATGCTTGCTGGACCACGTGTCAGCAGTAAGGTGGATTTTACCGCTGACTGCCTTGCCCAACGATGCCAGAACATTCCCTTCCACGTGATGGTAGAGAGATGGAACGGCCTTACGTGAAAGGTAGTAGCGACTGGGAACCTGCCATTGTGGTACAGCACATTGTGCAAACTCACTGAAGGGGGAAGAATCCACCAGGCTGAAAGGCAGAATTTGGAGAGCCAACAGCTTTGACAAGCTTGCAATTAGATTCTGGGCATGTGGGTGGCAGGGACTGTATTTTTTTTTTCTGCTGAAACAGATGGGGCAGAGAAATTTGTCTACAGCTGGTGGTGTGCTGCTGGCAGATGTGCTGTTAGGACCTGGGACACCCTGTGCTATACCATCATCCCTGTCATTGGAGGCTGCTGAGAGGTAATAACTCGGTATAGCAGGGGCAGACTGAAGTGTGTAAGAAGGAGGAGGAGGAGGAGGAAGGACAGATTTGTGCCCCATTTGTGTGGGTTTTAGGTGCTCTTGCCAACAGGCTGAGTGGTTGGACGTTAAATGCCTTGTTAAGCATGTGGTAACCAAATGGTTGGTGCCACGTTTGATGTGCCTGAGACACAGTTTGCAGATAGCAACAGTGCGATCTCCTGCAGATGTGCCTAAAAAGGCCCAGACAGCTGAACTTTGGGGAGTGGGCAGGGAGATAACAGCTGAAGAATGTGATGGAATAGGGTGGCTGCTCTCTACTCTACTTGATGTTGGCCTCCTTGGGGTTGTGCTGACCTTCAGTTTCCTCCTCTGCTCTATCTGGCACCCAAGTCGCATCAGTGACCTCATCATCATCTCCATCTCCTCAATCTTCATCATTACCACTGGAGACAACTTGGCAATAAGCTGCGGCTTGGGGAACATGAATGCCAATTTGTCTACCAGTGTTCCTCCCTCTCTCTAGGCTCATGTTCCTGTCATCCTCAACCTATATGGCGTTAAACTGGCAGTAACCCACACAGAACTATATGATGTTATACTGGCAGTAACGCACACAAAACTATATGGCGTTAAACTGGCAATAACACACACAGAACTATGTAGCGTTAAACTGGCAGTAACGCATACAAAGCTATATGGCGTTAAACTGGCAGTAATGCACACAGAACTATATTGTGTTAAACAGACAGTAACGCACACATAAGTAAATGGCGTTAAACTGGCAGTAACGCACACAGAACTATACAGCGTTAAACTGCCAGTAACGCACACAGAACTAGATTACGTTAAACTGTCAGTAATGCACAGAAAACTATATGGCATTAAACTGGCAGTAACGCACACAAAAGTAAATGGCCTTAAACTGGAAGTAATGCACACAGAACTATATGACGTTAAACTGGCAGTAGCGCACAGAAGTAAATGGTGTTAAACTGGCAGTAACGCACACAGAAGTAAATGGTGTTAAACTGGCAGTAAGGCACACAGAAGTAAATGGCGTTAAACTGGCAGTAACGCAATCAAATAGACGGTGTTCAACCGTCACTACACTGACACTATCTGAACTGTCCCTACTCTAGCTATACATTAATGTAAAGATTACTGACACGGTCTCACTACACTACACTGAAACTATAGGAGCTGTCCCTACTCTAGCTGCACACTATGCAAAGCTGAATGATGGTCCTCCTCACTACACTTACACTATCCCTAGACTGACACTAAACTTATATTCTACACTGAGAATTGAAGCAAAATAGCACAGTATAGCACACTAACTAACTAATAGCGCTGAACAGAGCCCTGTTCTATCTCTCTCCACGCTGAAATCATACTGAAAATGGCTCCAATTGAAAGAATACTTTTATACTGTGGGGCGGGAATGAGCCATGATTGGAGAAAGTCATGATGACAGTGTCCAATCATGACTCGGACAGTGCTCTGTGCCCTGATTGGCTGAAGCTTTCACTGCTTCAGTCAATCATGGCTTGCAATGCACTGTTCACCGCCACAATGCATTGTGGTTGGTTCGGGGGGGGGGCGAACAAACGGTCGAACAACCCATTTGTTCGGATGTTTGCCGAACGACCGAACAACGAAAGTTCGGCCCAAACTTATGCTCGGACTGAACCGTTCGCCCATCCCTAATGGCGACAACATTGGAACATCATTGTGTAATTTGTAAAGATGTAGTTTCCATCAGAAGCCACTGTGACAGAGTGACAATGCAGTAACATCATTTGGTAGACGGGGATAGAGTGTTGTCATTCTATAACAGGATGTGTCTGAGGAAGGACCTTCATGGCAGGATCACCAAGTGTTACAGCTGCAAAAATAAAAATACTATATATACCTAGCATGGTGGCTAATGCTGCATACACACGATCGGAAATGCCGCCAGCAAAAGACAAATGTGAGCTTTTGGTCAGAAAATGTGACCGTGTGTATGCTCCATCAGACTTTTGCTGGTGGCATTTCCGTCGGAAAAACCATCCAAGATTTTTCTGAAGGAAATTCCGCTCGTGTGTACCCGGCATTAGGCTTTAGAATCACTTTAAATAATAAAACTGCTTTTCAAATTACAGTAACGTGTTAAAGCTTATATGAGATATCAGTTATTGGGTTTACATCTTTGCTAAATATTTTATTCAATATTGTCAAATGATGATGAATTGATTAGATGACACAGATTTGACCAATCACATTGTCTCTTCCAGCACCCCTGAGATTGAGCAGTTTTTCCAAAACAATGACGAGACGTATTTAGCTTTGATATTTGAACTTCCTGAAATGTATACGGCAAGAGAGGTAAGAATTAAATATTGAGGTGATCCTATCATTAACCTGTCCTGCCCCTATTCACAGTATTTTTATACAGATCTATCTCTTGATGTTATACGTTTTTTTTTTTCAATGTTATGTAAAAGCATGCATTTATGAAAATTCTGACTTTCAGGTAAGTCAGCGAGTTGCCTCCAACTTCCTTTCTAACAATTTCCTACCACCACTGCTGACCACATTTTTTTCCCTTTAAATCCTGTTGACACTGTGGTTTTTAGTGATTGGTGGCCATGTCTGACTCCTGCTGAACACCCTGCAAGTGGAAGGTTTAAAAGATTGTATTGAGAAGAATGTCTGAAATCACACTTTGGGGGAGAAGGACAGGGATGTGCAGGGCAAAGAAATAGATTCACTTTAATTCCAGCTCTGATAGCTGCTTGTACTTACCTTCTCTTTGCTCACCTGCTGCTCCATCCATCCGGGGAAACAAGATGATATATTTGAATTTCTAGGTATGGGAACAATGTAACATTTTACCATATGACAGAGCTGGGGCTCTGATCAAGCACCCAGTGCTGTCACATGGGATCAAGGGGAGAGCAGTCAACCCTATGTAAGCTCTAAATTGCAAACTACAGCTTACCTTTCTCATCCTACAGGTGAATGGAGCAGCGGGGAAGCAAAGAAAAAAGTACAAGCAGCTGACTGGGCTGCTATTAAAGTGAATATGCTATTTTCTGCATAGGCAAATACAGGTTTATAAGCCCCAACCCACTTAAAAGTACAATCTCAATGTGTTTTGCACTCAGGAGTCTTCAAGAAGCACCTGAAGTAGGAAGTCGGTGCTTCCTGAAGATGCATGAGTGCGAAACTCATTGAGGCGGGACCGCTGTTGTCATATCCAGGAGACGGTGATGTAACTTCCTAGTGACGAGTTCTGGTCTGTGGAACACACACCAACTCTGTGGGAGTGAGCGGTGGTGAGAGGCTATCTCTGAGCTGTGGGACTGTTTGTGTTGGTGCCTTTGGGCACATACAAACGTGAGTTTACATCTTTTATTCTTTGATACATTTTACTGAATAAATCGTACTACACTATGAGATTAAAAGATGCGTACTATAAGTACATGATTCAGCGCAGATATCTAAATAGTAAATTAAAGTGCTGGTAGGACAATGTGTTCACTTGTATATACGATGAAGTGTTCAATATCAATATAAAGTGACAGTGCTGTAATGTGCATACAGTGTAGCTACTAAAGTGATATTAGTGCAGTAATTCCATACAAAGTGCTTACAAAAAATGCTTACTACACATGGCTTACAAACACTTGTGAAATATAAATAAATAAAATTAATAAGTGTGTCCAATGGATCAGCTGCATGCAGAACCAAACTGCATGCACAAATGTCCAATAGGATGTGCCTGTGCACAAATAATATAGTTCACTTACTATGAGATTATCCTTTTCTGGCTTTCATGATTTGTTGAACATGAAAGAGAGTAATTGTTGGAGCCCATGGTGAGATTGGAGGTTAAATCAGTGAACCCCCTTTGTCTCCTCCTGCCTTGGTGGATATATAGAAGGGCTTGATATCCTTTTGAATGAAGAAATAAATGTCAGTCCACTATTCCTAAACACGGCATTGGGATGCTGATTATCTAGAGATGGACATTATTTATATTTTGGATGGACTTGTTTTTTTATGTAACATTTAAAGTTAGGTCCATATATATTTGGACAAAGGCACAATTTTAGATTTTTTTCAGGTATTTACCAAAACATATTCTACCTATAGTTATATAATGGATATGGGCTGAAAGTACACACTCTCAAGTTTAATTTGAGGGTATGTACATCCAAATTGGATGAAGGTTTTAGGAATTACAGCTTTTTAGAATAGCTACCCCTCCTTTTTCAAGGGACCAAAAGTACCGTATTTATTGGCGTATAACACGCACTTTTTCCCCCTTAAAATCGGGGGAAAGTTGTGGGTGCGTGTTATATGCCGATACCCCCCAAAAAAGTGACAAAAATAGCGAGCGGCGCCGAAAAATAGCGAGCGCCGCCGAAAAAGACCAAAGCGCCGCCGGAAAAGACAGAGCCGACTGTTCGGCTCCGCTCGTAGTCCCGCCTCCCTGCGCTCGCTCCCGAAACAGCAGGGAGGTGGGACCGCGAGCGGAGCCGAACAGTCGGCTCGGTCTTTTCCGGCGGCGCTTCGGTCTTTTCCGGCGGGGCTTCGGTCTGTTTCGGTGGCGCGCGCGCAGTTTTTTTTTTCCTAAATTTCCCTCCTAAAACTTTTTTTCCTTAAAATGCCCTCCTAAACTTGGGGTGCGTGTTATACACCGGTGCGTGTATTACGCCGATAAATACGGTAATTGGACAATTGAATCAAAAGCTGTTTCATGGCCAGGTGTGGGCTACTCCTTCGTTATTTCTTCATCAATTAGCAGGTAAAAGGTCTTGAGATGATTCTAAGTGTTGTATTTGTATTTTCTGAAATCAATTTCTGTGAACCTACATGCATTCAAAGGCCTGGATGTCCATGGAAGACAACGGTGGTGGATGATCGCAGGATCCTCTCTGTGGTAAAGAAAAACCCATTCACAACATCCAGACAAGTAAAGGACACTCTCCAGGAGGTGGGCGTATCGTTGTCAAAGTCTACAATCAAGAGAAGACTTCACGAGAGCAAATACAATGGGTTCACCACAAGGTGCAAACCATTCATAAGCCTGAATAATATTAAAGCCAGATTAGACTTTACCAAAAAAACATCTAAAAAAGACAGACCAGTTCTGGAAAAGCATTCTTTGGATGGATGAAACTAAGATTAATCTGTACCAGAAGGCTTGGAACAGCTCCTCATCCCAAGCACACAATGTCATCTGTAAAACATGGTGTGATGGCATGGGCATGCATGGCTTCCAGCAGCACTGGGTCATTGGTGTTTATCGATGATGTGACAGAAGACAGAAGCATCCGGATGAATTCTGCAGTGTTTAGAGATATACTGTCAGCCCAGATTCAGCCAAATGCAGCAAAGTTGATTGGACAGCACTTCACAGTAAACATGGGCAATGATCCAAAACAAACTGCAAAAGCAACCCAGGAGCTTTTGAAGGAAAAGAAGTGGAATATTCTGCAATGACCATGTCATTCACCTGATCTCAACCCAACTGAGCATGCATTTCACTTGCTGAAAGCAGAAAGACCCACAAACAAAGAACTGAAGACCGTTGCAGTTAGAGCCTGGTAAAGCATCAGAAATGTCCATGGGTTCCCCACTTCAGGCAGTCATTGTAGTAAATGATTCTCAACAAAATATTAAAAGTTAACATTTTATTTATGATTATATTCATTTGTCCAATTACATTTGAGCCACTGAAAATGGGGGTACTGTGTATAAAAATGGTTGCAGTTCCTAAAATTTGTACTTGATATTTATGTTCAACCCCTTGAATTAAAGCTGAAAGTCTGCACTTCAAATAAATGTGGATTGTTTCCTTTTAATTTTATTCTGGTGGCATACAGAACCAAAAGTATGAAAATTGTGCCAGTGTCCAAATATATATGGACGTGGCTGTATATATTTGTGTTTTATGAAAGTTTTTTTGCACCTGCGTATAGATTAGATAAGTATTTGTTGAAAATAAAAATTGTTACACATTTATTTGAAGGAGTAAAGCCTACTTTTTCTACTGTGTTACAATTCCAAGTGTTATATACACTTAAAGGGGGATTCCACCCTAAAGTGGAACTCCCGCTTTTCGGAACCCTCCCCCCCTCCGGTGTCACATTTGGCACCTTTCAGGGGGGAGGGGGGTGCAGATACCTGTCTAAGACAGGTATCTGCACCCACTTCCGGGCATAAACTCCCACGGGAGTTTACGTCACCTCCTGTCCCGGCGCGCTGTCTGCCGGGACACACACGTGACCCGGCAGACGGCGCTGAAGATTCTCATTGCGCCGCGCGACTCGCGCATGCGCAGTAGGGAATCGGGAAGTGAAGCCACTTCCTGATTCCCTCACCGAGAATGGCGCCGGCTACAGCAGGGAGCCGAGCGATCGATCGGCCTCTGCTGCCGACACCGCTGGACCCTGGAACAGGTAAGTGTCCATTTTTTAAAAGTCAGCAGCTGCAGTATTTGTAGCTGCTGGCTTTTAAATTTTTTTTTTTCAGTACAATCCCGCTTTAAAGAGGAAGCTGCACTTTGGTATATTAGAGGTGTTGGACATATCATTGAATTGTTTGGGAGGGCTCCCTCTTATATACATTGTTGTATTGTAAAAAGTAATGCTAACTTCATTATCTTGCTGCATATAGCCTATGCAGAGAACAAAGTTGTGCGAGGTACCCAGCAGGTCCACCCACTATAAGCTTGGCTACAAAAAACCACAGAAGGACAGATAAAAGACCAGTCACCCTGTACAAGGAGAGAGCAGCAGTCACTGGGATTGCAGGAAGCTCCTGCAGAGACATTTCACTCTGGATTACTGCACAGATCTGAAAGAAATACACAAAACACACCAAAATTCAAGCAAGAATACACCCTTGTGACCCTTTTACTTGGACAATATTAGCTTATCCTTTAGCTCTAAAGCAGCTAATATACAGAACATAGTATTTGGATGCCTTAATGAGCCAATGTTTAAAGGGGCAGGCAAATAAAAAAAAATTCAATAGCGGTGTTATCAGAAGCAATGGGTTCATACTTGTATTGCTTTTTGCCTATGAACATTTCTTCAACAGCTTGGAAAATCCAGCTTAAAGTATTACTAAACCCAGGACCCTTCACTATATCTGGTCTCCCACAGTACACAGAGCATGGAAATGCAATTATTTTAGTAAAAATAAACTGCTAAATACCTTTTCTCATCAGCAGTATGTAGCAGTCTTGTGACTTCTATCAGTGTCTGGTTAAAGCTTGTAGGAGGAGTTTTCATTCTCCCCTGATTGTCCTATAAGGCTGCATGACCCCTGACCCTCTGTCTGGACAGTGCTGATTGGCCATGTGCTGATCACATGCTCCCTCTCATGGAAACAAAAAAATTCTCTAGAAATACACACCAAATGGAGCATGTGAAACTTGCCCCCAAGGCTTTGTTCTATCAGGAGATGGATTTGGGCTGTGGAAGAAGGGGAGGATCAGAGAAGACAGGATCAAACACCCTTTTTACACAATGCATTGGATTATAAGAGGAGAATGCAGAGGAGTTTAACATGCATGCTTTACTGTATATACAGACTGATTTTACTGTTGTGGGTTTAGTAACACTTTAATGTTTAATATACTTCCCAATAATTGACCTTTGCATAGTGATGCTTTGTCTGCCGGAGAAGCCCATGGTGTATCTGAGCACTGTAATTTTCCCTTTCGCAGGTTGCTCTGGATATGGTGCAGTATGATGGTGTCTCAGTCCGGAGGGTACTCAATATACAGGAGGATCTGGTCACAAAATTCAATGTGTCGTCATTTCCATCTGGATTCTTGCTGAGTAGAGATGGATCAATCAGTAGTATCGGGCTGTAAGTATGTTCCTATTCCAGTACTTTTTATGTCACTGGAGGACATTTATAAAATAAAATTTGGCTATAGGGGAAATAATGATGTGGCTCCAATAACCAATCAGGAAGTTATTTTCTTTAAACTACGACTGGGAAAATTACAGCTGGAATCCTTTGCCCTAGATATTAAGGATAAACCTTTTGTCAGTCTGTGGAATAGAAATTTGGCAGTCTGGTCCCCAACCAGACCCAACAATAGAGAGGGAGCATGTGGACTACCTCGGTACAGGTAAAATATGTAAACAAATGAATATGTATACAACAATTGTAAAAAATATAACAAAAATGTATTGGTACAAAAACAACAACATTGATATCTAAAATTACAGATGATATAGTATTTCAACTAGTTTCGCTGTACACAGCTTCGTCAGGAAATACAGTAGATACATCTGGAAAGATATAAATATTACATGATAAAACAAACAATTTATTTTAACAATATAGATGGGGAAACAAAAATATATATTTTTTTTTTCTATTCCATTTAACTTTGGATGATGGTACAATAGGTATATTTCTTTATTTTTATTTCTTGTTGCGAGGCCACACAATTATCTAATTTTGTCAGTCTGTAAAAATGCAGAGAGTGCAAGGCAGAAACATTGTTCAATATGTAGCTTGTTGTCACTTTGCAATTCTTTTGCCAAGTCCCCCCTCTAGTGGTTATACTTAATATTGCAGTCAATCTAGCGCGTTCTGGTAGTTTTTTTTTTTTAGTAGCACACAATTAACCACATGATGAAAATATTGCTGTTGTCAAAGGCAGATCTGTTTCTTCTCACTGATTTATTAAAATGTCCTTTATAGCTTAGCCCTAATATGTGCATCTGAAAAATGACTGTTTATAAATTGATAAAAAATATATGCAATACATCAGAAATAGGTTTCCTGGTATACATGTATAGTAATCAATAAGATAAACAATGTAAAAATCTACTGTTTTTTGTTTTGTTTTTCCTAGGGAAGAGGCGTCTCGAGAGGCATACACCAGATTCATTCGTTCTCTGCCTGGGGTGAAGAAACTAAATCTTAATCTTATTGGATGGAAAGGGGTTGAGGAGAAGAATGTGACATTGAGACCTGCAAATAGGTACTTGGTTAAAGACCAACTCCAGGCTTTTTTTTTTATTTTAATCTCACTTTGAGGTATAACGACATTCAAAAAGCAGCTCTGGTTGTAATACTTTCTTTCTGGAAATCCCTGCAGTATTTGCTTTCTGCCACAAGAGGTCCTCAGTCTTCAAATTGAGATGTTAGGCCTTGGTCATGCAACAAAAATATGGGGTGCAGTAAGAATCAAGCAGATTCCTGTGGCTGAATGTAAAAGGCAGTGCCAGTTTCACCCACATTTCTTACAAATTGACAGCTGAAAGAAGATGAGTGTTTGAGAGACAAACTGTAATGTGAACCTCCTATTGTTTATGTACTTAAAGTTGTTATTGGGTACATAACATTAATGAAGTATTTTCTCTATAGAGGTTTTAATATATTTGAGTTTTTTTTCTTTTAAATCTTTTGCACAGTGGCGGCCGTCCATTAGGGGGTGCACGGGCGCCGCCCCCTCCCTATCCATGCATCCAGCCCCCTTATCAACACAAAGGGCACAAGACCATGGATTCCAATGGGGGGGGGGGGATGTTTATTGTTAAGCACGTGATTAGAGCCAGAGACTCTAATAGGCTTCAAAAAAGGGTGGGCTCGGGGTGCAGAGCACTGCACTCATAGTCCACCCAGTTGTGTGACAATTGCCACACTGGTCCTCCTCCCGGCCAACCAGGAAGCAGATCTTGAGACCCGTCACCCGATTGGCTGAAAGGACAGGTGATCTTATTGGATGCCTAGGAGGAGGAGGGAGGAGACGCACAGCGGAAGCTGCCGTGATGCAGAAGAAGAGGAGAGGACACAGGAGCCGCCGCCCGTAGGAGCCCGAAACCCAACCACCGCCTGTAAGAGCCCGCAACCCACCCATTGCCCGCCCGTAACCTAGACTGGTTAAGTGCCAGGCCTAATGACCGACTGATGACCGGGGGTTGGGGGTGGTTTGTTTGCCCCCCCCCCCACAAAAAAAAAAACACCAGCCGCCACTGCTTTTGTAAACAATTTAGGAAAACTTAATTGTAATTACCTTTCAAGATCAAATCGATATTATATTGATCCATTGTCCGGGGGTCTTAAATGTCATGAGGCCCATAGGCTGGTGCCTACTCTGCCTATTTGGTAATCCGGCACTATGTACAGGTGCTTTCAGACACATGCAGGTGCTCTTCCTGCACAAAGCAACAACAGGCTGACAGCTGTCCTCCAGTGCTGGGATGTACAGTAATTGATTAAGAATGAGTGGCACCCAAACGTGTGTAGCAATGTAGAATCACAGGCAGAGTTTCTGCGATTCTGCCAGTAATTCCAAATCACTGAACGGGGCTTATAAACAGAAGTACCCCATTTTTCTTATGGAAGGAGTGTAGCTTTTTGATTAAATAAGCCAATGCTGTTTATTTATAGTAAAACCTTCTTGAGGGAAATACATAGACTGCAAATTCTGACTTCTTTCTGAAATTGCTAGTTGCCTGGCTGTCATACCAAGTGCCCAGAATCCATACTTTCTGAGCCACTTACTTGGAATACATACAGAGATCATGAATTCTGACTGGTTTCATACCTGTTCTGGGTCAATGACACAGAAAGTATTCAAGCCAGAGGCAACCAGGTAACTAGCATTTTTTAGATAGATCCTGAAAGGCATATTTTAAAATCATATTCCGTAATTTCATTAGTATAAATGTCTTTTATCCAGCAAGTTCTTTTTACTTTTTAGTTCCAAAATCTACATGGCAGACCTGGAGTCTTCTCTTCATTATTCTTTGAGGGTGGAGGTTGTTCGCTATTCCACATTGGAAGGGGAGCGTCTGAATGCTCTTCGTGGCTATATCAATGTGCTAGCAAAGGTAAGTGTACGTCAATAATAAGAGCAGAAATATTTTGTCTGGAGAACAATTACAGAATAGGTGCATCTATTGTATGTAGACGTACACTTGTTAGTGATTAGACAAACAGGCAAATCATTTATTCTGACTGTTTGATAGCTGATTGTGATGTAGGATGGGGAGTCTGTGTATCAAAGGATTCGATTTTGAATTATAAAAATATGATGACCCCTAAACACATCTACAGCACTAGTTATAGCCACTTGAAGGAGATATTTCATAATATATTATAGAAGAGTTTAAAGTAGAACTAAGATCCCTTTCACACTGAAGAGCCGCTAAAATAGTGCTAAAGCGCCGGTCGTTTTTGTGGTGCTTTAACGAGGAAGTAAACCCTCCTGCAAAAAAAAAAAAAAAACCCTGTGAGATAAAGGCTTAATGAGCTCGTATGCATAGCATACTAGCTCGTTATGAATTACTTACCCAAGAACGAAGCCCCCGCAGCCGTCCTCGTATCCCCCCTCAGGCCACCGACATGTCGCCCGGGGGGGCTTGCTTCCGGGTATCGTGGCTCCGGCGCTGTGGTTGGCCGCAGCCGCGATGACATCACTCCCGCGCATGCGTGAGAGCCACCGCAAATAGCACAGTACAACTGAAGCAACGGCATGTACGTGCCATTGCTTCAGTTGGCTTAATTGCGCATGTGCCACATGACGCCGGCACATGCAAATACAGGGATATCTCCTAAACCGTGCAGGTTTAGAAGATATCCAGTGCAGATACAGGCAAGCCTAATTATAGGCTTGCCTGTAGTTTAAAGTGGTTGTAAAGGTTCATGTTTTTTCACCTTAATTCATCATATGCATTAAGGTGAAAAAACACCTGTCAATGACCGGCCCTCAGCCCCCCCCCCCCTCCCCCAGTTTTACTTACCTGAACCCTCAAACTTGCGCCTTCTCTCTGCTACGGGGTTCTCAGCTGTTGATTGGATAGATTGATAGCAGCGTAGCCATTGGCTCCAAATCCCTGGGAGAGCGCTTCTCCTAGGGCAGTGATGGCGAACCTTGGCACCCCAGATGTTTTTGAACTACATTTCCCATGATGCTCATGCACTCTGCAGTGTAGTTGAGCATCATGGGAAATGTAGTTCCAAAACATCTGGGGTGACAAGTTCGCCATCACTGTCCTAGGGGGTTATCTGATGCAGGGAGGAGCCGCGACAGCCACCGAGGGATCCCAGAAGACCAGGATCTGGGCCACTGTGTGCAAAATTAGCTGTACAGTGGAGGTAAGTATGACATGTTTGTTATTTAAAAAAAAATAAAAAATTACCTTTTGTGTCACTTTAAGTGAATGGGAGGCAGTTTTCAGGCACTTTACAGGCACATTTTTTAGTGCTAAAACACCTGAAAACTGCCTAAGTGTGAAAGGGGTCTAAAATTAAAACTTTTCTTTATATTTTGAATATGGGAGGGTTATAACTTATGTTGTTTTTTTTTTTGCCATCTGTGCCCCATAAGGGGATTTACCTACACTTCCTGCACCATAGCCAAAACAAGACGTGAGAGAAAAATCTCTGCAAGTTAGAGGAATCCCTTTGGGCCTCCAGGTCACCAGAATTTGTGTCTCCATTGGAAGCTTCCCCTACTTTTACTTTTCTGGGGACAACATAAAATGTGGGATTTTCTTTTACTTTCAGTGATAATGGTTTCAAAGTAGGTAAGGTTGAATAAAGACATTAGTCCATCCAGTCAGGCCCGGATTTACTCCCTTTGCCGCCCCAAGGCCGGGTCCTTCATTGCCGCCCCCCCCCCTCCCCTCCACACACACACACCACCATTCTCGTCTTTTATCAATGACTGCTACAATAGATCAATTAAAAACATATCTCCACACACGAGAACACTGAAAATAACAGCCTTATCAATGCCCATCAGTGCAGTCTGATCAGGGGCTATCAGTGCAGCCTATCAGTGCTCATCAGTGCCGCCTATCAATGCTCATTAGTGCAGCCCATCAGTGCAGCCTACCAGTGCCCATCAGTGCAGCCTACCAGTGCCGCCTATCAGTGCCCATCAGTGCCGCCTATCAGTGCTCATCAGTGCAGCCTACCAGTGCCGCCTATCAGTGCTCATTATTGCAGACTATCAGTGCAGCCTACTAGTGCCCATCAGTGCCGCCTATCAGTGCCCATCAGTGCCGCCTATCAGTGCTCATCAGTGCCGCCTATCAGTGCCCATCAGTGCAGCCTACCAGTGCACATCAGTGCAGCCTACCACTGCTCATCAGTGCTGCCTATCATTGCTCATTAGTGCAGCCTACCAGTGCTCATCAGTGCCGCTTATCATTGCTCATTAGTGCAGCCCATCAGTGCAGCTCACCAGTGCCGCCTATCAGTGCAGCCTATCAGTGCTCACCAGTGCAGCCTACCAGAGCCCATCAGTGCATATCAGTGCCGCCTATCAGCGCAGCCTACCAATGCCACCTAGGAGTACCGCCACATCAGTGGCAATCAGGGCAGCCACGTCAGTTTCAAAATATCACAGCTTACAGCCTACTAGTGCATATTACTAACACAACTTTTATTATAGCATGGAGCACTTTGCAGTACATGAATTTTCACTGAATGTGGATTGTTTAATGGGTTTGCATTGCTTTCAGCATGGAGCACTTTGCATTATTGCATATGCTGGAATCTATGCAAACTTATTAGACAGTCCATATTCAGTGAAATCTCATGTACTGCAAAGTGCTCCATGCATGCTGGAACCTATGCAAACTTATTAAACAGTCCACATTCAGTGAAAGTTCATGTACTGCAAATTTTGCAGTACATGAACTTTCACTGAATGTGGACTGTTTAATGAGTTTGAGCAGAGCATGCATGGAGCACTTTATTGCAATATGCATGCTCTGAAAAATTGCATTTAAAATCCACACTGAGCAATGTTACTTACTGTATGTCCTGGCCACCACTTGCGGGGGTTCCCGGGTTCCTGTCAGCCTCCTCTCTCTTTTCCTCCTACAGCCTGGCTACCGTCAGTCACAGTCTGAGACCCCGCCCCCCGGGCCAAGGAGAAGCTGCATAATAGGGATGTCACACAGAGGAGGGTAGGTGGAGCATTATGCTCCGCCTCTATCACAGGGGACATACACGCAGCATGGCCAGTCACAGCCTCACAGGGCGTCAATTGCTCCCGCCCCCTGGCCAAGTACGCGGCCCGCAATTTAGAAGCCAGTGCAACTCCACACAGGCCGCCGTGCTGGGGGCTATGTTAGTGCGACTGCGGGGGGAAGCAGAGAATCCGGCCCTGCATCCAGTTCAATCTGTGTAGGTGTGCGTGTGTTTATGTTGATAATCATTGCCATATCCGTGTATATTGTGTTCACCAAGATGCATGTACAAGAGTCTTTTCAAACTATCAATACTTCCTGCTGACACCACCGAATGTGGAATAGAGTTCCACATCTTTATCCCCCTGACAGTGGGGCATCGTTGGTGTCATTGGGAGGAATGGTGCCCCATCGTTGGTGTCATTAGGACTAATGGTGCCCCATCGTTGGTGTCATTAGGAGGAATGGTGCCCCATTGTTGGTGTCAGTGGGAGGAATTGTGCACCTTCATTAGTGTCAGGGGGGTTGTGCCCCATTGTTGGTATCTGTGGATGAAATGATGCCCTATGGGCCAGATAAAAGCAGGCAAAGGGCCCCCGGGCCATATTTTGGAGACCACTGCACTAGAAGCTGAAAATCACTTTAGTAGACACCACTAATACAGTGATCTCTGATTGGACAAGGTGGAAAGGCGTGGCGGTGATGTCACAGGATAATAAAATCATCCATGTAGCCCTAGGCTTTGCTGGATAAACAGCGGCCCATTGTATAACACTAGTACTCTATGCACATGGACCTCCAGTGCTAATTCCTGGTAAGACATCATAACCCTACATAGCACAGCTACCTTTATACTTTATTATATCTATCATGATGGCTTAGTTTACTCTTCTCTGTTCCCGACACAGTATTTTCCTGCCCGCCCCATGCTGCGCAATCTTCTGCATACACTCAATGACTGGCTGGGTAAACAGGAGGGAGATACAATAATGTATGAAGACTTTTCAGATGTTTTAAATAACACGTATAAGGTAAGACAATCTAAAATATCTTATGATAGTAAAAAAATGCCATTTTTTTTATTGCATGCCCATTGATGCTGATAGGATGCAGTATTTGTTCACATGATAATTTTGCATCGGCTCTTTGCATTTTTATATCAATTTTGTCGATTTGAGTGTTGTTGACAGGGCCACCCGCAGCTTGAATTTCATCCGACTCAGCAAGAATCAGACAAAACCTGTGCCATCTACGGCCAGGCTTATAGTGCCAGCCTGTAACCCTGATCAGTGTATTCTGGCAGCGCTGTCAGACTATAATAACACAGCGGGAAGGATTCCTCCACTTTCCCACTTGACCCCTGGAATGTTTTACCCCCGTTATGACCAGGCCATTTTTTGCAATACGCCACTGCGTTTTTTTACCTGACAATTGCGCGGTCGTGCGATGCTTTACTCAAATAAAATGTGTGTCCTTTGTTTTCCGCAAATAGAGCTTTCTTATGGTGATATTTGATCATCTCTACGGTTTTTATTTTTTGCGCTATAAACAAAAAAAGACCAACAATTATGAAAAAAACAAAAATAAAAAATATTTAATTTCATTATCAATTTAGGCCAATATGTATTCTGCTATTAACTATCATTAATCAGGCAATACCATTATATAAGTTGACGTATGAGGCCAGAGGATGCCCAAAAAAAATCCTTAAGATTTGGGGCTCTTGTGTCAGCTCCGAAAGTACCATAACACCGGCTCCTTGAAAGACTAAATGAAGCCCCTTGATCATTGATTGGGTCTAATTAAGCAGAATAGACATTTGACCTTTAGGTTGTCACATTTCCACTAAATGTATACCAGTTTACTAGATTATGTAATGGTTTGAGCGATGTTCGCTCCATATACAGTTTGTTTTCTGTATTGTTTGTTGTGTGTGAAAATAAATAAAATTCTTTTAAAAAAAAAAAAAAAAAAAAAATGTATTCTGCTACATGTTTTTGGTAAAAAAAAAATCCCAATAAGTGCTTATTGATTGGTTTGCGCAAAAGTTATAGCGTCTGCATACTATGGGATAGATTTATGGAGTTTTTATTTATTTTTTATTTTTTACTAGTAATCAGCGATCAGCGACTTATAGCAGGACTGCAATAATGTGGAATCGCCGGCTGAAAAGATTTGTACTGGGATGATGCCTGCAGGTTCAGGCATCATCCCAGTATAACTACTGAAACCCGAGGACGTCCCAAGGACGGCAAGTACTGTAGTTAGACAAGTCTTTACTGTCCTCTCTTGCTGCAGGCAGTGTGGAGCAAATCATGTTCAGGAAGAATTGATCCACAGTGCTTGTGGCTAAAGAGGTCCGCAAAGGCTTGTTTTCAAAACTCATTTATTGGAATCATAAGTTCAGCTTAGGTATAATTATAGGTATAATAAGTCTAAGCCCCCGTACACACGGTCGGAAATTCCGACCACAAAATCCGTCAGATTTTTTCCGATGGATTTTGTCTGAAACTGGTGTTGCATACACACAGTCGGACAAAGTTGTCGGGAAACCCGATTATTCCGAACGTGGTGACATTCGTTGCGTACGACGGAACTAAGTAGAGGCTAGTAGCCAATAGCTTTGGTCTCGTAAATTGATCTGAGCATGCGTGGCACTTTGTCCATCGGAATTCTCGACACACGATTGGAAAAAGTCCGATCGGATTTTGTTGTCGGAAAATTTGAGATCCTGCTCTCTTTTTGACGGAAAAAGCCCGCTAGAGCCCACACACAATCAGATTTTCCGACAACGTAATACGATCAGACTTTTTCCATCGGAATATCCGACCGTGTGTACGGGGCATAAGAGGCCTATTAATAAATGAATGTGACCTTCACTGAATATTCACTGCACATGAATCTTCCCAGCGCATGGGATTTGAATTACAGGGAATGACCGGCTACCATTGAATGATTGATGAAAGTGACACTTTTTTTTTTTTTGTATAAATGTATAACCTGGGTTGAACCGTTGATGTTATTCAGCTCTTAATTACAGTATTTGTAACATGCATTCTTGATTTGTCTGTCTGTCCCAAGGTTAAGGATGCAGTTCTGTCCCCCCATGTGAACTATATCTGGTGTCAGGGTTCAAAGGCTAAATATCGAGGTTTCCCATGTACTGTCTGGACGCTCTTCCACTTGCTGACAGTACAAGCATTTGAACTGAGAACCGCTGATTCTGGTTAGTAAAGCAAATATCCTGAATCTTCTGTGCCGGAAGTTTGGTAGATATTTTAGAAAATATTTTCATGCTTTCTTCTAGCAGACAGAGGTGACCATCCTCCTCACCAGGAAATCGGTCACCTTTAGGGCTTGTGTCGACTGACTTTATTCTTTGTGTATGAACTGCTTCTCTCACCATACAAGCTTATGGGAGTACAACACTAGCTTGAAGCAGGTTGATGTCAACGGAGTCAGCTGCAAGTCAAATGTAACTGTCAATGAATTGTGAATAATCTGATGTCAAAAGCATGCTGTATTTGTAGCCCAAAGCCCATCGACAGGGGCCATTGCCTTTTACTTGAGAATTATATGATTGGAATTAAAATTAGCAATAATTCTGAACAAGCTTAAAGCTAAACTCTGGCACAACAATGTTTATTTAAATATATTCATAGGTGTGCGTAGCCTATTGCATTAGGGTGTGCATCCCAAAGCTCAAACACACATGCGTGGATATGTCAGTAGGGCAGAGGAGGGTGTCAGTAGAGCAGTGGATGGTATCAGCCAGTAGAGCAGTTGAACTTGTCAGTAGGGCAGAGGAGGGTGTCAGTAGAGCAGTAAATGGTGTCTGTAGGGCAGAGGAGGGTGTCAGTAGAGCAGTAAATGGTGTCTGTAGGGCAGAGATTGGTGTCAGTAGTTTTTTTTTCTATTATTAGTTTTTTTTTTTTCTACAATTAGATTCTTTTAATTACTTTTCACAATATTATTATTAGTTTTTTTAACAATATTATTAATATTATTTTTTTTACAATTTTTTTTTTATATATTTTTTTACAATATTATTAATATTATTTTTTTTAATTTTTTATTTTATAATTTTTTTAGGAGCCCTGTCGGGGGGTTTGGGGAAGTATCAGGGTTCAAAACAGGCCCTTGAGCTCTTACTTTTGAGACAGAGAAAGGGACTGAGGACAGAGTTTGCCTAGTCCCTTTCTCTACAGCAAGGGTGCTCAACCTGTGGCCCTCCAGCGGTTGCAGAACTACAGGTCCCATTATGCCTCTGCCTTTGTGAGTCTTGCCTGTAACTGTCAGCAGCATGCAATGCCTCATGGGTCTTGTAGTTCCGCAACAGCTGGGGGCCCACAGGTTGAATACCCATCCTCTACAGCAGGGGTGCCCAACCAGTGGCCCGGGGGCCACATGTGGCCCGCGGAGCCCTCTGATGTGGCCCGCGACCTCCTGCTTTGGGATAGAATAGAAAGAAGACTGTTATTAAAGGTCAGTTTATGGGCATATCTTTTTTGCAGTGGTTACTGGGCTGCTTTCAAACTGATCAGGGTTACCTGCACTGAGCCATAGACTTCTATTATTAACTGCGAGTTTGGGGAGTTTTCTGAAAGTGCTCCAAACTTGCAGAATATAATAGAAGTCTATTGCAAAGGTACACTGCGTTGCACACGTGGTGCGGGTAAACCGCAGCGCATCAGTGTGAAAGCAGCCTTGGACCCCTTTCACACGGTCAGTCCGACCAATTGGACCCTCCATTCACCTCTAAGCAGTGGCAGACATAAACTGACTTGTGTTCTACCTCCAATACGATCCGCTAAAAGTATCGTGGGCTGCGTCTGTGTCCGCTCTGCAAATGCAGAGCGGACACGGACATGCCATCCACCTGCTCCACTCATTGTGGCCCGCCACCGGTTACCAAGTCGCTTAAGTGGCCCTCGCTCTTCAAAAGGTTGGGCACCCCTGCTCTACAGCCTCAGCTGCACTGGACAGTAAATGAATGGGAAGTGCTCTGCGCTTAGTGGCTTCCTGTTCATTCACAAACTGAAGCATAGGAAACACACTTATGAATGGACACAGTTATGAATGAACACAGGGAGTGATCAATACTGATCACTCCCTGTGTTCATTCAGAAAAGAAAGGGGCTGGTAAATGACATATTTACCTGCCCCATCCCCCACTCTCCATCCTGAAACATCCCCCTGTGTGCCCACAGCAGCAACCTGGAAACAGAAGCCACAGCACTGGGGTGGGGGCATGGGCACCAGAGGGAATCTGCACCACATGAATCTGCACCCTGTGCACACACCTATGAATATATTCCACAATTGCCAAAAATTATAAAAATCTATTTTGTGTGCACTAAATACTTTTACAGACCCAAAGAATACCGTCTAAAGGTAGCAGTGACATCATCGCTGTGCTGTACATAGGCTGTGCAGAGAGCAGAGCTGTGGGCAGGACCATCTTTAACGCAGGGCAAAAGGGGCAGCTGCTCTGGGCCAAGTCATTGTAGTGGGGCCCAAGCAGCTGCCCCTTAAGCCTGCGCTGCCTTCAAATATTTGATAAAGGGAATTCGGGAGAGCTTGAAAAAATTCTTGCCCAGGGTCCAATAAATATTAAAGACAGCCCTGGCTGTGGGGAGCATGTGCAGAGAGCAGGCTGCCTACAGAAAACTACAAGACCAGCCACCCTGGTTTCACACAGGCTACTGCATAGATCTGGAAGAAATACAAACAGCACACCATGGGGTCTATTTATAAATCATTTGTTGCACAAAGAAGCATTTGTGTGAGTTGAACAAAATGTCCCATAATCTCACAAAGAGATTAATGGCTGTATAGTCAGCTCCATCTAGTGGCCAAAATGAAGTATCATTTTGCATTTTGGCCACTAGATGGAGTTGACGACTGTCCTCTGGAGAAAAGGATAATGTGTTACTTTTATTACAGATAATTTAAATTGGGAAATCACTGTAATTGTTTTAGGGATGTTGCAATTGGGGTTTGGGTCATGCTAATGGACTGTAGTGTTATCAAATAATCAATAACCTGTGCTCAGATGGCAAGAGTCTTTAGCACTCTTTGCAAAGATTGTCTCGCATGCTGCAAATTGTTTGTGTTTCCCTACAAAAAAATAAGAATCATTAATTCACTCGCAGTCACAAGTAATAATCTTACCAGTAGACAATGAGAGATACAGTATCTCACAAAAGTGAATACACCCCTCACATTTTTGTAAATATTGTATTATACCTTTAATGTGACAACACTGAAGAAATGATACTTCGCTACAATATAAAGTAGTGAGTGTACAGCTTGTATAACAGTGTAAATTTGCTGTCCCCTGAAAATGAATCTCAACACAGCCAATAATGTCTAAACCGCTGGCAACCAAAATGAGTACACCCCTAAGTGAAAATGTCCAAATTGGGCCCAATTAGTAATTTTCCGTCCACGATGTCATGTAACTCATTAGTGTTACAAGGTCTCAGGTGTGACTGGGGAGCAGGTGTGCTAAATTTGGTGTTATCGCTCTCACTCTGTCATACTGGTCACTGGAAATTCAACATGGCACCTCATGACAAAGAACTCTCTAAGGATCTAAAAAAATTTTTTTTTGCTCTACATAAAGATGGAAGACCCTGAAGACCCTGAAACTGAGCTGCAGCACGGGGGCCAAGACTAAACAGCGGTTTATCAGGACAGGTTCCACTCAGAACAGGCCTCGCCATGGTCGACCAAAGAAGTTGAGTGCACATGCACAGCGTCATATCCAGAGGTTGTCTTTGGGAAATAGACGTATGAGTGCTGCCAGCATTGCTGCAGAGGTTGAAGGGGTGGGGGGTCAGCCTATCAGTGCTCAGACCATACACCACACACTGCATTAAATAGGTCTGCATGGCTTTTATCTCAGAAGGAAGCCTCTTCTAAAGATGATGCACAAGAAAGCCTGCAAACAGTTTGCTGAAGACAAGCAGGCTAAGGAAATGGATTACTGGAACCATGTCCTGTGGTCTGAAGAGACTAAAGCCTCATACACACGATCAGACTTTGTACCAACTTTCCCGTGGATTTTTGTACAAAGGGCGTTGGCCCCAAGTTTGTATTGCATACACACGATCGGCCTTTTTAGGCAACAAACATGAACGTAGTGACGTTTCAACGTACTGACGACACTTCAAAAGAGGACGTTCAAATACTCCAGCGCCACCTTTGGTCAACTTCTGTATTATTGTCTGATCTTTTTCATTGGTTCTGAGCATGCGTGTTTGTACTTTGTACAAAAGTCTGATGGTTTTGTGTACACACGGTTGGACTTTGCTCCATCGGACTTTTGTTGGCAGAAAGTTGGTCAGTTCGCACAGCCAACAACAGTCCGATGAAAACTGAAAAAGTTGGTCCGATGGAGCGTACACACGATCGGATGTTGGTCCAAAACAGCTAATTTTCATGTTTGTTGTCAAAAAGTTAGATCGTGTGTACGGGCCTTAAGATTAACTTATTTGGTTCAGATGGTGTCAAGCATGTGTGGCGGTAACCAGGTGAGGAGTACAAAGACAAGTGTGTCTTGCCTACAGTCAAGCATTGTGGTGGGAATGTCATGTTCTGGGGCTGCATGAGTGCTGCTGGCACTGGGGAGCTACAGTTCATTGAGGGAACCAAGAATGCCAACATGTACTGTGACATACTGAAGCAGAGCATAATCCCCTCCCTTCGGAGACTGGGCGGCAGGGCAGTATTCCAACATAACAACCCCAAACACACCTCCAAGATGACCACTGCCTTGCTAAAGAAGCTGAGGGTAAAGGTGATGGACTGGCCAAGCATGTCTCCAGACCTAAACCCTATTGAGCATCTGTGGGGCATCCTCAAACGGAAGGTGGGGGAGAGCAAGGTCTATGGTGTCGTCATGGAGTGGAAGAGGACTCCAGAGGCAACCTGTGAAGCTCTGGTGAACTCCATGCCCAAGAGGGTTAAGGCAGTGCTGGAAAATAATGGTGGCCACACAAAATATTGACACTTTGGGCCCAATTTGTACATATTCACTTAGGGGTTTACTCACTTTTGTTGCCAGCGGTTTAGACATTAATGGCTGTGTATTGAGTTATTTGGAGGGGACAACACATTTACACTATTATACAAGCTGTATACTCACTACTTTACATGTAGCAAAGTATAATTTCTTCAGTGTTGCCACATGAAAAAGATATAATAACATATTTACAAAAATGTGAGGGGTGTACTCACTTTAGTGAGATTCTGTATAAGGAGCTGATAGGAGGTTAATTCACTGACAACTGCCCAAACCTGAAATCCTGTTTTTGGATATCTGCTGTATTCAATGATAAGTCTTCGCTTTAATCTGTTGTCTGGTGGATGATATACCTCTCTTTGTATCGCTACTATAGAGCCGCAGGAGGTATTGCAGGCAATGCGGGAGTATATCCGCTACTTTTTCGGCTGCAGATATTGTGCTGTAGAGTTTGAGAAAATGGCCAGTGAGTCAATGGACTTCGTTCGGGATCATGATGATGCCATCAGATGGTTGTGGTCAAGTCATAATCGTGTGAATAAAAGATTGGCAGGTGAGTGGCAAACAGCTGTGAGCTGATTCATGTGGTCTCCCTAAACAATTGTCAGTTACCATTCTTTGACAGTACTAAGAAACAAAATCTGATTTAGGTTTGCTTCATAATGACTGGTCATCTTTAAAGCAGGTCTTCAGGCAAACAGTTACTCACACGGTCAAAATGGCTTTATAAAGTGCCTTGAAAAAGTATTTATACCCCTTGAAATTTTCCACATTTTCTCATGTTACAACCAAAAACATAAATGTATTTTATTGGGATTTTATGTGATAGACCAACACAAAGTGGCACATAATTGTGAAGTTGAAGGAAAATTATAAATGGTTTTCCAAATGTTTTACAAATAAATATGTGAAAAGTGGGGCGGGTGTTTGTATTCAGCCCCCTTTACTCTGATACCCCTAACTAAAATCTAGTGAAACCAATTGCCTTCAGAAGTCACCTATTTAGTAAATAGAGCCCCCCTGTGTGTAATTTAATCTCAGTATAAATACAGCTCTTCTGTGAAGCCCTCAGAGGTTTGTTAGATCACCTTAGTGAACAAACCGCATCATGTAGGCCAAAGAACACACCAGACAGGTCAGGGATAAAGTTGTGGAGAAGTTTAAAGCAGGGTTAGGTTATAACAAAATATCCCAAGCTTTGAACATCTCATGGAGTGCTGTTCAATCCATCATCCGAAAATGGAAAGAGCATGGTACAACTTCAAACCTACCAAGGCATGGCCGTCCACCTAAACTGACAGGCCGGGCAAGGAGAGCATTTATCAGAGAAGCATCCAAGAGGCCCATGGTAACTCTGGAGGAGCTGCAGAGATCCACAGCTCAGGTGGGAGAATCTGTCCACAGGACAACTATTAGTTGCTCACTCCACAAATCTGGCCTTTATGGAAGAGTGGCAAGAAGAAAGCCATTATTGAAAGAAAGCCATAAGAAGTCCTGTTTGCAGTTTGCAAAAAGCCATTTGGGGAACATAGCAAACATGTGGAAGAAGGTGCTCTGGTCAAATGAGACCAAAATTGAACTTTTTGGCCTAAAAGCAAAATGCTATGTGTGGCAGAAAACTAACACTGCACATCACCCTGAACACACCATACCCACCGTGAAACATGGTGGTGGCAGCATCATGTTGTGGGGATGCTTTTCTTCAGCAGGGACAGGAAAGCTGGTCAGAGTTGATGGGAAGATGGATGGAGCCAAATACAGGGCAAACTTAGAAGAAAACCTGTTAGTCTGCTAAAGACTTGAGACTGGGACGGAGGTTCACCTTCCAGCAGGACAACAACCCTAAGCATACAGCCAGAGCTACAATGGAATTGTTTAGATCAAAGCGTATTTACAGTATGTGTTAGAATGGCCCAGTCAAAGTCCAGACCTAAATCCAATTTAGAATCTGTGGCAAGACTTGAAAATTTATTGAAAAAAAAAAAATTTTGAAAAAAGTTTACAGACGCTCTCCATCTAATTTGACAGAACTTGAGCTATTTTGCAAATAAGAACGGGGAAAAATTCCACTCTAGATGTGCAAAGCTGGTAGAGACATCCCGAAAAAGACTTGCAGCTGTAATTGCAGTAAAAGGTGGTTCTACAAAGTATTGACTCAGGGGGGCTGAATACAAATACACGCCACACTTTTACCCATAAGATATTTGAATCTAAAGGAGCACTGTGATATAAAGGGGACTGCATTGTAATGATTATAGTGCCCCTTTACAGTGTAGACCCCTTTATGTATTTACATTACAATGCCCCTAGCAATCACAGCCCCCCCATCACAGTGCCCCTTGCAATCATGCCCCCGTTTTCTGTCTTATCACAGTGCCCCCTTTTACTCTCTGCTCACTGTGCAGATCTCCAGCTCCCTGCTCCACTACATTAAAGTCTGCAGAGCCCCCTTACATCAGAGTCCACAGAGCTCTCCTTACATCAGAATCCACAGTTCCCCCTTACATCAGAGTCCACAGAGCTCCCCTTACATCAAAGTCTGCACAGCCCTCCTGTGGACTCTAATGTAAAGGGGAACCCTGATTTAAGGGGGGGGGGGTCTGATGTAAAGGGGAACTCTGACGTAAAAGGTGTTCTGGGAACCCTTGATTTAAGGGAGGGCTCTGGTGTAAGGGGGAATGCTGTGGACTCTAGTGTAAAGGGGAACTCTGATTTAAAGGGCTCTGCTAACCAAAAACCCCCTTTCATCCGCTGAGCACCCCTTAACCACTTTCTGGCCCTTTAAAGGGTTTCTCATCACCCTGAACACACCATACCCACCGTGTCAGAAAGTGGGGTGGGGTTTATGATCATGTGACCACTGTGATTGGCTGTCACAGTGGTCACATGATTGGAAAGCTCTCGATCAAAGGCAGCGATCGGGAGTTTCCCGTTAGCTGCAGGTAAATATCCCGGGAGTGTGCAGGGCACATGCTCTTAGCACAGCTGTGTTTGCAGTGGGATACACAAATATGCGGGCACTCTGCACCAAGGCCCACTCACCGAGAGGCCACCATACATGCATACTGTTGACGTGAAGAGTTTAAATTTTATATACACTGGGAGGCAGGAGAGAGGGTAAGCTTACTCACCCCAGAATGGAGGCTCAGGCATAGATTGTCAGCAGCTTTCCTCTTTGTGGCTGCTGGCTTAAAAGTTCTCCCTGGGGATGTGTGGGTGGGGCAGACACAGGAGGAGCAGGGTGGGATGAGGAGAAGATGAGCTCTCTACTCTCGCGTCCGTGAGGAGGGAAGAGGGGGGAACTGTCAGCACTGGCTCTGAGGCTCAACTGTGTATGAGAGAGAGACTCAGCTCAGCCCTGCAGCCAGCACAGGCACAAACGCATAGCGGGAGGTGAGGGGCGGCCACAGTCTGTGTTAGCTCTGCCTAGACTGTGGTTGCCGCTTACCTCCCGCTGTGCAGCCTGGGCATCAACAGGCCATGGACCGGGCGGCCCTGGCCCGCCAGGCAAATACTCGGTCTGCCCTATGGCCAGTCTGGGCCTGGCTGTAAGTAACAAACACATACTGGAAATATAAAACACTTAACTTTAAGAGAGCAACATTTCCAAGGCTGAGGGCTGCTCTCCAAGACATGAACTGGGAGGGAATTTTGATATCAAAGAACACAGAGAAATGAGAGTTCTTTTAAACTGATTGTATGCACACACTGCAAAATACATTCCTATGGGTAATATGTTTAAAAGGCTAAAAATAAATAGGCTAAAAATAAAACCATGTATCTCATGGCCAAAATTGAAGCTATAAATCATTAGAGAGCATTTATAAATAAAAAAAAATATAGAAATGAAGGAAAACTGTTAGGTACCTGAGTGGAGAGCCTGACTTTGCTGGGAGAGGGCCTCTCTTACGTCTCTGGTTCAGGGCCCACTGGAGTGGAGACAGTGGTCCCGTGAGCACAGCGGGGTAGGAGTGCCTGGACTGGATACTGTGGCAGATGTAGCTGGTCGGTAGCAATCTCCTGGAAGCTGAAGCAGCAGGGACTGGCAGACAGCGGAGCAGGGCCCGGATGCAGGGTGAGCCTGAGATGGCGTCAGCAATTTTGGAGGTGTGCAACATGCAGGCAGGCAGGCAGAGGGGTCATCAGGCAGGCCGGGTCTGGATACACTTGGCAGGCAGGTAAGTGGGCACAGGCAGTAGAGAGGTCAAACAGGCAGGAGGTCAGCGCCGGCGCGCACCCGCGTTCCGACGCCCGGACGAATCAGCGGCGCGTGTGCGCATGCGCGCGCGCCCATTCGACCGCACGTCGCAAGTGGAGCCCTGACAAAAACTATCATCATTTAAAATTTACAAAGAATATAACACAATATTTAAAAAGGAAATCTGCAAAAATTCTAACCCAACGACAGATTGCATACCAAAGTGCGTTGTAAGAAAACTGATAAATGTAAAGTTATGCACTTTGGGGCTAAAAATATGCACACATCATATATATATACTGGATGGAGTTGGGTGTTGATTTTAGATTTAAAAATAGCATGGAATGCCAAGCTGTGATTTCTTAACCTAGCAAAACTCTTTCTTGTATTAAAAAAAGCATAGAGTCTTGAGAGAGCGATATAATTTTGCCCCTGTACAAATCATTGGTATAACCTCATTTAGAATATGCAACTCAGTTTTGGGCATCAGTTCATCAGTGGGGATATGATCAACATGTATAAATACATAAATGGTCCATATAGTGAACTGGTTGTAGAGTTATTCACTTTAACGTCGACAAGGACAAGCAGGGCACATGAGATTTGAAGAGGAAAAGAGATTTAACCTCTAATTGCAGAAAGGCTTCTTCACAGTAAGAGCTGTAACAAGTGGAATAGACGCACCTGGCCAGCTCAGTAGATTGTTTGTTTTTAAAAAGGCCTGGATTCTTTTTCCTAAATGTACAAATTATAGCTGGATACTAATAATTGTAGGTATTAAGACCAGGGGTAGTTTATCCAGGGAATATCCAATTGCCTCCTGGGGAATCCGGAAAGGAATTTTTTTCCCTGCTGGAGCAAATTGTTTTTTTTTTTTTTTTTTTTCTCACATGTTTTTTGTTTGGGCAAATGGAAAGCATTAAACCTGTGACATTATATGTAGGCATCTTCATTCTTGGTTTGTGGTGTAGTGTTGTCTTGGGGTGTGAGACAGATTATGACTCTCAATCTGGTTACTCTTGTTTCCCAATGTACTTCCAGGACCTCTGACTGTTGCATCACACATTTACAGACATGTCCATTAAAGTACATAGGGCCAACAATCCACAATAAAGCTCATGTACCTTTTTAAACATCAAGCAACTGAGTGTAGAGATATAAACAACCACAATATAAAAGAATTTTGTATATTGGGCATTGTCACGTATAGGGAAATATGTGCGGACGGGAGCTTTATGCTGTAGTAACTAACCATGTGTTTGTTTTCCTAGGAAATAATGAAGAAGACCCAGAGTTCCCAAAGATCCAATGGCCATCCAAAGACCTTTGTCCAAAGTGCCGGAAGAAACTCCTGAATAAAGAAATTTGGGATGGTCCAAATGTTCTTCGTTTCCTAAAACAGCGATTTTCTGAGAGCAACATATCCTTTGAATATTTGGAAGATGAGAAGAAGCTATTGAAAAAGCTAAGGGAAGAGACAAGCACAAACACCGTAAGGGAGAAAAGGGAAACAAAAGATTTGAAAGAAGAACAGAACACAGCAGGCAGAAATTATAATATTATCCCACCAAATATGGTCCCACCAGGTGAAGCTGAAGAGGAAGGAAATGATGACTCCCTTCCAACAACCAAAGCAAAGCAGATCCTACGTCACAGACCTACCATTATAAAGATGAAGAGCAACACAGCTCTCCAAAGAGATGGAGAGGAGAAGATTTTGGACCTAGATGCCTATGAAAATCATTATTTCCAAGGTAGAACTTTGCAGGACTCCAACTCAAAGCTCCATAAACGTGCTCTCCACCCAAAGACATTGCTGGATCCCAGTGATGCTGAGTTTAATGAAGAAGCAGTAAGGGAAAGATTGCTCAAAAGGGGCATTGACACAAAATATCTTCTTGGCGTGATAGTAAAGGAAGGGGACAGTAACTGGAAAGGACGCTGGGTGAAGATGCTGGAAGTTGGGTTTTCCCGCTTAGACATCAGTTTGTGTATTATTCTTTATTTCCTCACCAGCATGGGCCTCCTTGCTATGTATCTGTACCTTAATGTCAGATCACGATTTTTCCGTCAACGGTGCAGATGTCCACAACCTTGATCTACATACTACCGTGCATTAACTAGGGTGGCAGACTTGTGCTGTGTCATGTTACAGATGGAACTGTTTCAGATGCGAAAAATGCCTGTTTTAACCTGTGGAAGTTCTGTGCTAGCCTAAGACAATCAGTAAAGACCAAAACTAAATGCACTGAAGTTGTCCTCCTGTACCGACTGGTGTGTTAACAAAATAAAATAAACCCATTAAAAATACGTTTCTACAACAAAGGCGAATGTGTGGCTTATGTGATACCCTTAAAGTGATTGTAAAGTCTTGTTAATTTAAAATTGCACAGAGCAGCCCTGAACTTCCTCTTCTTGGGTCCCCAGCCAGCACTCCTGGCTTCTCTTTTTTGGGCACAGCTGGATCAAGCTGGGCACAGTGCTGGCTTGAGTGAGGACTCAAGTATAGGGGTGAGGGGGCAATACTAATACTGGAAAATGTTTCTCCTTAATGCAAGGAATGCTTTAAGGTAAAAAATGTTTAGGCTTTGGAATCACTATAAATTAAAAGGATACAAATCTCAAACCGGAAATCCAAACAGCAAACTTGAATTCTGCTGTCTATAACTTATTTGGAAATATATTAATAAGCTGCAGAACTTTGTATAAGATTCCGGTGGAAATCAGTGGAATTGGCTGCCAGGTTAATAGTTGTTTTGGTAAAAAAAAGTTGCAATAATTTTAGTTACAATGTATCTACACTAGTTCTTTTGTGCAGATGAAAGGACTATCCTTTTATTCATTTATGAAGAGGGGCAGTTATATGGAACTAGGCAGGCCAGGGTAAAAAATTAGGAATATGGAGAACATTTTTATATAAAATTACATTTAAAAAGTCCCTTAAAAGAGTCCCATAGATTAGTCCATTATAGTCAATGATAAATTAATATCATTTAAAACAAGGCTGCTGCTCTCCTTTAGAGGATTGGATTACACTGTTGAATCTGTATACAAAGGAAAACATGGGAAGCGCCACCATCCAAGTGTATTTCATTATATGAAAATCAAATGAGAAGTAAAAATTGCACTCATGGGAGGATGTGTGGATCAGGCTGTGGAGGTTGGTTTGGAGACCGTGGTTTGAAAAAGGGGTGGTCCTTGTTGCTCTGAAATGCATTACAATGCCCCCAGGCCCACCATATCATCCTGCCTCTGGCTTGTTAACCACACTGCGCTCCACACTGCTCCAGCCCACTGTTGCCAATTTTGGCTGCTCCTGGACTGATTTGCTGCCATCAGCGGTGCCCACACAGCCTGATCCACACATCTTCCCATCCACTTCTAGGCTCAGCCCTGCCGACCCTGCTGAGCTCTGCAGTCTTTCCATATGGATGCTTTTATGCCTTTATTTTCTAAATAAATGTGAGTGCAATTTGTTACATTTTTGTTTGGTTTTTATCTAATAATCTACACTTAGATGGTGGTACTTCCTATGTTTTTCTTTCTATCTTTTTATTTGCCCGTATTAGACTCACAAAGCTAACACACTAGAGTAAACAAATGTACCTTTGTGTTTAAGCAAGGGGGTTAGAATCATTCCCAATCAGTATCATCAGCAACATCTTTGCCTTCTCTTTGGCATGCAGTGTAATTGAGCCTCCATATCCTTCTTTGCTTCCTCCAATGCTATTATGGGTAACAGTAACATGATGGGAAGTGAGGTCTAGAATTTGGTCCCCCTCATTCCCTTGCTGCTTTTTTGTGAGTGTGTGCTATAATTTGAAAAGGATGGGGATGACACTGTTTGTTTTACTTGTCCTGTATACAAAGCTGTTCCGCTTAAGGCTTTGCTGGGGTTCTAAGAAAAGGCAGTGCAGAAACTCTAGTCAATTTCTACTCATTATTTTGCATTGTTGCAGGATATAGGTGGAGTAAGGGGATAAGGGAAGACTGAACTAGCAGGAGAGTTGTTGGCGGTCAATTAGAGCAACTTGCACATTGCACAACTTCCCTCTTTCAAGTATGTTGGATATAACATAGCATGGTAATCCTACATTTCACACATAAGATAGATGGAAGGACTATTTATGGAATTCTTTGTTGCTGCCAAAACCACGTAATTCCTGCTACATTGACATTGAGAAGATGGAAGAGCTCTTGGAGCTTAACCTGACAATTTCTGGCCATATGGCTTATTCTGTTACCTCCCCCTATTTCTGTGGTACATTCTCTTAATTACTAAATTTTCCTCGCTGTCATTAAGGATAACTGTTTTCTGTGTAAGGTATCCACAGTAGTGTGCACCTGAGTACTTAATAAAAATGGCAAGGAACATACCACAGTGGCAACCATGCAAGTATAAAGCAAAGCAACAAGTTTGTTGAAGATATAATGGCTGCAATGTGTCCTCTGTGGGAGTTTAATGCATTGCCCAAATATCCTAATGGATATCAAATCAACTAACCAGCACAGTATTGACTGCACCACCAATAGATTTGCAAGGTAGGCATTTAGTTCTGTGATTTCTACTATGGAAACATTTATCTGGAAGTGAGGGCATCTTGTAACTTGTTGGAAAACCCTTTACTCTTGATTTGCTTTGTCTTAAAGTGGAAGTCCGGTCAAAACCTAAGCTTAAACCTGCTCCCATCCCTATTCTAGGCCCTATACTAACTATCCTGTAAATTTAAAGATGTGTATACTTATCTAATCTAAGGGTGCTGCAGTCTGGACATATGATCTCCCCTGCAGTCGGCTTCAGGGGAGAAAAGAAAGTGCTGACAACGGTTGCAGAGCCTGGGCAGTGATGTCACCCATAGACTTTCTATGGGGCGTTCGTTGTTGACTGTCCTTCTTCTACCCTGAAGCCGCCGATGGGAGCTGGGAGCCGATCACATGACTGGACCAGAGTTCACTTAGATTAGGTAAGTATAAAGATCTTTCCCTTACAGGGTAGTTAGCATAAGGCTTAGAATGAGCAAGGCAGCAGGTTTAAGCTTAGTCAGGTTTTGATTGGACTTCTACCTACATTTTTCTGTATCTCAGCAGTATCCTCCTTGTTGTCTTCTGTAATTTTCAAGTCTCCTTTATATCTGCCTTAAGTTCCAAGGTGTATATGGTGGATTTAAAGCCTTCTATAACTCCATGTGCAACTGTTTGACTCCTTCACCACTATAGAAAACTACTCCTACTCAAGTCCATGTTATAGAGAACATCAAAGGCAGGCGATATAGGTGTAGGAACCCCAGGTGAGTCATGAGAGAAATGAGAGTGGGCACTAAAAGGAGGATCAGAGGTAGAAACGGCAGTAGATGTGACAGTGGCAACAGAAGACGGGTCACTGGAATAATCAGAGGACAGTGGAAGTATGAATGGAGAGCAGGAACGATTCACACATTACAGGGATAGTACTCTGTAAGATGACCTTGCTTCAAATCTAGAAAAATGGTTGCTAGGGCACGAGAAGATGGATAGAGCAATATTGGGGATATTGGCAAAAGGTTGGAAAGTATGAATATTATTATATTATTATTACCTGCTTGGAGTTTGCATGTTCTCCCTGTGCCTGTGTGGGTTTCCTCCGGGTACTCCAAAGACATGCTGGTAGGTTAATTGGCTCCTGTCTAAATTGGCCCTAGTATATGCATGTATAAATGTGAGTTAGGGACCTAAGACTGTAAGCTCCTTGAGGGTAAGGGACTAATGTGAATGTACAATATATATGTGTAAAGCGCTGCATAAATTGACGGTGCTATATAAGTACCTGTAATAAATAATAATAATAATAATAAATAATAGAAAAATGGTTGCTAGGGCACGAGAAGATCGATAGAGCAATATAGGGAAAATTGGGATATGTGAAATTGGCAAAAGGTTGGAAAGTATGAACAATAAATATAAATCCTCGCTATCTGCTTAAACAGCAAGTTTTTAAAATAACCCAGTGTATAGGTGGTTATAACAATAGTTATAAACAAGGTAGCCCCCAAGGAAATACTAGGGACTTTATAGGTGACTAATAAACAGATAAGTAGAAAATATATAAATGTATTAGTTTAAAAATATGTGGTGTAGACAGCACCAATAATAAATTGTATATGATATGTAAACAAAATCACATAGCAAATAAAAAAAATGTGAATCCTTCAATTATTGTTTATAATTATTGTTAGATGCTCTGGAATGGCGGGTCAGTAAGCCCAGACCGAGATCTACCAGTCACCTGTCCGCGATCTACTGGTAGATCGCGATCTACAGGTTGCTGCCCCTGATCTAATGTTTGGAAAATATAAAGTACAGCGCTAAATTAAATTGAGAATATTAACCACTTCAATACCCGCCCATAGTCATATGATGCCCACAAGGTGGATCTCCCATCCTGGGTGGGCGTCATATGACGTCCTCCCATTCCCGGCCGCCTAGGGGGCGCGCGCCGCCGGCGGCGCCGCTCGGGACTCAGTGCACGGCGGCCACAATGCCCGCGGTTGCCCGGGAACACAGCAGGACCGTGGATCTGTGTGTGTAAACAAATGGGCACTGACTGGCACGATCATGCACCAAAATAAAATCAGTGATGCCCAGCAATGCCACCCATCGGTGTCATCAGTGCCACCCATCAGTGTCCAGCAGTGCCACCTATAAGTGCCCATCAGTGCCCACCTATCAGTGCCCATCTGTGCCACCTATCAGTGCCACCCATAAGTACCCATCAGTGCTGCCTATGAGTGCCCATCAGTGCCGCCTATGAGTGCCCATCAGTGCCACCTATGAGTGCCCATAAGTGCTGCATACCAGTGCCACCTATCAGTGCCCATCAGTGCCGCTTATCAATGCCCATCATCAGTGCCACCTCATCAGTACCACCTCATGGGTGCCCATCAGTGCCGCCTTTATTGAAGAAGAAAACGTACTTATTTACAAAAAAATTAACAGAAACAAAGAAAAACTTGCTTTTTTTTCAAAATTTTCTGTCTTTTTTATTTGTTGTGCAAAAAATTAAAATCGCTGAGGTGATCAAATACCACCAAAAGAAAGCTCTATTTGTGGGAACAAAATTATAAAAAATTAGTTTGAGTACAGTGTTGTATGACCGCGCAATTGTCATTCAAATTGCGACATCGCTGAAAGCTGAAAATTGGCCTGGGCAGGAAGGTGTCTAAGTGCCTGGTATTGAAGTGGTTAAAGATCACTGGGTGCCAAAGATGCGTTACAGTGCATGCATGTACGATCTCCACGATCTGCGCATGCGCACTGGCACACGTCTATTCACCGATGAATGCCTGTGGACTGGAACATATCTCGATGGACCCGTGCTCCCGTGGCCAGTTGCAGCGCCATGCGCAGTGCATCCATGACATCTTCATTGTCACTGAGAGCTCGTGATTTACTGTCACTAGTCCCTTTATTGTGTGTTTTTCAGTTTTATGCACAGATGTTTCCATTCATTTGGTTTCATTATTTGATGCTACACTAATTTTTTTATATTGCTTTAGACTTTATTTGTTTGTTTGAGTGTTAGCAGCTATTGTTTTTCTAGTCTGTTTTGTTTTAGCGCAGTACTTTTCCCCTTTTTTCTCACAAACAAATAAATAAAAAATAAAAAATAAAAGTTCATATGTAGCTGTTATACAAATGAAGGAGATCAAAATGAGGGAAGAAAAGTTCTTTGAAAATTAATATTCAGTGGAGGAGATCCCATAGAAGGTGGACAGCGTTGATCAGAGGCTTGGCAGCATGTTACCCAACACCATAATTAATTAAAAGGCTTACCAGAAAGCCAGCGACCACCCTAATGCCGCGTACACACGGTCGGAATTTCCGATGGAAACAGTCCGATGGGAGATTTCATCTGCTTTTCCAACCGTGTGTATGCCCATCGGTCTTTTTCTGTCGGAATTTCCGACGGACTTTGGATTGAGAACCTGTTCTTAATTTTTCAGACGGGAAACCTTTCTATCGGATTTTCCGATCGTGTGTATGTAATTCTGACACACAAAATTCTGACGCATGCTCGGAAAAATTTTACGCATGCTCGGAAGCATTAAACTTCCCTTTTATAGTGCTGTCGAACGTGTTGTATGCCGCAGTGTTATTGACCGTCGGAATTTGGTGTGACCGTGTGTAGGCAAGACAGTTTGAGCGAAATTCCGTCGGAATTCCGGCGGGAAAACCATCAGAGCTTTTTCCGACGAGAATTCCGACCGTGTGTACGTGGCATTACTCAGGGGGGTCACAAAGCACTTGTTTGGATTCAAAGATTCAATGGAGGAGTATCCAGGCGTCTCTCACCTAAAGCCTTTAGGTGCACCGGACGGTAATCAGCAACCAGGGAATCAGACAGCCTCAGCAACAGGGTGTAAAATATGTGAAGAGACAAGAGACTCAAAATAGTGTAATATTGTCTCTTAAGCGATTTATTGGCAAGAGCTGCAGTGTTGCATACATACGTTTTCAAACTGGAGATACAACTCCAGTGCAAACAAGCCAAAACAATTCTAAAAATCCATGGAAGCGATCGCACATGCGCAGAGCATTTTTTCAAACATAAACCCATCTGGCAAGGAGAAGGTAGGGAGGAAAACTCATCATATCATGTAACTTTTGTTTGATCATTGGTCCAGCATTTAGCCTTGGACACAGGAGCTTTTCTAACTGGAGCATAGTTAAACTGGGCTCATGCAACTTTGAAAATTCACATAATTCACATATCATATAATTAACATGCTTATCCTACTGCTAATTACTGTCAGCCTAATTTAAAATAGATTTTTATATGCCATTTCTGTTATTTTTTCCCATTCCTGCACACATGCAGACACACATACAGACACATGCATGTACAAACACTACATAAGACTGATTTACTAAAGTAGCTGACAATAAACTGTGTGAAGATTCACTTTAATCCGCCAATCCTGTCCCTTGAACTCTATGCAATGCACCGTCCCGACCCTGCACTTTGTGTTATGTACTCCTTATCCCAGCACTGACCACAGCACTCAGTGTTATGTACTCCTGACCCTTGCACTTTGTGCATTACATGCCCCTGATGTCACACAGCACTGGATACTGCAAAATAAAGTCCCTTCTATTTTCTTGGGTGTACCTCTGCAAAATTTGGATGAACGGAGATCTGATAAGCAGGAGCTGTGTATGTGATCTATACCAATGCCTTTTGTCTTCCTGGGCCAACTAATAGTGATGGATTACTAAGGCTTATGTGGCCTTCCATAATCAGAGGGTCATACTCTATGACAGGGGTGCCCAACCTTTTAAAGAGTAAGGGCCACTTAACGACTTGGTAACCGGTCATGAGCCACAATGAGCGGAGCAGTTGGATGGCATGTCCACTCTGCATTTGCAGTACGGACACGGACGCCGCCCACGATACTTTTTAGCAGATCGTATTGGAGGTAGAACACAAGTCGGTTTATGTTTGCCACTACTTAGAGGTGAATAGAGGGTCCAATTGGTCGGACTGTCGGACTGACCATGTGAAAGGGGTCCAGGCTGCTTTCACACTGATGCACTTCGGTTTACCCGCACCACGTGTGCAACGCAGTGTACCTTAGAAGTTTATTGCAAACTGCAGGAAAGCCAATTATATTCTGCAGGTTTGGTACACTTTTAAAAAAAGCTCACCAAACTCACAGGTAATAACAGAAGTCTATGGCTACTGACCTTTAATAACAGTATTCTTTCTATTCTAACCCAGAGCAGGAGGTCGCGGGCCACATCAGAGGGCTCCGCGGGCCGCATGTGGCCCCCGGGCCACTGGTTGGGCACCCCTGCTCTATGATAAGAGTACATTTTGACCTTTGTGTTGGTGGCTTCTAACATGGTGGAGGTTTTCTACGAGCAGTCCCAAGTTGATTGTCCTTTGGCTACACATTTATTATGCGTTTTTTTAATTTAAATTCACTTTTTGGATATGAATTTCTTCTTCTTTTTTTTTTTTCTTTTTTTTTTTAGCTCAACATATTTGGTATCCTGTATTTTTGTTGTGTAAAATGTCTCACGGTTCGTGTTGCATTCTTTTTTTTTTTATGTATGGTTTTGGTTTTATTGTTACACAAGCGCAATATTGTTCACATATTTTGGACTTTTACAATCCCAGCAGCCCCTTGCCTCCAATTATGTGAAAATTAGATCCCTGATTACTTATTTTTTTCTGCCTATGATTGGATAATTAAATTAAAAATAATTATTATGCAAACATTCTCAACTCCTTCAGTAAATCAGCCTCACTGTGTGCGCCTTTAGTTACTTGAAACAACCACAAGAGGGAGTCATTATTTTGTTTTCATTCTATGTGCAAAAATAACTGCAGCCTTACTTTTATTCTTCCCACTTTTAACTTGACAAAAATATAATAGCATCAGGTATAATGTGTTTACAATATATTTCTGCTGCAGTACTTCACTGCTCAACTCTTGCATATATATTATATAAGATTTCTGATTTCTCTCTATGAGCGCAAGAAGCCTCATACAATGTCATATGATGCAGTGGCAGCCCATCCATTAGGGGCGTACTGGCGCTGCCCCCTCTATCCATGCATCTGGCCCTCTGTTCTATATGCAGGGCGCTGGATGCATGGATTCCAATAGGTGGGGGGGGGGGGGGGGTTTGAAGCACGTGTTTAGAGCCAGAGGCTCTAATAGGCTTCAAAAAAGGGTTGTGTGACAATAGCAAATTAATATTCGCTATTGCAACACTGATTCTCCTCTTGGCCAATCAGGAAGCGGGTCCTGAGACCCATCACCCGATTGGCCGAAAGGAGATACGATCAAATTGGTCACAAGGAGGAGGAGGGAGGAGACGCAGGGGAAGTGAGGAAGCACCCGGAGAGAACAGCCCGGGGAGAAGTCAACGCCACCCGCCGCCTGGAGCACTGCCTGCGAGATGGGGTAAGTGCAAGGCCCTGACCTACTAACTGACCGACCCGGGGGGGGGCGCCCTTGACACGACCTGCGGACTAGCTGGCCGACTGACCGGGGTGGGTGATGGATGCCGTCCGTTACCAACCGCCACTGATATGATGGCTTTATAGACATTTTATACAAAATGAACTTTGTAAGTGAAAGCAGAGATATAAGAATTTTGACCTTCAATTGCTGAATGCTTGTTTCAAGTCTGTGACTCAGAAATATTGAAGCCAAGCACAACCGGGCAACTAAAACATTTATGAGAAGGTCAGCGATGGCCATATCCATAATTCTTATAAGATGGATATACTTTAAAGTAGAATTCATTTGGATAGAGTAAGAATTTTTGTTTTGCCTTTAATTATAATTTAGGCTGTCTACAGACCTTAGACAGTCACCAAAAGATCCTAAAAGGTTTCTAAACCCGCGTTTAAAAAAAAAAAATCAAATATCATACTTTCCTCCTCTGTGCAGTTGGTTTTGCACAGAGTGGCTCCGATCCTCCTCTTCTGGGGTCCCTCAGTGGCGCTGGTGGCTCCTCCTCTTCTCGAGTGCCCCGTCGGAGAAGCGCTCTCCTTCAGGACACCCGTGTGGGCGCGATCCGGAGTCCTGCTGCTGCGTCTATTGACACAGAGAGCAGGACTCGGCCCCGCCCCCGGTTCCCACGTCATTGGATTTGATTGACAGCAGCGGGAGCCAATGGCTGCGCTGCTATCAATCTATCCAACCAGAACTCGAGACACCGGCCAAGGCTGGTGTGCTCGTTCCCCTCGCAGGAATTACGGGGCTCAAGTAAGTAAAAGGGGGGCTTGGGGGGCTGCTGCATGACAGGAGGTTTTTCACCTTAATGCATTAAGGTTAAAAACCTTGAGGGTTTTCAATCCCTTTAACTACATATCTTTCTACAAATGTGTTGCGATTTTGCACATTTTTGGCTAAGGTAAAGTGAGCTTTGATGGCACTTTCCTGTGCCAGGGGTCAGCCATAGAAATTAGGCTAGTTTCACAATATTGTGGTTTCCCTGCGACCATGTTTGCATGGGTACAGTAGACCATTCATTTAAATGGGCTGCTGTACCCAAGGAAAACGCAGGAAAAAGGTTTTCCCTTTTCCAAAATCACAGCCGTAGGGAAGCTGTATAGTACTATGCGGTTCCCAGCATGGTAAAACCAGCTGCAGTGTCCAGTGTAAGAATTAATGGGACCCCCACACTTCTGCTAATTGTCTTTGCTGCAGATGCAGGAAAGCATGTGATTTAAATGCAACCCCGCACCCGCATAGATGTGAACCTTGCCACAGACTGCAAAATCTCTCACCTTTCACTAAACAGGGTTGACCAACATTCAGGAGTTGTTACAAACAAACATACAACAGTTCCCTGATCTGTCCATTTATGTAAAGACTCTATTGTCTATTTTAGTTTTGGATAGGGTAGAGGAAGGTTAGAACCTCTGTTAAGCTTTGAATGCTGTATGTTTACCAATCAGTAAGATTCACACCTCTATTTCACACCTCTATTTTTGTACTGCCATTGGCACCAACATTTTTAGAGCCGCCCCGAGAGCAAGAAGTAAGTGCAGATCTTTCATTGAGAAAACCTGTTCTATGGACAGCTGTCTAATGCCCCATACACACGGTCGGATTTTCCGACGGAAAATGTCCTATCGGACAATGTTGTCGGAAATTCCGACCGTGTGTAAGCTCCATCTGACTTTTTCCGTCGGATTTTCCGACGGACAAAGTTTTATCTCCTGCTCTCAAATTTTCCGACAACAAAGTCCGATCGGACTTTTTTCGATCGTGTGTAGCGAATTCCGACGGACAAAGTGCCACGCATGCTCAGATCACATTAGAAGACCAAAGCTATTGGCTACTAGCCTCTACGTAGTTAAGTCGTACGCAACGAACGTCACCACGTTCAGAATGATCAGATTTTCCGACAACTTTGTCCGACCGTGTGTATGCAACACCAGTGTCGTACAAAATCCGTCAGAAAAAATCCGACGGATTTTGTGGTCGGAATTTCCGACCGTGTGTACGGGGCATAAGACAGTCTTTCTCAACCTTTTTACCCTATATAAATAATTTTCACGTCTTTGGGAACCTCTGCTAAGCTAAATTCAATGGGGAGAATGCCTGTTACATTGGTGGCCAGATGGATGGTTCCCCTTTACAATAGTGGTCAGACTGCTACCCCTACAAACAGCTAAAAAGATGATTGGTGTAAAGCCTTTAGGCCCTGAGAAGTGCTGTTGGCCATAGAACTATGCAGGCATCACAAGGTGAAAGGTCAATCAGCCACAGTTCAAGGGACCCCTAGTAACCTCCAGAGGAACCCTAGGGTTCAATGGAACCCTGATTGGGAATGGATGGACTAAGATTAGAGGGGAATTTCCCTCACTTTGGAAGATTTATTCTAACTTCCTCTTGTGCCTCTGGGACAGTGATGAGAAGCTTCCACAATTGTAAACAGACAAAAAAAATTGAAGCAGATTGAAGAGAAAAATCACTTTCATGCCAATTATTTTAAGTACATAACAAGCAATAACAATGTTTTCCGGGGCTTAAATATAATACTTCTTTTGTTTCCAGCTTTGCAGGACTTTTCTGGTTGTTTTCTGGATTTATTTAATTCTTGCCAGAAGCAGACTTTGTGACACCTATGAAAATAAAAACTAACCACAGTACACAAGTGGATGTAATGGTAATTCAGGGTCTTGTCAGACTTGCTACACCATAGAAATCTTAATTTCAAGCTGACAAATGTGAAGAGCCCTCTTCACAAAATACACAAATCCTCTGTTGTTTGGGGACTCAAATACATCATCCACAAGAGGTTAACTATGAATAATATCAACTTTGGCCATCTAAAGGTGACACTTAGCAATACATTCTATAGTAGCATTTTAAAAAGAATGTATATTTTATATTTCCTTTATTGGGTTTAGAATGTAAAACATTATTTATAAGACCTGGCCAAGCCCAAGACTTCTTGAAGACTTGAGTCCATTTCTGCTGCTCAAAATTTAGAATAAGAACAAAGGAGTGCACGAATAAGGCTTCCCATGCATGTCCCTCTAAGGAGGCCATGATGTTCAAGCTATTGTTCCCAGCCATGTTGGCCACTTCATGATAAAGAGGCAAAACCAGCAGGCAGTTTGTTGGTGGAAACATCTCACTTTCTGCTTGACTTTTTTTCAGGCTTATCAAGACAGGGTGGCTTGAAAGGTCTTAATTTCAGAGATGCCATGTGCAGGTGAACAGTTATATTTAACAGTCCTGGTGTTGGGTACAAGTAGTGGTCTTGCTAAGGAGGAGGACACCCGTGTGGGCGCGCTCCGGAGTCCTGCTGCTGCGTCTATTGACACAGAGAGCAGGACTCGGCCCCGCCCCCGGTTCCCACGTCATTGGATTTGATTGACAGCAGCGGGAGCCAGACCCTGACCTGATAACTTGGCCATTTGTGTCTCTGCTTCTCCTTTCACCATATGCCATTATCTTGGCTTTCACCATAGCATTACAGATGAAAGCCAAAATTAAAGTTTAGTGTTGGTTTCAGCTCTTCCATGGGTGTTGCCTTTGTGCAGTTCTTTAAGGGGCTTTAAGGTGAATACTGAGTGACCATAATGCTTTTTAGTGTTCAAACGAACCCTGATTCTGTTTTGGTTTCTGCCCACTATTCTTCTTAACCTGATAAATAATGCCATCATTTATGTACGAAACTGTTGCTGTTGTTACCCAGTTTGTCTGTTATGGCTATAGATGTTCCAGCTAAACTGACACAAATTATTTGTGCTCTTTAGACATCTGACAAGTCACCCATTTTCTCCTTTGTCCATTGAGAGACTCAGGAATTTACGAAACATTTGGGCTATACTGCCACCTACAAGAGTTTGGAACACTGGAAAAAATGATAAGCCATCCCTCTCATAACCTCTCCTCTACCCAGCATGCCTAAGTTTTTTTTATAGTTTCTTAAGAGATTGGACACCTTTCCTTCAGCTCTGCTGAAAAACATCTAACTAATTTGTGCTATCTTTCTAACTTCATTGTATTTTTATCTGGCTACTTCAATCAAAATTCATGCTATACCGCTGGTGTGCTCTTCCTCTGCGACATTAATCAAGATTCCTTGCTACACTGCCACATGGCAATTCTGTGGATTGCAGCACTAGCTTTGAAGGCTGTACCTGGACCTCGCTGGATTGAATATGCGGGACTAGCCTAAAATTTGACCATCAGGCACTGAGCTCTGCATTGTGGAGCTTCCCAGACCTTAGTGCAGTGTGTTAGTTAGTCAAGGAGAACTTTCCAGGTCCAGAGCTGTGTCACAGGCCCAGGTGTGACCCTGTCTCTAAAAATTTACTTAATGAGTAAGGCTGTTTTGGCTAAACAGACCAGGAGCTACTTTATTATTGCATTGTTCAAATTTTCAACACACGGTCGGAAATTCCGACTGAAAAAGTCTGATTGGATTATTTTGTCGGAAAATCCAATTGTGTGTGGGCTCTATCGGACTTTTTCTGTTGGAATTTCCGACGGAAAAAGTTTGAGAGCAGGATCTAAAATTTTACGACAACAAAATCTGATCGGACTTTTTCCGATCGTGTGCCACGCATGCTCAGAAAAAATTTGGAGACGAAAGCTATTGGCTACTGGCCTCTACGTAGTCCCGTTGTACGTGTTGTACGTCACCTCGTTCCGAACGTTCGGATTATCCAACAACTATGTGCGACCGTGTGTATGCAAGACAAGTTTCGGCCAAAATCCATCAGAAAAAATCAGACGGATTTTGTCATCAGAATGTCCGACTGTGTATATGGGGCATAAATGTGAAGGTGGTTGTAAACCCTCACATATACCCACTGAAGTGACTAGCCTCAGGTGATACACAGAGATTAAACAAATCATCATACAGCAATGCACTGCGGTCTTGCAGTGCACTATGGGGCCCTCGAATTTGCTGTGAATGCCCCATAAAATTTGCTGTTCGTCGAACGGGGCAAAAACCCGATGTTCGAGTCGAACTTACGTTCAACTCGAACTTGAAGCTAATCCCTACTCCTCAGCAGTCGGGTGCTCTAGTCACCTTGTTTAGCCTGCTCACAGGCTAACTCTTTGTGTCTGACACCTTCTTCTGCTATTCCTCAACATTTAGTATGTTACTGAACTTAGCATTATATGTTCCATGGTTTGTCTTGGTTCTTAACATCCTGGGACCTTCAGTTCTCACCCTAATAGAAACTTGACTTTGAGGGCAATACCCTGCATGGACCCACACTCCCATGTTTAAAAGAGCTCCTTATCACCAGATTTTGTTCAACTTCCTGTGGTTCTTGTGCCCCCCCCTCCTGAGGGGCCCACTATCTTAAAGGTCAGAATGATTTGTTTTCTGCTGTTTCTTTCCCTGATAAGGATCTGATTAATCCCTTTGGCGCTTGCTACTACCATAACCTTCCACCAAAGAACAACCCAAATTAAAGAAGCCCTTGGTGCATGACTTGGTGCACCAAGGTGCCTTGGTGCCATGCTTTAAACCTGCTGGGCAATTGGGGTTTCTAAGATGGAAGAACTTTTATTACATTCATTTTGGGGGCCTGGTTTCAAGATGTCAATAACTTTATGAACTTGTGTCTGACCTGTGCACTTAGAGACACCAAGGTCTTCTCCTTTGGGGTTGCTCCAACCACTCCCTGTTCTATCAGGACCATGAGGGTCAATTTCTATGGGCTTTGTGGTTGATCTTCCTCCCTCAAAAGAGATGACCATTATCTTGGTAGTCAATGACTGTCTCACTAAGATGGTTAATTTTATACCTGTTAAGGGGGTACCCTCTGCTGAACAAACTGTGAAGTTGATGGTTCGAGAAGTCTTTAAATTACATGGAATTCCTGTCCTGATGATGTGGTGTCTGACAGGGGAGTACAGTTTACTTCAAAATTTTTGACTGTGTATGTATACTTGCTGTGCAAAATAAAAAAACTCAGTATTCCATATAGACAATCAAATAATTAAACATATAAAACATATAAATCATCAGTGCATCAATGTAAATAATGTGATAAAAGACCAAACAGTCCAAAGCACTTGCAAAAATCAGTGATGACGTGTAACTTTCAGGTGAAAACCTCACCATCTCCTTTGAGCACTCTCTCACCTTTCCAATTTTGACCCTTTAATATTTAGCCCTTTAATATCAGGAACAAAACTGCAGGCTAATCAGCAGACCCAGCTACTTAGAAGTGTATGAGGCTCAAAGAAGACAGAGAAGAAACATAGTGCTCACCACCATACATTTATTGTTTCAAAGTGAAACAAAATTGCATTAACATTAAAACAAAGCAGACTTTGAAAAATTCCAGAGGAGGATACATGTGAGGGAGGCGGGACTGCTGATGTCACCACATAGAAGAATAGGCAGTGGCTGTGCAGCTAACCACAGCGGTCCTCTCAGATGATAATATACACTATATTACCAAAAGTATTGGGACACCTGCCTTTACAAGCACATGAACTTTAATGGCATCCCATTCTTAGTCCATAGGATTCAATGTTGAGTTGGCCCACAATTTGCAGCTATAACAGCTTAAATTCTTCTTGGAAGGCTGTCCACAAGGTTTATGGGTGAGTCTATGGGAATGTTTGACCATTCTTCCAGAAGCGCATTTGTGAGGTCAGACACTGATGTGGATGAGAGCCTGGCTCGCAGTCTCTGCTCTAATTCATCCCAAAGGTGTTCTAGCTGTCAGATAATCCTGGTTAATTAAAAGGTCAGATGATACCCCAAGGTGAGACGGCACCTCACTGAGTGTGGCTTACAAGGAGTCACACGTTGCTATACCCCCAAGGCCCACCAGGTCGGGTGGGGTCGACACCTGCGCTCTGGAACTTTGCCGCAGGTGTCGACCCCACCCGACTTGGTGGGCATTGGGGGTATAGCAACGTGTGACTCCTTGTAAGCCGGACTCAGTGAGGTGCCGTCTCACCTTGGGGCATCATCTGACCTTTTAATTACGCGGGATTATCTGACAGCTCTTATGGAAATCTTGGTTGGGAGGTCCCCACTGTATGCATTTTGGTAATTATGTGAGATGGTCATTTTTATGTATATATAACCAGTCATGCATTTTCCAATCCGATATGCTAAATGCAGTTTCTTTACAGCAAACCCATCCTCTGAAGAAGACCCTAATGAAACGGGTCGAAACGCGTCAGTTTTGTCATACATTAGACATGTTTGCCATGTAATGTTATGTACATTTCTGTGTTTGCAACATGCACTTTGGGGTATGCCCCCTTTAGAGCTCATATTTTAGCCATCATGGTAATTTTTGTATGCTAACAACTTTTAATAAAGAACAATTTTTCAAATTTACTTAATACTTATTTACCTCGCTGCTAAAAAAAAACCTCTGTGGGAATTTTCCCATAATATAGTAGGGCAGGTGTTTCTAATTAGAGATTAATTGATGTATATGCCAGTATATACACATAAAAAGTCTCTGGAAATCGAAAGAACTGATCGGAAAAGGTAGCGACTACTCATACATTCCTAGAATATCGCATGCTTGGACCACTACTTATTTACGCATGCATTTAATTATTTATTTCCATTATACACTACGCTGTGTAATGCGATATTTACCAAGCGTTATTGCTATTTGAGGTAAACAGCGCATTTTCAGTGTCGCATGTGCTATTTGGAAAAAATGTGTCACATGACCCAAATACCGCATGCGATATTCTTTAGTGAATGGAGCCCACTGTGGTATGTACTGTTGATCTACTTGTGTCAAACCACATTGAGAGGTTATCCTAACTGGCTCCATTTACAAGCACCTGTCCCTGGATTTAAAGAAGTATACGCATTTCACCTTTATGGTGAGGGTCAAAATTGGAAAGGTGAGAGAGTGCCCAAAGGGGTTGGAAGTTACACGTCATTCCTGATTTTTGCCATTGATTTGGACTGTTTGGTCTTTTATCACAGAGTTTTGCACTGAACTTTGTTTCACATTATTTAAATTGACGTACAGATGATTTATATGTTTTATGTTTGATTACCTGATTGTATAGAATACTGAGTTTTTTATTTAGCGCAGCATTTGCTCACCATTCGCTCACATTGTGCTTGGAGCCTGGTTTTTGGACTTGTGTTTTTGTGATAATTGCCTGTGGTAGCACTCACTGAGACGGTTTTACAAGGTCTCTGTTCTGGCCATTTCCCTTTGCCCCTGGCTTAAAGACTGTTCCGAGAAGCCTAGCCTAGTGAAGTGTGTCCTTCTGTTACTATTCAGTGTTCCTGGAGTATCCTATAGCACCTTGCACCCCCTCCTTCTGTTCACGTTTATCAGCAACAAAGCTTAAAGTCTTATTAAATCCACAACAGTAAAAGCAGTCTGTATATGCAGTAAATCATGCTTGTTATACTCACTGTGGAACCTAAGGGGTTAATCGTCTGCATTGTGTAAAAAGGCTGTTTGATCATGTCTCTTCTGATCCTCGCCTTCTTCCAGTGTTCCCAATATATCTCCAGATACTACAGAGGGTAGGGGACAAGCTGCACAAGCTCAGTTTGGTGCGTATTGCTAGAAAGTTTTTTTTTTTCTTGGGAGGGTGCATTTGATCAGCACAGGGCCAATCAGCACTGTCCAGACAGAGGATAAGGGGTCCTGCAGTATTATAGGACAGTCAGAGTAGAATGAAAACTCCTAAGACAAGCTTTAACCAGACACTGATAGAAGTCACTCGACTGCTCCAACTGCTGATGAGAAAAGGTATTTAGCAGTTTATATTTGCTAAAATAATTACATTTCCATGTTCTGTGTACTGTGGGAGACCAGATATAGTGAATGCAGGGTCCTGGGTTTAGTAACACTTTAAAAAGACAACCCCTAACCTGTTTATTGGAGCTGGAGTGAATCGATTATTGCTTGGGTGTCTGGTGGCCTCTGTAATGTTTGAGAAAGAACCAGTTAAATTCAGCAGCCCCTGAATATATACAGTACAGTATATTTCCAGAAGAAATAGGTAATTTTAATAGTTTATTAGAGGTGGGTCCAGACATTCATTACTATGGGTGCAGAAGTTGCAGAAATGAAAGTGTTACTAAACCCAGGACCCTGCATTCACTATATCTGGTCTCACACAGAACATGGAAATTCAATTATTTTAGTAAATATAAACTGCTAAATACCTTATCTCATCAGCAGTATATAGCAGTCTTATGACTTCTATAAGTGTCTGGTTGAAGCTTTTAGGAGGAGTTTTAATTCTCCTGTGACTGTCCTATAAAGCTGCAGGACCCCCGACCCTCTGATTGGCCCTGTGCTGATCACATGCACCCTCTCAAGAAAAGAAAGACCATCTAGCAATACACACCAAACTGAGCATGCGCAGAGTGCCCCTAAGGCTCTGTACTGCCAGGAGATGGTTTGGGGACTGTGGAAGAAGGGGAGGATCAGAGGAGACAGAAACAAACAGCTTTTTTTTTACACAATGCAGAGGATTAACCCCTTAGGTTCCACGGTGAGTATAACATGCATGCTTTACTGCATATACACACTGATTTTACTGTTGTGGGTTTAGGAACACTTTAACCCACAATTTACATTGGATGCCTGGAAGTGTCCATGTGCTTGAGGCCTATGTCTGTGTTCTTACCTAAGTTTGACGAGCTCGCTCACAATAAAAACCCAATAAATGCAAATACTGCAAGTTTTGCTTATCTTCTCAGCAGAATGCTGGTAAATGCCTAGGACAGAAACGTAAAAAAAATGTGCATTCAGGACTGCGAATAAAGCTTTAAAAATCAGGATAGTTCAAGTCAAATCATTACAGTAGGGATGTGTTTGTGTACAATATATCATGTAATAATTAAAGTGTTCCTCCTCCTGTATATATGTGTTGCAGTAGACATGTCCCATGCCGTATTCTTTGTGACATGATGTCAGCTTCACTCCAGCACACGATTCTGTTTATCAGGATGGCGGTGCATTTTTTTACCTGGTGTTACAATCTGTGCTTGTGATTCTGGTGCAGCCCCTTATGTCACTGTGCCAGCTGTCTATACTAGTCATATCTCTGGTCCCGGATAATCTGGGTACTGGGGGATCCAATGTTTGCACTCACAGAGGAGCCCATCTGTTAAATCCTCATGTAACCAATTGAATGGTATTATGGAACAAGTTATCCTGGGTAATCCTGCCCCTGCCCTGCTGTGGATACATAGGGATAACTGAGCGGCTGCTAATCAACTCTATTAAGAGCTGGATAGAGCAATCCGATTTGTTGTGCAGTATATGGATTTTATTGTGGGGCAAAGGCCAGCAGTGACAGAAAACTGTACATATCCACTGACCATACAGAGTGACCAATGTATTCTACACGGGGGTCCTTCCATCATTTTACACATTCTAATCATGGTAGAACCATAATATGCTTGTACCCCCAGTGTAATTAATTCAGAATTTTTTATTTTATTTTTATAAATGTATATATCAGGATCAGGGTATTAAAGCCCACAGGCTGCTGGTACATGATGCAAGCAAGGGCTTCTCTTTATAGTGGCCTAAATTGGTAAATCAGCTTTAGCTATATGACCTTTCCTTGCTGCCCCATAACCTAAACATTTACAAGAAGCTCTGCAATTCCAACCTCTCATGCGGCGTACACACGTTCGGAAATTCGGCCAGCAAAAGTCAGATAGCTTTTGGTCAGAAAATGCGACCGTGTGTATGCTCCATCGGACTTTTGCTGGCTGAATTCCAGCCAGCAAAAGATTGAGAGCAGGTTTCAATTTTTCGGTCGGAAATTCTGATCGTCTGTACCAATTCCGGCGCGCAAAATTCCGACGCATGCTCAGAAACAATTTGACGCATGCTCGGAAGCATTGACCGTAATTTTCTCGGCTCGTTGTAGTGTTGTACGTCACCGCGTTCTTGACGGTCGAAAGTTCAGCAAACTTTTGTGTGACCGTGTGTATGCAAGCCAAGCTTGAGCGGAATTCCGTCAGAAAAACCATCCAAGATTTTTCCGACGGAAAATCCGCTCGTGTTTACCCGGCATTAGTGGGTTGAGGTTCCATCCAGTTCAGGTCCCGACAGGCAGTAATGCCGTGTACACATGACCGGACTTTTCAACCGAAAATGTCAGACAGAACGAATCCGTCGGACATAACGATCGCGTGTGGGCTTCATTGGACCTCTTCAGTCGAAAAATTTGAGGGACTTTAGAAATAAAACATGTTACAAATCTTTCTGACGGACTCGAGTCCGATCTAAAAATGTGTTCATCTGTATGCTAGTCCGACGGACAAAAAAGGACAAAAGGGCAGCTATTGGCTACTGGCTATGAACTTCCTTATTCTAGTCCCTTCGTACGTCACCACGTTCAAATGACCGGACTTTCGAACTGACTTTAGTCCGTTTGTGTGTGGGCAAGTCTGGTCATTCGAAAGTCCATCGTGAGTCCGTTGAAAGTCCGTCGAAAGTCCGTCGGAAAGACCGTTGGACCTTTGATGCCGAAAAGTCTGGTCGTGTGTACACGGCATTAGAGGTACTGATCAGCTGCTTATGCTGGCCATACACTATACGAAAAATCATCCGAAATTCGTTCATTGAGACAGTTCGTTCGTTTTTTGGCCAGTTAATGGGCAAAAAATCGATAATCGTTGGGACGTTTTTGAGCCAAAAAAACGGAGGACGAGTTTGGAAATTTTCTGCCGAACGAACAATAAATTGAAAGGTTCATTAGTTTCCCATCCGCACTGTCTGCACTAGGTATGTGTAAAAAAAACGGACAAAAAATGCATTCATTTATATCCACTGAACAATTTATCAGTCATTACATGATGGCACTATCGTTTGCGCTCACGGCCGAATGTTCGTTTTTCAAAAATGGGTTTGGACGATTTTTCGTATAGTGTATGGCCAGCATTAGACAAAGGCAGCCAATCGGTGTCTCTGATGCCGGCACACTTTGATTCTTTCCCAGTAACAGCAACACATGTGTAGCCATTAGATTAGTGATTATGGGAAGGAAAATAGCAACATTTTAAAGCTCGTCAATGGACAAATATTTTTCTGGCCACCATACCTCATTGGCCTAGTATCAGTTGTACTTTTTTCATTTGTATAATCACCCCAAAATTGTATTCCTTCTTTTTAAGTCTTTACCTTTCAATTTTTTGTCTCCATCTTCATTTTCCTGTCTCTCATATTACACTTTATCCTGACCTCATATTCTTTTTTTTAATTAACAACTGTTATTAGTAGGGATCATACAGTATGCCAGCTATGGCAGACAGAATTCCTGTAGGAGATCTGCTAATAGGTTACAATTTGTTGTCTTCTACAAACTTGGATCCCATGGACACATTGGGGTTGATTTACTAAAACTGGATAGTGCATCCTATCTGGATCTCAAGCAGTTTTTTTTTTTTTGTCTCCTGAGAGATACTACTGCACACCCAAGAGTTCTTTTCCCATTATTTCTATGTTTTTATTAAAGGGAACTGAATAGGACACCAACAAGTGATATAATGAAATTGGGATGGTGCCTGGTGGCCAAGTCAGACCCCAGATACGTGTATGCGTTGGATTCTACAAAAGTGAGATCTCCCAGGTATAATTCCCAACTTTTTTGTTGCTCAACTGGGAGTTTTGGGTATTCTTGTCCACTTTTTCATGTTACAGGATTTCCTTTTTTATTCTGCTTAATAAAACATTAATCAAAAATCCAACAGGATGTCAATTACGACAGCAAGCATGCATACCCAGGATTTCTTCACCAAAGTTCCTAAGGGATACACGTAAGTGCCAGGTGGTTTAACTCCCACATCAACCAAAATTAGATATATTTTTGGTGGACTTATGCCCCGTACACACGGTCGGAAATTCCGACCACAAAATCCGTCGGATTTTTTTCGACGGATTTTGTCCGACACTGGTGTTGCATACACACGGTCGGACAAAGTTGTCGGAAAATCCGATCCTTCTGAACGTGGTGACCTTCGTTGCGTACGACGGAACTACGTAGAGGCTAGTAGCCAATAGCTTTGGTCTTGTAATGTGATCTGAGCATGCGTGGCACTTTGTCCGTCGGAATTCTCTACACACGATTGGAAAAATTCCTATCAGACTTTGTTGTCGGAAAATTTGAGAGCAGGAAATTCCGACGGAAAAAGTCAGATGGAGTCCACACACAGTCGGATTTTCCGACAACATGGTCCGATAGGACATTTTCCGTTGGAAATTCCGACCGCCGGTACGGGGCATTAGCCTTTAATGGTTCACCACCTACTGCTCCAATATAAATGTTTACTCTTAAGCAGGGCCCTCTGATTCCTCCTGTATTATATTTTAACTGTACTGTATGCCCTCATGTTGTAAAGCGCTGCGCAAAATGTTGTCGCTATATAAATCCTGTATAATAATAATAATAATAATATGGTATCTCACAAAAGTGAGTACACCCCTCACATTTTTGTAAATATTTTATTATATCTTTTTATGTGACAACACTAAATAAATTACACTTTGCTACAATGTAAAGTAGTGAGTGTACAGCTTGTACAACAGTGTAAATTTGCTGTCCCCTCAAAATAACTCAACACACAGCCATTAATGTCTAAACCGCTGGCAACAAAAGTGAGTATACCCCTAAGTGAAAATGTCCAAATTGGGCCCAATTAGCCATTTTCCCTCCCCAGTGTCATGTGACTTGTTAGAGTTACAAGGTCTCAGGTGTGAATGGGGAGCAGGTGTGTTAAATTTGGTGTTATCGCTCTCACTCTCTCATTCTGGTCACTGGAAGTTCAACATGGCACCTCATGGCAAAGAACCCTCTGAGGATCTGAACAAAATGATTGCTGCTCTACATAAAGATGGCCTAGGCTATAACAAGATTGCCAGGAACCTGAAGCTGCAGCACGGTGGCCAAGACCATACAGCGGTTTAACAGGATAGGTTCCACTCAGAACAGGCCCCGCCATTGTCAACCAAAGAAGATGAGTGCACGTGCTCAGCGCCATATCCAGAGGTTGTCTTTGGGAAATAGACGTATGAGTGCTGCCAGCATTGATGCAGAGGTTGAAGGGGTGGGGGGTCAGCCTGTCAGTGCTCAGACCATACGCCACACACTGCATCAAATCTGTCTGCATGGCTGCCGTCCCAGAAGGAAGACTCTACTAAAGATGATGCACAAAAAAGCCCACAAACATTTTGCTCAAGACAAGCAGACTACAGACATGGATTACTGGAACCATGTCCTGTGGTTTGATGAGACCAAGTTAAACCTATTTGTGATGTGTCAAGCGTGTGTGGCGGCAACCAGGTGAGGAGTACAAAGACAAGTGCCTACAGTCAAGCGTGGTGGTGGGAGTGTCATGGTCTGGGGCTGCATGAGTGCTGCCAACACTGGGGAGCTATAGTTCATTGAGGGAACCATGAATGCCAACATGTACTGTGACATACTGAAGCAGAGCATGAACCCCTCCCTTCAGAGACTGGGCCGCAGGGCAGTATTCCAACATGATAACAACCCCAAACACACCTCCAAGACTACCACTGCCTTGTTAAAGAAGCTGAGGGTAGAGGTGATTGACTGGCCAAGCATGTCTCCAGACCTAAACCCTATTGAGCATCTGTGGGGCATCCTCAAATGGAAGGTAGAGGAGCGCAAGGTCTCAAACATCCACCGGCTCCGTGATGTCGTCATGGAGGAGTTGAACAAGACTCCAGTGCAATCTGTGAAGCTCTGGTGAACTCCATGCCCAAGAGGGTTAAGGCAGTGCTGGAAAATAATGGTGGCCACACAAAATATTGACACTTTGGGCCCAATTTGGACATTTTCACTTAGGGGTGTACTCACATTTGTTGCCAGCGGTTTAGACATTACTGGCTGTGTGTTGAGTTATTTTGAGGGGACAACAAATTTGCACTGTTATACAAGCTGTACACTCACTACTTTACATTGTAGCAAGGTGTAATTTCTTCAGTGTTTTCACATGAAAAGATATAATAAAATATTTACAAAAATGTGAGGGGTGTACTCACTTTTGTAAGATACCGTAGGTCCGATTCCTAATATCACCACAGGCATGATATATTCTGTTGGGAAACAGTGTACCCCACGTGTGTACATGACTCTGGCATTCTTTTAGGATCTCTGTGAATATTAACATTTGTTCTCACATCATTTGTCTCTACTTTGAACGTCTGGGGAGCCCCTATTCTTCACATTCAGAGTCTCCACATTCCCAAGGGAGCTCCTTCTTAACAGAAAGTGTAACCCACTACTTTGACCATGTATTGTTAGCGCTTCTCTCTCCCTCTCTTTCTCTCTCTCCTTCTCCAAGCACTTTTTTCCTTTTACGATGGCAAAAATAACTTAAAGCTCACACATAGGACTTTTGGTACAACAGAGCCAGAAATGTACTTGGAACTGTTCATATTTCATCATGAAGTCAGAGCAGTGCACATCTTTTCATTTCAGCTTTAGTCATACGAATGCCCCTGTTTGTGGGATTAACAAACCCAGGAGACATCATTAGATGGTTGGATTATGCATGCAAGTCTGACCATTCTCGAATGTCTATGGCCAGCTTAACTGCACGGCTGTGTAGCAGGTACCCAAGGTGGCAGCTCTTAGCTTTCAAATAATTTCTGCTCCCTAAAAAGAAAAAGTAAAACAACCTGGTACATCGTCAGTATGGAGAAACATGCCAAACTTCCCAGTAGCCTTTCACAGTTCAGAGCCCAGTACCTAAGTGACCATTTGTCAAGCTCAAACACTGTTCCACGGGCGGCAGGGGAGACCAGGCCTGTGTAAATTTTGACTTTAGAAAGTGGAACAATTTTAGAGGAGTTTTAGGGTGCTCTGCCGGCCCCATTAATTCCCTCCTGCACTCACCAGATTGACCAAAGGAAATCTGCAGCAATAAGTGGAAGGCCACTGAATATCTCCAGAACCATTGGGTCCTTGTAGAAATAAAAAAAGTTGAAAACATAACTTTTTTCTATATTTGTATTCCATTAAACTCACAGTACACTCATACTGTATTGTACCGTATATACTATATGATATATACTACTGTGCAAAAGTTTTAGGCAAGTATGAAAAAAATGATTTAGAATACTTTCAGAAATAGAAGTGTTAATAGTTTACATTTATCAATTAACAAAATAGAAATTATATGAACAGAAGAGAAATCCAAAACAATATTTGGTGTGACCACCCTTTGCCTTCAAAACAGCATCACTTCTTCTTGGTACACTTGCACACAGTTTTTTAAGAAACTATGCAGGTAGGATGTTCCAAACATCTTGGAGAACTATACACAGATCTTCTGTAGATGTAGGCTGCCTCAAATCCTTCCGTCTTCATTTAATCCCAGACAGACTCTATGATGTTGAAATCAGGGCTCTGTGGGGGCCAATCCATCACTTCCACAGTTCCTTCTTCTTCTTTACACAAAGATAGTTCCTAGTGACATTGGCTATATATTTGGGGACCTTTTCCTGCTGCAGAATACATTTGGGGCCAAAAACATGTCTCCCTGATTGTATGGAATGATGGATAAGTATCTGCCTGTATTTATTAGCATTGAGGACATCCTTGATCCTGAGCAAATCTCCAACTCCATTTGCAGAAATGCAGCCCCAAACTTGCAAGGAATCTCCACCATGTTTCATGTTTCAATGTTGTCTGTAGACACTCATTGTTGTACCTCTCTCCAGCTCTTTTGCAAATAAATAACCTACTGCTACAGCTCAATATTTAACATTTCATCAGTCCGGAGAACCTGCTGCCATTTTTCTATACCCCAAATTCTATGTTTTTGTGCATAGTTGAGTCGCTTAGCCTTGTTTCCAAGTTGGAGGTATGGCCTTTTGGCTGTAATTCTGCCATGAAGACCACTTCTGCCCAAACTTCTCTGGACATTTATGGGTATACCTGGGCCCCACTGGTTTCCACTAGTTCTGTACTGATAGCACTGCTGGACATCTTCTGGTTTCAAAGGGAAGTAAGCATGACTCTTTCATCTGTTGCATTAAGTTTCCTTGGCCAACCACTGCGTCTGCGGTCCTCAACTTTGCGCGTTTCTTTGTGCTTCTTAAAATGAGTTTGAACAGCACATCTTGGAACCCCAGTCTGCTTTGAGATTTTTTTCCGGGAGAGACCTTGCTGATGCAGTATAACTACCTTGTGTTTTGTTGCTGTGCTCAGAATTGCCATGGTGTAAGACCTGTGATATGAAATTGTCTTCTATAACCTCACTGTGGTAGCAGTTTGGCTGTTCCTCACCCAATTTTAAGCCTCCTACTCAGCTGTTTCTGTCTCAGTTGATAACTGTGTTTTAACCCATATAAGAAATTAATGATCAGTACCTGTTTGGTATAATAGGGTAATCATAAACTTCTACAAAATCCCTGACTATGTGCAAGTGTACAACATGTGCAAGTGTAAGAATTGATGGTGGTTTGAAGCCAAAAGGTAGTCACACTAAATATTTGTAGCGCCGGGCTCCTGACGAGCACACGCTATATGTTTTGCAAATTTAATGTTTTCCCAAAACCACAGTTGGGTTTTGGGGTTAATTGTACTAAATTATGGTTTCAGTGCCAGTTTGGCTGGATTGCACTGTGTTCTGCTTGGCCATAGGTGTCGGTGTCACCTCTGGCAAGTACGAGAACGCAGTCTGGCTGGACGCATTGGGTGCCAATCTCTCTCGGAACCAACCAGTGAGTGTGGCGTCTTGCTGTGCATTCTGGGAGAGGGTACTTAAGGTACTGAGTTCACGTGCTACGGGGTTCCGGTCCAGAAGATATTTCTGTCTGTTTGGTCCTGGTCCTCCTGACCAGCCCTCGGGGCCCTCATGGCCTGGGGTGCGGATCCATCCAATTCCGAGTCTCGGGGCTGGCTAGCCCGAGGCACAGTAACTGGAAGGAGGATTCTATGGTGGTCCGGTGCCATCTCGTCTTTGGAGAGGCCCAGCAACTGAGAATGCAACCAGGGGAGGACTCTTCAGAAGAGGGTCATGCAAAAGGCTGGTTCCTCAGCAAGAGCCTGAAAGCCAAGTTGAAAGACACCAGGTGAATCCACACTTGTACGGTACCGCCGGACCGGCTGCAAGATACTGGTACCGTATGAGGGTTCTCTAAGCTTATTTATCCTTCAGTTACAACCAAGTCTGTGGCAGAGACTTTATTCTTCAGTTACAGCCAAGTCTGTGGCAGAGACTTTATCCTTCAGTTACAACCAAGTCTGTGGCAGAGACTTTATTCTATTAGAACACTATCGGCTGCTAGGCCTAGTGAGAGGAGGTTTATCCGATAGTCGTGAGAATCCAGTTGTGAGTGGCTATTCTCTGGATTTACAAGTTGGGAGATTTTCAGCTTTACGCAGTTCCAAGAGTACCTGGATTTCCCTCCTAAACCCTCTATCCCTATGTAGAGACTGTGTTTTGTTTATCCCTTTTTGCAAATAAAAATCCCAAAGCAGATCCAGTGTCAGTTTCTACAGTTCTTTGGGCCATCTACCTCGGGAAACCCCTAGATGCATACGAGGTCAAGAAGGTAACGGTAAGCCCAAATTAAACCAGCAGCTCCTTCGGGGGGGTCAATGCTACATATTGTTTTGATGTCGATTTTTCCTCCGTTCGCTCACTTTGCATTTTGTAAATTGATAAAAATAAACAATTAAAATATATATTTTTGAATGAATTCTTACTTTACAGTTTTTCTTTACACCTTTCTAAAACTTGTGAACAGCACTGTATAATCATATTTGAATTTCCTGTCTACATTCCCCCACTGCCTTTCTTCCTTAAATATCCATCAATCACATCTTTCTCTCCTTCCTTTTTAGTTATCTTTTCTCTCTTCTTCTTTCACCTTCTATATCATGTCTCCTTCCTCCTTTCCCTTTCCTCTCCTCAACCTCTTCCCTCTCCTCTCTTCTTCGGCTCTTTCCACCACTCTGCCTCCTCTCTCTCTTTTGGGCCCCAAACACAATTGTGTTAATGGATGGGGCGTTAGTTCTTTCTCAGACACTTGATGGAAGATACGGACAAGGCTGCACAGCAGACTGACACGAGGCAAATCACTGGAGTTCAAGGTCGCCTATGTGTGACCTTGAGAATACATTAACCCTGCCAGACAGAGCCAAAAGCAGAGCTGAATGTGACAACTGAACTACGCGTTATTCTCATGAAAATATCCACCCAGCTACTTCAGCTTTTCAAAGTAATATGAGTGTTGTATTGTCATCATAGATCACATACAGACTTCTTGTCCTGTCAGTCTGCAGAGCTGCACCAAACATAGAGACGTATTGTACCAACACTTTGGCCCTAATGGCATCTAATAGGAATGAAGTGTTCACTTTTTTTGTTGTCAAATCAATGTAATCAAGTACAATGCCTAATGTGCCTTTTCCAAGTGTTATGTAGTTTATAATGTTGTTCTATCACTTATCTTCAATTTGTATAGCAATTCAAAAAGGTACACACTGTGAACTGATTTGTTTTGCTAAAGTCAAAAGTCCCCTCACTGGACCATTGATCTCAGGTGATCCTATTTAGGCTAGGTATATACTATATTACCAAAAGTACTGGGCCTGCCTTTACATACAGATGAACTTTAATGGCATCCCAGTCTTATGCCCCGTACACACAGTCGGAAATTCCGACCACAAAATCCGTCGTATTTTTTCCGACGGATTTTGTCGGACACTGGTGTTGCAAACACACGGTCGGACAAAGTTGTCGGAAAATCTGATCATTCTGAACGTGGTGACGTTCGTTGCGTACGACGGAACTACGTAGAGGCTAGTAACCAATAGCTTTGGTCTCGTAAATTGATCTGCGCATGCGTGGCACTTTGTCCGTCGGGATTCTCTACACACGATCGGAAAAAGTCAGATCGGATTTTGTCGTCGGAAAATTTGAAAGCAGGATCTCAAATTTTTTCAGTCGGAAATTCCGACGGAAAAAGTCAGATGGAGCCCACACACGGCCGGATTATCCGACAACATGGTCCGATCGAACATTTTCTGTCTGAATTTCCGACCGTGTGCATAGGGCATTAGTCCGTAGGGTTCAGTATTGAGTTGGCCCACCCTTTGCAACTATAACAGCTTTAACTCTTTTGGGAAGGTTGTCCACAAGGTTTAGGAGTGTGTCTATGGGAATGTTTGACAAAATATAAATATATACTACAACGCTCACAAACATAACATAAATGTTCATATAATAAAATTCATTTATAAGTGAATGTCCATATAAATGTGAACGATGTGCTCCAACCCAAAAAAGTGCAAAGTGCTCCAAGAATTTCAAGGTGCACAATCACCCCCTCCTGTGTCCCCACTCACCAGATGGAATGGACCCTTAGCTTTTTAGTCTAGGGGTCACTTCAGGCTTACAATGATGGCCAAGGATGGCAGCTTTAACATCAATTCGTCAGGCAGATCTCATATGCTCATAATACTCATCCAAGATATTAGTACCCAAAACAAAATCAAAGGAGGGAACTATAGTGAAGTATCGTTTGGCAATGGGTTTATTAGGCATATAAAAATTAATACTTACAGAAGGCAAGAAAAACTCAGGCATAAAAAGTCAAAGAATTGCGAATAGGAAATGCTGTTATTGACGTGCGTTCCACCGATAACCAGAAGTGACGCCTGTTGGTCTCGGAACCACAAATTACGTCAACGCGTTTTTCGCCCTCCCGCAGGGCGTCATCAAAGACCGGTTATCGGTGGAACGCATGCCACTGGCGGTGTTTCCTATTTGCAATTCTTTGACTTTTTATGCCTGATTTTATCTTGCCTTCTGTAAGTATTCATTTCTATATTCACAATAAACTCATTGCCAAACGGTACTTCACTATAGTTCCCTCCTTTGATTTCGTTTTGGGTACTAATATCTTGGATGAGTATTATTAGCATATGAGATCTGCCAGATGAATTGATGTTAAAGCTGCAATCCCTGGCCATCATTGTAAGCCTGAAGTGACCCCCTAGACTGAAAATCTAAGGGTCCATTCCATCTGGTGAGTGGGGACACAGGAGGGGGTGATTGCGCACCTTGAAATTCTTGGAGCACTTTGCACTTTTTTGGATTGGAGCACATCAATCACATTTATGTGGACATTGACTTATCAATTAATTTTATTATAGGAACATTTATGTTATGTTTGCGAGCGCTGTAGTACATATTTATATTTTCTTAGTCAAGTGAATAGCACTCTGTGTACAGCAGCTGCACTTTAGACCTTCATTTATATATTTTTTTCACATTTGTATCAGGAGCACGAGTATATATATTTAGAATATATTTTGTTTCTATGGGAATGTTTGACCATTCTTCCAGAAGCGCATTTGTGAGTTAGTCAGGCACTGATGTGGATGAAAAGGCCTGGCTTCATGTGCGTCTCAATACTTTAGGTAGCATAGTGTATGTGCATGCAAATTTGTGAACACATGTCACGGGTACAGCAGACCATTAATTTGAATGGGTTGCTGTACCCACAAGAAGCATGGTGAAAGAAGTCCCGACCCTTTTTGAAAAAACGCTCCACACGCATGCTAAAATATGCACAGGTGCTGATGTGTGGGGGTGCCATTACGGGTATCTGCTAAAGAGCAGTGTGTTTCTGTTTTGGCCCTGCTTACCTGATGGTAGTATCTGCACATTCCAGATACTCACCCAGCCAGTGGATCCAGTATTGACCCGCTGAGATCCTCTCATGTCCGGCCACGTCATGCTGGCCCATATCCACAGCCAAAAGAGCCTACAATGGGCGCATGTGCATCAGAACTGGACCAAGGAGCAATGGAAGAAGGTAGCCTGGTCTGATGAATCATGTTCTCTTTTACATCTTCTGGATGGCTGGGTGTGTGTGCATCCATTACCCGGGGAAGAGATGGCACCAGGATGCAGTATGGAAAGAAGGCAAGCCGGAGGAGACAGTGTGATGCTCTGAACAATGTTCTGCTGGGAAACCTTGGGTCCTGCCATTCATATGGATGTTACTTTGACATGTACGACCTACCTAATCATTGTTGCTGACTAAGTACAGTGCCTTGAAAAAGTATTCATACCCCTTGAAATTTTACGACCAAAAACGTAAATGTATTTTATTGGGATTTTATGTGATAGACCAACACAAAGCGGCACATAATTGTGAGGTGGAAGGAAAATTATAAATAGTTTTTACATTTTTTTACAAATAAGTATGTGAAAAGTGTGGTGTGCATTTGTATTCAGCCCCCCTGAGTCAATACTTTGTAGAACCACCTATCGCTGCAATTACAGCTGCAAGTCTTTTTGGGGATGTCTCTACCAGCTTCGCATATCTAGAGAGTGACATTTTTGCCCATTCTTCTTTGTAAAATAGCTCAAGCTCTGTCAGATTGGATGGAGAGCGTCTGTGAACAGCAATTTTCAAGTCTTGCCACAGATTCTCAATTGGATTTAGGTCTGGACTTTGACTGGGCCATTCTAACACATGAATATACTTTGATCTAAACCATTCCATTGTAGCTCTGGCTGTATGTTTAGGGTCATTGTCCTGCTGGAAGGTGAACCTCCACCCCAGTCTCAAGTCTTTTGCAGACTCTAACAGGTTTTCTTCTAAGATTGCCTGTATTTGGCTCCATCCATCTTCCTATCAACTCTGACCAGCTTCCCTGTCCCTGCTGAAGAAAAGCATCCCCACAGCATGATGCTGCCACCACCATGTTTCACGGTGGGGATGGTGTGGTGTTCGTTTTCTGCCACACATAGCATTTTGCTTATAGGCCAAAAAGTTCAATTTTGGTCTCATTTGACCAGAGCACCTTCTTCCACATGTTTGCTGTGTCCCCCAAATGGCTTCTCGCAAACTGCAAACAGGACTTCTTATGACTTTCTTTCAATAATGGCTTTCTTTCTGCCACTCTTCCACAAGGGCCAGATTTGTGGAGTACACGACTAATAGTTGTCCTGTGGACAGATTCTCCCACCTGAGATGTGGATCTCTGCAGCTCCTCCAGAGTTACCATGGGCCTCTTGGCTGCTTCTCTGATTAATGCTCTCCTTGCCCGGCCTGTCAGTTTAGGTGGACAAGTATGTCTTGGTAGGTTTGCAGTTGTGCCATACTCTTTCCATTTTCGGATGATGGATTGAGCAGTGCTCCATGAGATGTTCAAACCTTGGGAGATTTTTTTATAACCTAACCCTACTTTAAACTTCTCCACAACTTTATCCCTGACCTGTCTGGTGTGTTCCATGGCCTACATTGTACATTGCTGTTTGTTCACTAAGATTCTCTAACAAACTTCACAGAACAGCTGTATTTATACTGAGATTAAATTACACACAGGAGGACTCTATTTACTAAATGGTTGACTTATGAAGGCAATTGGTTTTACTAGATATTAGTTAGGGGTATCAGAGTAAAGGGGGCTGAATACAAATACACGCCACACTTTTCAGATATTTATTTGTAAAAAATTTGGAAACCCATTTATCATTTTCCTTCCACTTTGTGTTGGCCTATCACATAAAATCCCAATAAAATACATTCACATTTTTGGTTGTAACATGACAAAATGTGGAAAGTTTCAAGGGTGTGAATACTTTTTCAAGGCACTGTATACCTCTTCATGGAAACAGTATTCCCTGATCGCAGTGGCCTCTTTCAGCAGGATAATGCACCCTGCCACACTGCAAAAATGGTTCAAGAATGGTTTAAGGAACAAAACAACGAGTATGAGGTGTTGACTTGGCCTCCCAATTCTCCAGATCTCATTCCAACCAAGCATCCGTGGGGTGTGCTTGAAAAATAGCCCAAACCATGGAGGCCCCACCTTGCAACTTACAGGAGTTAAAATGTCTGCTACTGATGGCTTGGTGACTACCTTCAGTGGTCTAGTGGAGTCCATGTCCAGTTGGGTCAGGGCTGTTTTGGCTGCAAAAGTGAAACGTACTCAATATTAGGTGGGTAGTCATAATGTTATGCTGGTGGGTGTATGTCCCATAGCTGGGAACATGAAGTTTTGGATTAGGGACCACACTTATCAGAGGTGACTTGATGCGACATTGTGGCGCCTGCTGAATATATATTTAAAATTGTATAACTAAAACCTCTGTTTTTAACCTGAGGTTGAAAGAAGGAATAATATTGGCCATGCACGGATCGAAATTCATCTTGTAAAAATTTTCCTCAGTCAGTGGCTGCAGCCAATCAGCTGCCACTGTAGATCAGTGTATTCTGACAGCAGCAGGTGCCGCTGTCAGAACATAATGTCCCAGCAGTTGGATTCATCCATCAACCTTGTTTGTGTGGATGAATCCATCCAAACTGTTGAATAAAATCAACTGTGTATGGTCAATTTAAGATAAAAGTGTGTTTACTTTGAATGCCAAGTCATATGCAAGTGAGATAAAAACAAAAAACAAACAAAATAAACGTTTTGCTTGCTTATGATTGGATAATAACAGTGACACGGCTTAACAAAAACATATGTAGCACATACATACACATTTCCCCATGTTGTATGTCTTTAACTGCTTCCCATTAAGCCTATAGACAAATGACGGCCCAGTGGGAGCTTTCTGGTTCTGGGTGGACGTCATAAGACTTCCTCCCAGCCACGGGCTATGCTGCAGCTTGATTTTTCATCCGCTGTGCCCACAGGACACAGCAGATGACAGATCATTGTACCGGGCTGGTTCCGGTACCATGTAATCGTAGTGACCAACCACAGTGATCACATGACAATTGTACACAATAAATAACCTTCATTCATAGCCATTCATTGTGTACTGTTGTGATGATCTCTGTGATTGGTCACAGTAATCACATGGTACAGACAGGGTCAAACACAGTGGATCTGTACCATGTGACAGCTGTAGCCAATCACAGCTCTCACAATAGTACACCCTGTGAATGAATGGATGTCATTCATAAAAATTATTGCTTACAACAGTGATCATCGCTTTTATAAGCAATCATAGTGTAAAAAATAATCCTGATCACCTCCCTAGTGTAGTACAGTGTCACTATGGTAACACTGCACTGCTTTCTTTCTTCTATTTTAATCTGGTGAACCAGCCAGCAAGTCTGTTTATTTTTTTATTTTTTTAAAGCACAGCTTTTTCAGCTCTCCAGCAGAATGTATCAGTGTACATGGATGAGACAAAACACTTAACACTGGCAGGGGTGCTTGCAATGATCAACTTTTATTTAGTCATGCAAAACCTTTATACTAAAAGGAACTGTTTGCTGTAACTGATTTTAAAGTGTGAGCTGAAATTTAGCTTCAATTTGTTAGTGTTTCCATGTGTGCTTTTTCCTTTTTCCTTCTTTTTTTACTGGTGCTTGCTTATTTTTTATTAAAAAATCCAAAATATCTTCCCTTTTCTTTACAGAAATAGGGTGCTAGCCCTGCAGAAATCTACTGGTCCTTCCTTCTTCTCTCCTCTTTTCTGCCATGTATGCTCTCCCACAGCCCGGGTAGGGGTACCTGGTGAGAGCACAACTATTACATCTGCTGTTATATGTGATTGTTTCTGTTTTAGTGGCGGTCAGTGGTAATTTTTTGGGGGGGGCAGCAAACAGTATACCACCGACCCTCCCGGTCGGTAGCACTTACCCCATTGCTTCATTGGTGGCTTCCCCTGATCCGTGGTGGCCTCCCATTCTCCTGCTTTCACAGGTCTTCTGTTTTCAGCCAATTGGAAAACGGGTCTCACACCCGCTTCTGATTGGCCGGATTGAGGATCAGTGTTTTAACAACGAATATTCATTCGCTGCTGTAACACCTGGGTAGGCTCATGGTGCAATGCTCTGCGCTCCAAGCCCACCCTATTTTGAAGCCCAGTAGTGCCTATGGCTCTAATCAGGTGTTTCAAAAAAACATCCCGTCACTGTAATTCAGGCGCCCGGCATCCTGAAAATGGGCCGGGCGCATTAATAGTGGTTGGCCGCAACGGCCGTGGATAGATTCATACTATGCATGAATCTATCTATTATACATATAGGGGGTGGCGTGGATAGAGGGGGGGTGCCCGGGCACCCCTAATGGATGGGTCGCCACTGGCCTGTTTCCATTTTAAGGTGGGTGATTTTTGGATGGTGTGTATCGCGCCCCCACCCCTTTTTTTTTTTCTTCCTAGTGGAGTTAGATTTCCTTTCAGATGGATTTTCTCACTTTTCTGACATGTATACAGCTTTGGTACGCAGAACGGCAGTCTGTCTATGTAAACGATGCCGATTACCGTTCTATCAGTGCAGAAGGCATGGATCCTGTGTTTCTGTAAAGTAGGAACACTAATCCATGCCTTCCAGGCTTCCACTAGTAAAAACACCTCCCCCACAACACTGAATCACAGGCTAGGCACACAATTAACCCTTTGATCGCCACTGATGTTAACGCCTTCCCAGCCAGTGGTAGAGAGCATATTTTTTTAGCACTGATCACTGTATTAGCGACACTGGTCCCCAAAAAGTGTCAAAAGTGTCAGTTAGTGTCCGATTTGTCCGCCGCAATATCGCAGTCCCACTATAAGTTGCTGATTGCTGCCATTACTAGTAAAAAAATAAAAATAAAAAAAACCATAGTTGTAGACGCTATAACTTTTGCACAAATCAATCAATATACACTTATTGGGATTTTTTACCAAAAATATGTAGCAGAATACATATTAACCTAAATTGATGAAGAACTTTGATTTTTTTAAACTTTTTTAATGGATATGTTTTATAGCAGAAAGTAATATATATATATATATATATATATATATATATATATATATATATATATATATATATATATATATATATATATAAATAAAAATATATATTAACATATTATATTAAAATAAAATATTTGTTCTTAATAATATACATTTTCTGTCTATTAATTTATACTATGTTTTCATACAACAGTCCAACTAATGGTTACGCATCTCATTTAAAGCCCCAAACCTCCCCTTCTTTTCACATGAACAGGGACGAAGGTGCAATATATATATATATATATATATATATATATATATATATATATATATATATATATATATATATATATATATTCACAATTGGCTTTTATTTCTTTATAAAGGGAGGAGAAAATGTGGGACTTTAAATGAGGCTCATATATATAACCGTAACCAATAGTTGGACTGTTGTATGAAAACATAGTATAAAGAAAATGTATGTTATTAAGAACAAATATTTTATTTCATAAATAGCCTCATCAGCAAGTTATGGGAGTTATATACATCACAGTTACAGTGATACATATAGTAAACTGGTATCCATTTATGGTACAATTGAGCCATAGCACTCTAAGATATATAACATACAGAGCTGATTGTGTGGAAAAGTGCAATAGTATTGCAATTATTGATCCATAAAAGTAAAAATTAGTACAATAAACAAACATCTAAATGCATTATAAAAACAGAAAGATTGCATCCTAAATTGCTTGATGTTGTTTTGTGGAGTATGCTCTACTTTCTCAGGAGCAGGTGCAATCTTAGTAAACAATAATATAATTAGATGATTGACAAAAAATATATAAATTGAAAAGAGCAAAATTAGGATAATGCCCTGTATAAATTTTACTTTATGGATCAATAATTGCAATATTATTGCGATTTTCCACGCAATCAGCTCGGTATGTTATATATCTTAAGCCCCATACACACGCGCGGATTATCCGAGGACCAGGTCCGTCAGACCATGTCCGTCATACTTTGTCTGATGTTGGTTTTGCGTACACACGGTCGGACAAAGTTGTCGGAAAATCCGATCATTCTGAACGTGGTGACGTTTGTTGCCTACGACGGGACTACGTAGAGGCTAGTAGCCAATAGCTTTGGTCTTGTAATGTGATCTGAGCATGCGTAGAACTTTGTCCGTCGGACAACCGTACACACGATCGGATTTGGTGTGATCGGACCGTGTTGTCTGAAAATCTATCCAGCAGGAGATAGGACTTTGTCCGTCGGACAATCCGACGTACACTGTCCGATGGTGCATACACACGGTCTGATTTTTCAACAACATTGTCCGATCGGACAGAATCCATGCAAAAATCCGACCGTGTGTATGGGGCTTTAGAGTGCTATGGCTCAATTTTACAATCAATGGATATCAGTTTACTATATGTATCACTGTAACTGACATATAACTCTCATAACTTGCTGATGAGGCTATTTATGAAATAAAATATTTGTTCTTAATAATATAAATTTTCTGTATATTAATTTATACTATGTTTTCATACAACAGGGCAACTATTGGTTACGCACCTCATTTAAAGTCTCACACCTCCTCTTCTTTTATTTGTTTATAGCGCAAAAAAAAAAAAAAAAAAACGCAGAGGTGATTGAATACCACTAAGGCTGGCTTCACACTGGGGCGGTGCGGGGCGGCGACGGTAAAGCAGCGCTATATTTAGCGCTGCTTTACCATCGTTTTACCCGCGGTATGCGGCCGCTAGCGGGGTGGTTTTAACCCCCGCTAGCGGCCGCAAAAGGGTTAAAAACCTCCGCAAAGCGCCGCTGCAGCGGCGGTTTGCGGGCGGTATCCCCGCGGTTTCCCATTGATTCCAATGGGAAGGAGCGGTATAGGAGCGGTGAATACACCGCTCCTTCACCGCTCCAAAGATGCTGCTAGCAGGACTTTTGTTGCGGTCCTGCTAGCGCACCGCTCCAGTGTGAAAGCCCTCCGGCTTTCACACTGGAGTGAATGGGGCCGGTTTTTTCAGGCGGTATACAGGCGCTATTTTTAGCGCCGTACCGCCTGAAAACTGCCCCAGTGTGAAAGGGGCCTAAAAGAAAGCTCTATTTGTGGGGGAAAATGGACATAAATTTTATTTTATGAATAGTGTAGGAGCCACTGAAAATGGGGTACTTTGATGCAGTGGTGGGCTTAAAGGGGTTGTAAACCTTCAAGGTTTTTCACTTTAATGCATTCTATGCATTGAGGTGAAAAACCTCCTGTAATGCTGCAGCCCCCCTGAGCCCCTGTTTTACTTACCTGTACCCCCTTTATCACATCCCGGGGACGAGCACATCAGCAAAAGCCGGTGTCTCCGGTCCTGATTGGATGGATTGATAGCGGCGCAGCCATTGGCTCCCATTGCTGTCAATCAAATCTAATGACCCGGGCGCCGGGGGTGGGGCTGAGTCATACATTCGGCTTCTATGGACACCGAATGAATGACTCAGGAGCGCGCCCGCAAGGTAACCCCCGGGAGAGCGCTTCTCCTAGGGGGTTATCTAATGCGGGGAGGAGCCGCAAGTGCCGCTGAGGGACCCCAGAAGAGGATGTTGGGCCACTCTGTGCTAATGAAACAGGGGAGGCTGCGCTAAATATTAAAATTATGTGAACAACAATAATTGGTGCCAACAAAAATGGTGGCAAATATCAGTGCGTATGGTTCACTCACTATGGGTGAGCAAAATGGGAAAATTAAACTGCTATATGTCCATAATGGACGTATCAATCAGATAAACCAACAAATAATATACAAAACATTAGTTAAAATATCAAAAATGATCAAGTGAACTTAATGATGACCAAACAAATAAATAAGATAATGGAAATATCAAATGTGATATACAGTAAATTAATAAAGTGTCCAAGTGAGCTGTATGATCACCCAACAAATAGTGAATAAAATGAAAAACAGTCCGAGTAGACTGAAAAATCAGTCAAGCGCAGCAGTGAATGGCTTCCACATGTTGAAAACGGTGACTTTGCAAAGATTCTGATTAAAGTGACGAGTGCTTGTGAGAATCCCTCCACCAGAAAGATTGCAGGCTTACCAGACTGTAGAAGGAAACACGCATGTGGCTAATACCCAGCCAGGGCCTTGTCCTCAGATGTAGCTCACTTGCACCCCTCGCGATATCCAGAAAGACTACTCACTTCAGATGTAGATGAACGCGGGGCTTACCACTGATGATGGTGGGTCATAGCCTCTGGGTTGCGAGAGCTAATTTATGGATCTCCGGGAAAAGTTGGCCCAAAATATAAAAAAAATATAAAAAAGAAAGAAAAAAAGAAAGAAGGGGACACACCATGGGTGGAATCCGAGGGATTTATTGAATTAAAAAGTGCCTATAGGCACAAAGGAAAAAACAAAATACATAAATGGTTTTAAATGGTTTAAAAATTGCGGCCGGCCGGCAGCAGTACCCGTCCGTGCTAAAGGACGTAAGACGCGGTGACGTCAGAACAAAAGCAAAACAAAAAAATTTGCCAAACAAAAAACAAAAGGGACACACCAAAAATTGCAAAAAAAAAAAACCAAAAAAAAAAGCACAACCAAACAAAGCAAAAAAAAACCACCAGGTGGCAAAACAAACAAAATCCAAAAGCCAAAAAAGGGCACAAAACATTTACTTGCCAAGCACCCAACCATGAAAACAACACCAAAAACAAAAAAAAAAAAATTACGAACAGCACACCAACAACCAACAAAAAAACAACCACAAAAAAAAAAAAAAAAAAAAAAAGCCAACAAAAATTTGTGCCTATAAAAACAAAAACGCAAAAGGCAAAAACAACGAAGCAACAAAAAAAAAAAAAACTTGCACAAAAAAACAAAAACAAGCATAAATGGTCAAACAACACAACCAAATAAAACCATTTAAATGCAACAGCAAACAAAAAAAGGCAAAAAAAAGATTGCAAAAACAATTGCAAAAAACAGAAAGCACAACACAACACAAAACAAAAAAAAAAAAAACCGAACCACAAAAATCCTTGCGGAAATACACACGTCGCTCCTCCCTACGTCGCTCCTCCCTACGCGTTTCGTCAGAGAGTGACGTAATCATGGTCCCATGATTACGTCACTCTCTGACGAAATGCGTAGGGAGGAGCGACGTGCTGACGTCACCGCGTCTTACGTCCTTTAGCACGGACGGGTACTGCTGCCGGCCGGCCGCAATTTTTAAACCATTTAAAACCATTTATGTATTTTGTTTTTTCCTTTGTGCCTATAGGCACTTTTTAATTCAATAAATCCCTCGGATTCCACCCATGGTGTGTCCCCTTCTTTCTTTTTTATATTTTGGGCCAACTTTTCCCGGAGATCCATAAATTAGCTCTCGCAACCCAGAGGCTATGACCCACCATCATCAGTGGTAAGCCCCGCGTTCATCTACATCTGAAGTGAGTAGTCTTTCTGGATATCGCGAGGGGTGCAAGTGAGCTACATCTGAGGACAAGGCCCTGGCTGGGTATTAGCCACATGCGTGTTTCCTTCTACAGTCTGGTAAGCCTGCAATCTTTCTGGTGGAGGGATTCTCACAAGCACTCGTCACTTTAATCAGAATCTTTGCAAAGTCACCGTTTTCAACATGTGGAAGCCATTCACTGCTGCGCTTGACTGATTTTTCAGTCTACTCGGACTGTTTTTCATTTTATTCACTATTTGTTGGGTGATCATACAGCTCACTTGGACACTTTATTAATTTACTGTATATCACATTTGATATTTCCATTATCTTATTTATTTGTTTGGTCATCATTAAGTTCACTTGATCATTTTTGATATTTTAACTAATGTTTTGTATATTATTTGTTGGGTTATCTGATTGATACGTCCATTATGGACATATAGCAGTTTAATTTTCCCATTTTGCTCACCCATAGTGAGTGAACCATACGCACTGATATTTGCCACCATTTTTGTTGGCACCAATTATTGTTGTTCACATAATTTTAATATTTAGCGCAGCCTCCCCTGTTTCATTTTCTTATTTGCTTATCACATTTTGGTTGCTGCTTTCACTTTTATTTTATTTTTAGCTCTTTGTCCAGCGCAATTTTCTTTTTTGTATTATTCACTCTGTGCTAAACAAGCTGCATGGTGGAGGTAAGTATGACATATTTGTTATTTTAAAAAAAACAAAGCTTTAGTGTCACTTTAAGCACGGTATGGCCATATGGTGTGACTAAATCCCCATATTTACATATTAAAATCAGATGTTTTTAAGTAGCCTTGTAAGATTTGAAAGTACCTTTTTTTTTTTGTAGTTGTGCGCTATTCTCTGTGGTTCTATTTGTTTATTGGTCTTTACAGCAGCACCAGCTTTAGAAATGCATGTATAGGGTGTGTCCCCCCCCCCCCAAACCCTTTGTTTGTTTGTTAAATTATATTTGGATACAGCGTCGCACAACCGCTCAATTGTCAGTTAAAGTAACGCAGTGCTGTATCGCAAAAAATGGTCTGGTCATGTAGGGGGGTAAAACCTTTCAGAGGTGAAAGACAGAAACCTGGCTCTTTGGGAAGTTTGGATATCCCTGCTCTACAACATGGAATCAAATCATTCTGTAGTCCCAAGACAGGAACTAGGAGGGCTAGTCTGACTCCTTGAGATAATACAGGAAATGTCCATTTGGACCCAGCATAGTTCTCAACTAGGTACAGGATCAACGGGTATTTGTTTACACTTGCAGAAGAGATAGTATATGGTAAATGAAAGCATAGTAAATGAAAACAATGATATACAGTATATATATATATATATATATATATATATATATATATATATATATATATATATATATATATATATATATATATTTTATTTATTTATATATATATATATATATATAATATTGAGATAGATAGATATGTATATCATTGTTTTCATTTACTATGCTTTCATTTACCATATACTATCTCTTCTGCAAGTGTAAACAAATACCTGTTGATCCTGTACAAAGTTGAGAACTATCAATATTTAATATATAATATATATATATATATATATATATATATATATATATATATATATATATATATATATATATATATATATATATATATATATATATATATATATATATATATATATATATATATATATATATATATATATATAGACTATGAGTGCCCAAGTAGAAAGTATCATTATACTGCCTTTGTCTATGAATATTCTATTCTTACTGCAGAAGAATAATTATGAACTGATTACCGATGAAAGGTCCCGTGTGTCATATAGTAGTAATAAAGGTCACTCCGGGCCCCCCGGTGAATGGCCATTATTCGGTCCTCCCGCTCTGTGTCGGGCCTGCAGGTGGCGCTGTAGATCAGGGGGGGTGTGCGGGGCTCAGCGGGTTACAGGGAGAGCTCTGACACCTGCTGCCGCTGCACTTCAGAGCCCGTGGGGGTGTGGGGAGGATACGCCACGCCCCGCCCGCATTAGCCCCGCCCATCCTCACTACTTACTTACGGGCTGTCACAAAACGCCTCTCCTCGTGTGATTGGCGAGGGGGCGTGGTGACCCGGCGACCGGTGACGTCAGAGCAGCTCCTGCAGTGTGAATGAATCAAAGTGGCCGGGGTGTAAGCGGCAC